>VYZX01034242.1:6110-32607 GCA_013401335.1 Brachypteracias leptosomus
GAAAGGAGGACCCTGGGAACTACTGACCTGTCAGCCTCACCTCTGTGCCTGGGAAGATAATGGAACATATCCTCCTTGAAGCTATGCTAAGGCATATGGAGGACAGTGAGATGATTGGAGACAACCAGCATGGCTTTACTAGGGGCAAGTCCTGCCTGACCAACCTAGTGGCCTTCTATGATGGAGTGATTACAGAGGAAGAGCTATGGATGCTGTCTGTTAGGACTTCCGTAAAGCCTTTGGCATGGTCCCCTACAACATCTTTCTTTTTATATTGGAGAGATATGGATTTGATGGGTGGACTGTTTGCTGGGTAAGGAATTGGCTGCATGGTTGCATCCAGATGGTAGTGGTCAACAGCTCGATGCCCAGATGGAGACGTGTGACAAGTGGTATCCCTCAGTGGTCTCTACAGGAACCAGTACTGTTTAATATCTTCATCAATGACATAGGGATTGGGATTGAGTGCACTCTCAGCATGATTACAGCATGACACCAAGCTAAGTAGCGCATTTGATGCACTGCTTTGCTAGCTCGCTCGCTCTCTCTCTCTCTCCTTCTTCAAACAATCCTGCTGACTATGCCATTTTTGTGCCGCTAATTCTCTTCTTCCTCCAGCCCACACCAAACTCAGCAACATCTCCTCAGCATACCTTCATCTTTTATTCTTCATCTGTTTCCTCTTCTCCATCTTGAATCAGCCAAGAGGGAACACACCACTGAGAGAGAGCTCAGCAAGNACCTTATTGCAGCCTTTTAGTACCTAAAGGGAGCCTATAGGAAAGATGGGGGCAATCTTTTTAGCAAGGCTTGTTGCAACAGGACAAGGGGTAATGGTTTTGAACTAAAAGAGTGTAGGTTCAGACTAGATGTATGGAAGTAATTTTTTACAGTGAGAGTGGTGAAAAACTGGAACAGGTTGCCCAGAGTGTTGGTAGATGCTCTATGCATGGAAACATTCAAGGTCAGGTTGAACAGAGCTCTGAGTAAGCTCATCTAGTTGAAGATGTTCCTTCTTGCTGCAGGGAGGTTGGACTAGATGATCTTTAAAGGTCCTTTCCAACCCAAAGCTTTCTATGATTCTAAGAAATAACGTCATGTGGATGTAGGATATCTGGGAATATATGGCAAAGAAGTTGCAGTTACCCATGGACTGTCAGAATATTTTAGTATAGACAAGGTTATAGGCATTTACTCAGGGCTGCACAGGAAGCCTGAGGTAAAGCATAGATTTCTGTTTGCAGGCTGCCCAGATTAGTTGACTAAAGAAATTATGCTTGTTCTTGGTACAAAATGTACAGTCTGTTGTGGATAGTCTCCTCCTATTCTTTCTCCTACACTCTGAAATATCTGAGGAATGGTACATGACTGTATTTGGCTGAATGATTATGCCAGAGTGCAAAACTCAAAACCCTTTTCTTTTTATGAGACAAAGTCAAGTTTGTAAAATGGTAATTCTTCACACAAACATTTTGTTGGAAAGAATATAAATAAAATGACTTAATTGGAACAAGTGTAGCTATTTTTCAAACAGATAGTTGTATGAAAATGACCCTGGCACTGTTAAACATGTAGTATTCTTGACATCTGGGAAAGCTCGAGTTAAATGTTTAAAGACAGCTGCTTTTTAGCAGTTAGCACATGGCAGAAAATGAGATCCTAAGTTTGTCATCCTACCCTCCTCTGAATGTACAGAAGAAGCCAACATCCTTTCAGCTTTACCTTTTTGTTTGTTAGTAGCTGAGTGCCAGAATAATTACTCTTTATAGCCAGCATTCTTGTGGGCCCACACAGACCTACACAGAAAATAGCTCATTAAAAGGACCTCTGAAAATCCTTACTGAGAAGGGGAAATTATGACCTCTTCTTCAGTTTTATCACACAGATTTGTTCACTGCTTTTTTATGTTCATTTTTTATTTATCTCCCAACTGTGCAACCTGAGGAAAGAGGCATCTGAATTATCATCCTACTGAGTTTTATTAGCAGAGGACAGGTAAGAATGCTTGTAGAAGGGCTTGTATTGATTATTCATTAAATCCCTTGCGCAGTAAAGGGTGGTGTGGCTTATGTTGGGAAGCTTATTGCTCGTTATATAGGATGAAATAATCAATTTCCTGAAGATTAAAATACCAATTGCCTCCTCCTATGGTTGGTTAAAAGCCTCAAAAATTAGCATCTGATATTTCCCAAATGCTCTGTGTATCCCTAATGTACTATCAATGCAAACTCTGTTCTCTTCATTATGGAAAGGAGCTGAGGGATCTGGGCCAGCTGGTATTCCAAGACTTTGACTGATCTCTGCCGGAATGGCAGCAGAAAAAAATGACAGCAGATAAACTAGAAGTCCTCAGTCTGGTCATATAAGAGTGTATAAAGAATCAGATTTTAATTTGCACTTCATGAAATCTATGAAAACATCTCTATTTTTAATACCTTGTTCTGATTGATCAAAAACCTGATAAATCCATATTTGAGTGTGTGTCACGATCAATTACTGAGATAACTCTAAAACATGAAAGATACACTATTATCTGTCTTTGATATGTGGATGTTAGGTTCATAGCCTTTGAAAATTTAAGCTGTACAGCTCAATGTGTTTCTTTATATCTTTGGATACTTGTTCCAAAAATAGAGCTCCTTAAGAAGACAAATGCGCAGACACAAGATGTAGCAGTTTGGAAAAGGAGATATCTATTGAAAATGTTATGCTTCAGAGATTTAAAGGAAATAAACTCAAAATTTTTATAATATTAATGGAAGAGACTGAACACAGCAGACAACTTGATAGAATCTACATTGCTAAGAGCAAAACACATCAACCTTTTCTTTCCCCATCAGATAAATTATTTTTAAATGAAAAGTTGCTTTCCAATTAAGCCAAACCAAAATGGTTTAACACTCAAACCCCTGTATTTTTTACAGGTTTAAAAATAAAAGTATTTTTTTAAAAATTAGTCTGAAAAAGTTAACATACTTTTAACATACATTTTAACAGACAGAAGCAATAAAAGAGGGAAATGAGAGGAAAAGGAAACTTTTAGGGAACTACAAACAGTCAAAGCAAGTCAGGAGTTAGTGAAGAGCATATGCATGGGGTACCTACATATGTGATGTCTGTGAGTAACAACATCTCTCTGTTTTTTGGTGCTTCTGTAAAAGCAAGTGGAAATGCTTGTATTTGTGGATGGCAGATAATGACAGGAGCTACTAACTTGAGGCAGAGAGAACAGGCACATTCAAGTCACCCATAGGTAGCTGGGTGTTTGAAACTGGTGTTTGAAACTGTCTTGCATCATCTCCTGGAAAAAAGTGATGTTCTTTGCTGAAAATGCTGTAAGTGAGAATGAATTTCAGCCTGAACCTGTGGTCCTTCAGGTTTGAGGGGAATTTTTTAGACTAAGTGCTACACCACCAGATGACTGTGGTATAAAGGGCCATGACTGTTCATTTCTTGCTATTCACACTCTGTGTTGAAATGTTTTAGATAGAGCTATACCTGAGGAGACACAGACAGACTGTGAGTGCTGTTGTGTACACTGAAATACTGCTAAAGTGCTTTTGCTAACAGCAGGTACTCAGTCAAGCACTGAGTGCCCCGGCATCCAGTACGTCCTCTTCAGAGTCCATGTGGGACTTCAGACACTGTTAACCTGGAGCTATTTAAAGCATAACTCATCTGCTGAAGTGCGGCTGTACCAGTCCTCCTTCAGTTGTGTATAAACAAAGCAGCAAGGCAGTTCTTAAAAGATGAGCAGAAAAGTTGCATAAATGGGAAATGCTCAATCTCATCCGCTGTGTCCAAATCACCACCAACCTTCTAGGGTGTGGTGAAAGATCAGAGACCTTGTGTAGCTTATTTGAAAGATGGATGAGATGCATAGAGATGTAAAAATTTGTAGTTAGCCCAATTGGAGTACTAGCAGCCTAATCACAGAGTTATAACGTTGTTAATTCCCTTTTCTTAATATATAATTTCTTGTATATTCAACTGGATCACTAATCTCATGAGTTTATCAGTTTAGAAAAGACTTTTATGCACTACCTCACTTACTTAGCCTCTCTTCAATCTACTGTTTTCTTTTAGCACCTCCTCATTGTACCGTTCACACAAATATACATGTACATGGGGCTTATAAGATGATTACTAATCCAGCTACAGTGGTACTCATATTTGAAGTTCAAACGGTCCAATTATTACAGCTTATTCACAATAATTATACAGTTAAAACTGCCCTAGACAAACTTTTTCATTTCTACCACCTCTGTTTTTTTTTTCTATGCATTGCTATGGAAGCTGCCAGCATCTCCAGTGGTTTGCAGGGCCTTGCTTCCTTGCACTTTTAGCCCACTTGAAGTTATTTTTCTATGTTTGCTGACAGTTCATTTACTTTTTTTTTTTTTTCTTCACTAGCCAGCAAATTCGAAGTTATATCCTAATTCTATGGGTTTTGATATGTTTCACATATGCTGAATACTGGTTCTTTGCTTCCTCTGTTATCCCTAACGCCAGTACACAAGGTTGCACTCCTGTAGTGAGTAATAACTGATTATTAATGATTTGTGCTTGTAGCCCTAGGGCCTTTATCCTACACTTGCACTTTCAAGGTTTCTGCTGTTATCATGTGCCTCTGTTTTGAAGGCATCTGTTAAAATCCCCTGATTTTCAACAGCCTTCAAGCTATGGTTTTCTGATAATAGGACATATATATCCTTTTTCTGGATCACTCAGTATTTAGTTCACTGTACAAAAATGATGGTCCATTAGAAGACACATACAGGGATATGAATAGACATAGATGTGGTGCTAGGCACCATTTGCTTCCAAAATATATTGCTTGCAACAATATCACTGGTGTATTACCAAATGTGCTTTGCAATGTATCTTTGAAAGGAGAACTGCTGAGGTGCTCATCTGTGGTGGTAGCGCCATATAGGCTTGATCACCTTGCAGTGGTGAGGGCAGGACTGGCAGTGCTCAGGTGTGATGGTGAGACATCACCACATGTGAGCCTCAGCTCCAAAGGGAGGGAGCTGATCTGGCTGAAATCCCTCTGATCCTCAACCACTCAGACATTTCCAGAAACCAAAGGAGAAATGGCTGATGTGTGCTATTGTAAAATTGAAGTTCCTTGCTCCATCATCTCACAAGACTGATCTCTCAGCTCTGACCAATGTAATTAGGGATTTATTTCCATTCCCAGTGTTTGGTTTGAAAATGACATCTGTTTACTGATAGATACAGCTTTGGGGAAAAGAAAATGAGGGGAATTATGTCATACTCATTAACAAGACTGTGCTCCAAGACTGCTGTGAGGATGACATCAGTATGGTGGGACTCTCTTGCAGGGTTGAAATTACAAGAAATGGGAAAAAGAATAAATCCAAGTTAACTTTCAATTTTTCACTGAATAATTGAGATGGATTTGTTCAAAAAAGGACTGGAAAACTGGAATATTTTGTGTCTTGCTGCTGTTATAGTAATGTGAATAAGCAGTCTGCAGCCTTTTTGTTGGGCAGAAGTATCACAACATTATATAAGCATGTATTATGTATATCAATGTGTATGAATGTCTCTGTGTATACATTAGTATGGGTACTCTACATATGAACTCATAAGTCCTATGACCTTGTAAGGACCTATGTTTAGGTGAAGATATTTTTATATAAGTACAGGTACTGGGCTTGGTCTGAAGTCTCCCATTTCCCAGGGAGTCTTCTGACTGCTAACGTATTTGTTAAGAGATCTGTGTGCATGCTAGACAGTGTCAGGTTTGTTTTGTTTTGTTTGTTGGGGTTTTAAAAATTTTCTTTTTACAATCAGCCTCCAAATATTTTTGCAGTCTACTTTTGTCAATTCTTGACTGCCTTCTATGCAAGACTAGATGGCAAGCCCGGCCATACTACAAAAAAACCTGTGTAACATCAGCAGCAATATTTCTGGGTCCTTTCTGATTCATCCATACAGTAAAATTAATGCAGGACAGACAGAAGAAAATGGTGATTACCTACTGAGGAAGTAGATGGAGGCAATCTGGTTGTGGGACTGACTAGCTGGGGATTAGAGCAGTTTGGGATGTTAGAACAGAGGTGATTTTAGCTTGGAAGATGCTGCTCCTGGAAGGTTTAGGAGACTGTAGCAAATAAGGGCTTTAAGGGTGTCAGTGATCCTAAAATACAATTTAGAGACCCAGGTGACCTTAGCATCTAATGTTTTATGGCCATTTAGTCAAACTACGTTTAATTAAATTAATTAAACATAACAGGCAAGGCATTTTGCTCCCGCTTTGCAAAAGAAGAAATTAAAGGTTATCTTGAGTTATGTTTCAACATGCTTGGCTGCATATGTGTAGACCAGTATGAAAGAGTAATTACAGTTGTATAAAGTCTGTTGGGCTAAAGAACTAATTAAAATCATTGTTGAAAAGAAACACTTCAGCTGAATGAGCTCTTGCATTCTGAATAATAGATTACAAGTTTATACTATTGTTCATTTGCTCTTTCTAGTGCTTTACACACATTCATTTCCAAAAGGTATTTGTCTGTATGTGTGTGTTTTAGTGTGTGCTTCTGTATTGAAAGAAGCAAAAGTGATTTGCTGAAGGTGATACAATGGGTATATCACAGGGCTTGGGGAAGTTCCTGGACCACAGCTGTCAGTGGGAGTTTTGGCACAAACTTCAGATGGGTTGTAATTTCATCCTGGACTTTTGGAGTGGATTTCGCTTTTTCCCCTGAAGTTGGTTATGAAGTTGGTGTTCAGATGATCATCTGCTGTTGTTTGTAAAAGATTTTAGATAAGCTAGAGCTCTTATTACACAATAATCAGCTAATCCATGTTAGGTTACTGCGAAAGCTATAATGAGTCAGGATATGAATATATGCTGAAGATGGTTACATCTCATTAACTGACAATTTAATCTGTAGTAGACTAGTCTTTTTCTTTGTCTCAAGGAGGAGACAATGACTCTTTGTGGCTTGACTCTAGTCTGATCTCAGAAAAGGAGTTTAAAGAGAGGTTACATAACCTGGGCCGTGTTTTTGGGTGGCCCCTCTCCTGGGCTGGGTGAGCTGAGTTAGCTGTGCTCTCTCTGTGTGTTGGAGCTATATTTATCACAGAGGAGTTGTGGGCATGTGGATTTGTGCTCTGACCAAACCAGCACTTCAGTCAACATGTTTCTATGCCGCTTGTTATTTTGCTATTAGTTATGCATATATTTATTTGCTCTTCTGTCCTTTGAACAAATAAATAAACAGCCTCAAAAGGAAGTACTTGCTATTTCAAGAGTGAGGTTTTTCTCAGGGTGTCATTTTATTAGCAAAATTACTTACATTAGCAAATCAGTGGAAGAAGTGGCAATGTGAACCAGCATATTCAATTTCACTTTAGCAATCTATATTCCAGAAGGAAATCCTTGGAAGCAATCAGTGACAATGGGACCTCAATTTAAATTACAAAATAAGCAGTATGCTGAACGCATATAGAGCATGCGAGAGATTAAATGGATGTTCATTTGTCTTCATCAGGTAACCAAAACAATAAAAATGTGCTCTACAAGTAAGGACTGTAAAAGCTGTGGTAATGAAAACAGTAATTAATTTAATTTAAGTTACTATCCTCAGGGCAGTTGTAAATTGTTGATATTAATTATGCAACTAACCTGTTTGTAAATTGATGACATAGGAAGTCATGGAAGCCATCTAGAATAAGATTCTCCTTTTGAAGCTATTTGGCAATGTATAATGCAGCAGCCTATAGTCCCCAACAGATATTCAAAGGTTATTTATATTAAACTGTATAATTATATTCTTCAAAGAATTAAGTAACATGAGAGGATACAATTAAAACCAATCAATTATTTCATTGTGCATGAAATTATTTATATAATATAAACCAGAATTCATTAGCATTAACTTGAATAGATGTCACATGGTATTTTTCTGCCACCATAGCACTATTGATTCAAATGAGTTACAGCAACAGGGAATGTATGGCATTGAATTCCTTCTGCTGTTACTATTGCATCTAGAGAAAAGGTGATAATATCAAAGAAATTTTCATATATATATATTTTTACATATTTGAGTTTTATGGTTATTTTGGTATTATTTACCTCTACATATCAGAGTGGATTTACATAGGGGTAATTAAATGCTGGAAGTCTACCCTGTTCATTTCTTTCAGTTCATCAAAGATAGAAACAACAGGCAGAGATGTAATAAATGAGATGAGTATATGAAAAATGGTACAAAAATCCTTTCTCTACCTTAAAAAAAAAATAAAATTATGTAATGTTTCCTTCTCCTTCAAATTGTCCAGTTAAAATTTAAATTTTAAAATGTCATAGTATTTTTACTTATTTTTTGAAATCTGTAAAATCATGGAATCATAGAATGGTTTGGGTTGAGAGCGATCTTAAAGATCATTTAGTTCCAACCTCCCTGACATGGACAAGGGCACCTTCCACTAGACGGTTGCTCAAAACCCCATCCAACCTCGCCTTGAACATTTCCAGTGATGGGGCATCCTCAGCCTCTCTGGGAAACCTGTTCGAGTACCTCACCACCCTCAGAGTGAAGAGTTTCTTCCTTACATCTAATCTAAACCTACTCTCCTTCAGTTTAAAGCCATTACCCCTTGTCCTATCACTACATGCCTTTGCAAAAAGTCCCCCTCCAGCTTTCCTGTAGGCCCCCTTTAGGTACTGAAAGGCTGCAATAAAGTCTCCCCAGAGATTTCTCTTCTTCAAGCTGAACAACCCCAACACTCTCAGCCTGTCCTTATACAAAAAGTGTCCAGACCTCTGATCATCTTCATGGCCTTCCTCTGGGCCTGCTCCAACAGGTTCATGCCTTTCATATGTTGTGGGCTCCAGAGTTCAATGCAGTACTCCAGGAGGGGTCTCATCAGAGCAGAATAGATGGGAAAAATCACCTCCTTCAACCTGCTGGCTACACTTCTTTTGATGAAACCCAGAATCTAGTTGGCCTTCTGGCCCGTGAGTGCACATTATTGGGTCATGTTGAGCTTCTTGTCAACCAACACTACCAAGTCCTTCCATACAGGGATTGTCTCCAACATTGTGTTAAACAGTACTGGTCCCAATCCCAATACTGACCCCTGACAAATGCAACACATCACTGGTTTCCACTCGAACACTGAGCCATAGAACGCAACCCTTTGAGTGCAACCATCCAGCCCATTCCTTATCCACTGAGTGCTACATCTGTCAAATCCATGTCTCTCCAGCTTAGAGACAAGGATGTTATGTGGGACAGTGTCAAATGCTTTGCACAAGTCCAGGTGGCTGATGTCAGTTGCTCTCTTCCTCTATCCACCAATGCTGTAATCCTACTGCAGATGGCCACCAAATTTGTCAGGCATAATTTGCCCTTAGTAAAGCCATGTTGACCGTCACCAATCATCTCCTTATTTTCCATGTGTCCTAGCATAGTTTCCCGGAGGATCTACTCCATGATTTTGCAGGGCACAGAGTTGAGACTGAGTGGCCTGTAGTTGCCTGAGACTTCCTTTTTTCCCGTTTTAAAAATGGGGGTTCTTTTCTGGTCAGTGGGAAGTTCATTTGACTGCTGAGAATGGTTTAACCACTTCATCTGCTAGTCCCCTCAGGATGCATTTAGACCCATGGATGCATTTCATCAGGTCCCACAGACTTGTGCACCTTCAGGTTCCTTAGATGGTCTCAAACCTGGTGTTCTCCTACATTGAAATGAAAACAACATTTCAAAATATTTTCAAACAGGAATTTTTTCCTCTTTTGGTTCCCCATTGACAACATTTGAATTTTCTGAATGCTTTTGTAAGATTTACTCATTCTCTAGGTTTCTGTGATGCAGCCTAGACTTCATGACCAGTTTTACCTGCTATAAGTTCCTGTTTCCTACTCACTATAAGTGGACCTAAGTGGTGTGCATTCTTCCATGCTGCCTCACATAGTATCTGACAGCTTAAAATTTTCTGAAATACACTAATTCTATTTGCTGGTTTACTCTTTCTAAGCTCTCCAGGAAAAACAAAATACAGTAGGAGAATATAAATAATACCATGCTTTGATGACATCTTCCACCTGGAAAAATAGTCCATATTGCACATCTTTGCATGTGTTCTCCAATCTTAATTTTAGCCTGCCAGCAATTTTGTTAGTTATTTCCACAATATGTTTAGGCCAAGTACTGCAAAGTTTTCTTTATGTATCTTTTTATTTTTCTACCAAAGCAATAAAATTGGAAGTGCAAGGTAAGACACAGTACAGGAGCAGGTGCTGGCAATACCTCCCCATTGCTATGCAATGGTCTGGAGCCTCATAACGTAGTTATTTGTTTGTATTTCTTGTTACAAATATGCAGATAAAGTACTGGGAGTTCAGCAGTGTTACCACATTTGACTGGAATTTTCTATAAATATGTTTGTGTGTGGGCTCGCTATTTGCACACTTTTTCTCTCTTCTTTTATAAGGAATGTTTTGTGCTCTGACACAAGAATACCTATTGATACAGAACAGCTGCTGCCAAGTGTCCAATAAGAGCATGACAAGAGGGTGAGGTAGAGGGGGAAATGTTAGTAAAGGTGACCAAGGTAGCCAGAGTCATTGGCTGCATTTCCTAATTAGAGATAGAAGATGAAAGCACAGCTACAGATCTGCAGGAAAGCAAAGGCCATCTCCAGCTGATTTCAGTGGAGACCCAGGTGCTGTGTAAGACTGATAGTGTCAGCTGTACAGAAATCACTAATGCTAATATGATGGATGGTCCTGTCTGTGTGCAGGTAATTCTGCTTCTTGAAGAGCACATTTGGGTACAGCAGGTGCTTAGGTGAAGGCTGCATCCCTGGCTGCATTGTAGGGACTGATGGCTGCTCACTAGTGAGTATGCCCTTGAGTACTGATATTACTCTGCTGACTTGTATCAGGAGCAAGTACTGCTTAGTGTGCTGGCTATTAATATTTAAAAATTGTGTTGCTGCTTTATGAAAGCAATGATCAGATTTGGGTAACTTGGTTACTGAGAGAATGACAGATCTGTGTTGTTTCTCCCTTATATAAAATAGCATCCAGAGCTCTTGCTGTAGTGGAGCGGTTAGCAGCCACCCTTTTGCTACTGATTCAGGCCATGCATCATATGCTCTGGTGCTTGGCCACTTGTGTGAAGTGGAGGGGAGGAAAGTAGGAGACCACCTTGTCTCCACACTCTTGCAGTACATACCTCTAACTGGGTCACAAGCCTGCAATGTAACATAACCTAGTCGTGTGAGTTTGTGAATATAAAGATCAGGCCTCAGAACTGAGTTGGCTGCCATTTATTCAGATTTTTCACTTTCAAACATCAAAACATCTTATTCTTTCTGAATTAGAGAGGGACATATGGAAATCTATTCTGGGTATGTCTGAGAGAGCTGAGTCCTTCTAAATTATAGAGAAAAGAGCAGGTGGCAGCATTTGTATCAATAACCTGCCTCTGGTTTGCCCAAGCCCTCCAGGAGACAGCTGTCAGTGGAAGTAACTAATATTTGCTTAGACCTTTTTTAAAATTGGCAATCTGTGTCTATCGTTTTTAATGTTCCAGGCACAAGAAGATTGAGTCATGTGAACATATTCCATAATTCCACTCTGTTCTGTAATTGGCATTTACTTATGGATGCAAATTACAAAGAAGCATAATGAGAGCCGTAGCTCTCCAATTTGTTTCACTTTGAACAAGCAAGCCAAAAAACAGAGCCAAAGCAATAGTACTGTTTTTCTCTATGATTCAATACAGTTCAAGGCTCTGCATATTAGAGGTCATTGAAAATACAATTAATTGCCATGAGCTTTAAATCAGATGATAAAACAAGGGAAAATCCATACATTCCGCAGTTTTCCATCAGAAAGAAGGATTTTTTATGCCAACAAATAGTGGGAAAGTCAGCATGTTAGGTTCAGTGGTTTGGAATGTGATTCCTTTTATTCACCTTGCCAAGGCTTTTGCAGATCATCTCCCTGATATCTGGCAAAGCAACTGAGAGTTTTACCATTGTGTGGATATTTCTTTCCTGTCCAGTATGTCCTGTTGTAGTGGGTCTGTCTGANAAGGAGATGGAAGTGATGTGAGAGTACTTTGATAAAACTGAACATCTAGGTGAAATTGCCTTCTTGTATTCTCTCTTCTCTTCAGTGCATTCAGGCCCTACTTACACAGTCCTAGTGAGAATGCAAGTTGCGGAGGGAGAAATGAGCAGTCAGTTGGTGTATGTGACTGAATAACCCAAAGAAGATGGAAGAAGAACCTTTCCTTGAATCAGAATTCATGCCAGATGTTGTTCAGAAATATCTGTATTTGCATCAGAAACTTTTCATAGAAAGTAAACAAGTTTTGCTTTCTTTTTGCATAGCAGAGGTTTTTCCAATTTGTTTTACATTATCAAGTAAATAATCTAGGGACTGTAATGTGTCCAGATACAGTGGTATAATTACTCTGTTGTTCTATTAAAGTAGAGTTAAACAAAAATAAAACCAACCTTGATTTGAATATAGTTTTCTGATTCTGATATGAAAAATGCTAAAAATAAGAAATTATTGAGCAAATTTTCTCCTTTCTGTTGTGCCACACCACTAGAATATGTAGGATGTTGGTGTGTATAACCAAGTCAGTATTCTGCCTGTTAAAGAAGACCTCAATGTATGACTTGATTAAAAAAAAATGACCAGTATGGTTAATAATAGGCTTGTAAGTTACATAGATTAATTAATTCATGCTATTTCAACTCTGACAAAAATAAACTTTATTTGGATTAAAAAAGTCAAAATAATTATGTGCTTTGTAGGTCACTTGTCAAGAATCTGGAACAAAACCACTGACCTTCACCTTTGTACCATCCATTGGACAACTTCCAACTCATTTTGAGGTTGTGGATATCTCCAAGTTTCTTGTGACAATTCCAGAGGAACCAAAGGATCTGAGCAATCAAGAAATTATAAATAAGGTAGATTTTTTTTTTCAATAATTTTTCCACTCTTTCAAAAGACAGAAAATTTTATCCTGAGCGTCACTGAACTGAAGCTCCTTCCCTTGAATGATTTCTTGGCTTTTGTTTGATTTTCATTACCAAATCTACCAGAGATGCAGAATCGTTGCACAAGAGAAGGCTGATACGTGCTCCAGCAACCTGTCTTGCCTTTGGCAGAATTTATATATTGGAAGGAAACCCTTGCTCATCTCGATACTGTCCTCTGTCAGTTATGCAAGGTTATATTCTTGGCAGACAAGGGGGGATTCCTTCCTGATCTTCATGGGAGCAAGGGTGGTGTGCGAGGAGTGTTCTCACCTGGGACTTGACCAAGAGTTGGTCACTGGATCCTTGTTTCAGAAAATGCCAGTGTTGTGGCTTCCAGCAAAGGTGCCAATCCCTTTCATAGCTATATAGTAACACAGCAAAGTGGAAGCTTCCTTTTTATATTTGAAAGCTTGTCCCCATGATTTCCTGTGATGGTGAAGCCAGCAGCACAACATTCCTGGTTCTCCTTCCCATAGCTAGCCCACAGTGTTTGTTATTCATTTCCTGCCTCACAACATGTAATGGCCTCTTATTTAATTCCATGCTGCTTGAAGGGTAGCTGCAACTCTTGGGTTAATATTAATGCTTATGGTGATTCTGCTCTTGTGTAACAGCTCCTTCCCTGGTACATTGCTGGGGCTGCAATTCTAGGTGCTCTTCCACATAATAAACTTTTCACAGGACTTCACAGCCCTCTGACCTGGACATGCTCCAGTATTTTCAGTGTCCTATATGTCTAAAAAGGGGTTAGGTCTGGGCAGAAAATGGATGTGTTTGAAGAGACATGCACTGGGGTATTATCCTCAGAATGTTTAACTTGTTAGTTACGTTTCCATCCGCTTAGTATTGGCTTTCCTGTAATGCCCCGGGTAAAGCAAAATCAGGACTTCCTGACATCAGTCTCCCTGTGTTTTTCCTGTAGGCAGAGAAAATTTTCCTGGCAGGTGAGGCAGTACTGAGGCCTTCATAGAACTGATCATTCCCTTTGCTAAAATGTCTGGTACCTGAACAATATTTTTTAAAAAACAACCAACATGAGGTAAAGAAAATAACACATCCAAAGTCATACTGGTCATATCCTCCTTTATGGTCCAATATTTTTTTAAAGAACTGAGCTCTGGGAACTTGTGGAGCTGCAAGTGAAGTGGAAATTTGTCGTTACTGGATTCTGCAAGCAAGATTCAAACATGAACCCTATCTACAGACTTTCTCTTGCAGTATACAGTATTTCTATTGTTTTACCTGATTCTTTCTTCAAGAGAAATATGATTTTTCATAGCTATTTCAATATTGAATGATTAGATGATGTGTGTCATACACCCAGTGTGCACTACTCCTGTTCTCATTCAAAGCATGCTTGAGAAGTTACATATTGGAAGTGGAAGTTGCAGAAAATATGAAGAACAATTGTGGTCTGTGCTGAGAAGCTTGAACATACCATAAAGCTCCCTGACCTCAGATTCTTTGTCTGCTCTCTTCAGAGAATGCCCTGGCTTAAAGGCCTTTGTTTCTTCATTAATATGTATAGGTTTTGTCCCAGATTTGTCTGTCAGACTTCTCTGAGGAGCATTGTCCACTCCCGTGGATCCTGCTGTTGGGATGCCTTCCCATCGTGTCTGGTGTAGTCTGGTCTGACAGCTCATTCGGCTTGACTGCACCCTACTTTTTGGTTCCCGCGCCAGTCCCAGGCTTGGGTCATCGTTGTACTCAGAGTCCCCTGTTGCTCTGTGAGTTGCTGGGAAGACAATCTCCACAGCATTGGTTGGGAGGGGCTGGAAGTGGGGGGGCTCCCTGTGGAGCTGGTTTCTGCTGGGTGCTCATGCTCAAATTCTTCATTCACCCTCTGCACTTTTGGTAGTGCAGTGTCAGCCACTGCTGTGAGCCAAAATTACTTTGCATTTTGGGGAACAAAAAAATGCAGCTAGTCAAGATCTTTTTCCTTGTATCTTTTGCAGTGTAACGCAGTCTCTGATGAGCTGGCTTTGAAGAGCGGGGCCAGACAAGATTGTGTGTCTGCCATCCATACAGATAGCACTCAAACAGCTTTCCAGTCCCCAGGGGGTAACTCGAGCAAAGGAGAAATGCAGGAGAATGACCTTTTTAAGGCTGAGTTTATTCTGATTACTGACTCTGGTGATGAAGATGAAGCAACCACTGCCTCGAACAACGTTCATCGGCCTTCCAATGGCTATGGTCCCATCAGTGCTCAGCTGTTGTCTGCGTCCAATGTTTCCCCTGACACCAGGGTAGGGGAACCTCCTGGTGATGGGCACATTCCAGGTGCTGCAACTGTTGATCCACAAAAACATCAGGTAACCTGCTCTTTAAACGCTAGAACTAACCTTTGATTTCTAAAGCTTTCAGGACATGGACACTCAGTCAGCTTGGCCAATTTATTCTTTAATTCGCATTTTTGTTGGCCATTCCTGTAACTTTTGTACTCTAAGGAGTTGTCCCAAACCTTCTGACTTGCCGCCTCTCCCCATGTGTATAAATGTTCTTTCCTTTAGGAACAGTTCATCATGACAGCAAGCTAACCAAAAGGTGTTAAATTTCTAGCTAGTCTAAATTAACTAAGGTCATTGAAATCAATGGAGCCCATAGATAGTTTCAATTATTATCATCAGACTTCCCAGACCTATTCTTTTTTTTTCTCAGCACCTTCTGCAGCCATTTATGCTAGAGAAATAGGCTGTAAAAAAATCTCATTATTCTGATTGTTAGTTAGTACTGACTTTGCACAGGTGTTAAGAACTAATGAAGATGAAAGGTCCATTTTTATGTGGATCTTTATAGGGCACATTTATTGATTTATTAAAATTTTAAATGATCACTGGGAGAATTAAAAAAAGGGTCTTTGAAGTGTTTCATTTTCAAAATGCATCAATTTGATTTACTGCATGAAAAGTTAATGTCTCCTGTCTTGGAAAGAGCACTGATAATTTTCAAGAGTGTATATGCAGTGGAAAACTCTACCCTTAGTAGAATAGCAACATCCTTCCCACATGGAATAAATTTGGACATTTCTTTTGACCTTGACAGGATTTCCATCAGTTGAAAATGCAATTCTTCCTTGATACTTAAAAAAAAAAACAGTTAAGCAAGGCTACTTTGTCTCTGGGACCTCCTATATTGTGTTGATATACTTGTTCTACTGAATTTTTCATCATATTCATCATCAATTTTTGATTGAGGAAATTGTGAATAAGAAATCCATGCTGGTTTGGGATTCAGAACATTATGAAATATTAGTTTCTTCTGAAAACCCCCCAGGGAAGTCAGTGAGAATTTTACCTGGGGAAGGTGTTAAGGCATAGATAAATCTATGCAGATGAAGCCATCTGTAAAAGAAAAATTATCCTAGGGAAATACAAATTTACTTCAGCAATGTTCAGTAGGCAGACTCCGACAGGGTTACTTGGGTGGTTTCTTTCAAAACTGCTAGGGAAATTGGGTGGATTTTTTGTAAGCCTATACAGAAAAGTTCATATACTATAGCTTTCTTAAGCTTTTGATGTCTTAATAAGTGAATAGGGATTTGTCTGGTAAAGTAACAGAAAATACACATTGCACAGAAGAAGGAATTAAAGCCTAACTTAACCAACTATTCACCTGAATGTGAAGAGAGGTAGTATGTAACATGGGTAAAGCACATCTCATCATTATTCTTGAGTTACAAGTTTTCAAGACTATTAATACTTCCTCAGTCTTCATTATGTGAATAACTCTATCTGCCTCTATTGTTTCATAAGAGGAAGACGTTTTTACTAAGATACTTTTCACTCACGTTCTGATTCTTCTTCTGTGTTTCCTTAGGTATCACTCTTTCTGGCTTACTATCTAATGAAGTATCATCAGTTCAGAAATGAAGGAAAATGACAAAAAGATGAAATAGATGCATTATTTACCTGTTTGTAGGTTTCCTTTGCACAAAGGATTCCATATAGGGGCTACATTGTCAGTTCTTGGATTACAAGGGCAGTGTCATGTCCCACTTCAGAACCATTACATATAACATTATGCTAATTTAGAATCATAATTAGACTATGGGTTTCCTGTCAGAAGTGAGAAAAACAAGGACCAGCACAGGGGACCATTGTGTTGTGCAGGGGATCACTCTAACTGAACCAGAGGGCTCCTACATTCATTTGTCATTCATGTCTGACTTTGTTTAAATGAAAGAAAAAAAGAAAAGCATTAAAAAAATTGGAAGCTTCTATTTTTTTTAGGGTGGAAAGGTCCTTATATATTGGAAAATGCCTCAGTATATTAAAAGTCTGCTAAAAAAAAAATGTTAAAAAAATAATCAGTTACTCTAGTCGTATTTGGAACTTTTTGGTAATAGTTTACTGGGGGGGTTTGTTGTGTGGTTGGTTGGTTTGTTTTTAATCTTAAAGACAGTTTAGCCATGCAAGAGAGAGGCAGAATGACTCCTGCCCTTGGGAGTTTACCCTTTGGGATGAGGAGGATGTCTGCTCCCCTGAATGCCAGGACATGAACTTAGCCTGGAGAAACTTCTTGACCCACTGTGGGGGATCAATAGCCAGAAGGCTTTAAAAAATAAAATTATTTGGCATTCCTCTGTTCAGTGCATGTCATCTGGTTTAGCTTTCCCAGACAAATCATTCAAGAGTCCCTGCAAACTCCTGCCATAGTCAGGAAGAATTCACCTTCCTTGATGGGAAAAATGGAGCTATTCTGAATGGCATCTATATTAATTTGGTCTCAGCTCACAGACAGACAGAGATTTTGTCAAGTTTTTCACAGTCTCCAGTGCTGCTCTCTGATTTTCTGCTGCTCAGGTTGCAGGCTTGGTAGGGAATTTTTTTTTTTTTTTTCCTATGTATAATCAAATTCTACTGAGATCAAAGCATGGTTAACTGGCCCCAGGACCAGGTCTACATCAAGCCATATCTTCTCTCAGACATGATCTTTGCCTTTTGGGCTCTCAGTTTATCACACTCATTCCCTTTTCCTCTTTGACCAGCACATGTCTCAGGGCCTTGCTGCTACAAGTAACCACATTTTTTGAGCCCTTCCAAAATAGTATGATCTCAACACAAAGATCACTTACCTTGTGTCCAGCTCAGCTCTGCCATTTCAAACATGCTGAAGGTCTCCTGGGCAAGGTTTAATAATAAGACTATGACCTCTTTGATATTTCTGGGAGGCAATAAGATCTTTTTCAAGTTTCTTGATCCCTTTGTGCTAAGGTAGCCCTGCCACCTATTTCACCTTTCTTTATACGTTTCTGGGAAATGCGTGTATGAGGTCCTCCTGAGAAGAGAATAAGGCTTGGTGAGGCTGCACCTGTAAAACCATGCTCAGTTTGGTGGCCACACACACCCAAATTCAAGAGAGAGATGAAGAAGAGAATGGGGGTCCAGCACAAAGCCATAAAGGTGGCTGGGGCACACATGAGCTAAAGCTGAGGGAGCTAGCTTTATTGGCTCCCACCAGGAGGAGGTATTTACGAGCAGCCCACAACTACTTGAAGGGCAATTATAGAGATGACAGAACCAAACTCTTCTCTACAGTGTCAGGCAAGACAGCAATGGCCAGAAATCAAATTGTGGAAGGTCCCAGCTGGACATCTGGAGAAGCTTCCTTACTGGGAGGTGGTGCAGAGCTGACACAGGCTGCTCAAGGGTTTTGGAGGGTTTTGGAGGCACCTCCATTAGGGCTTTAGAGATTTGATGAGCCACAGCTGACCTGACCCCCTGGTGCTGGTGAGAGCCCTACTTTGAGTAAGGTCTATTTTGAGAAGTCACTTTCAACCAACTTTAATTATGATTTTTTAATCCTATAAATAAGAGAGTGATCATCTCTAGATGTAGTTAACACTGTAATACAACAGTAAAATCTTTTCAGAAGACTTGAATAATGGCTCAGTTAACTCAGCACATAAATGTTCAGTGGTGTTCAAACTGGAAGAAGACTACTGCAAAATGTCTTTATTGTACTTGCAGGAGAAGATTTATCTTTTTATCATTTTCTTTTAATCCATTGTCTTTGTAAGGGAAATTTATCTCTTAGGTTTTGAAATATAGAGATTTCATTCCCCAATTCTGTTTTGGTAGTTGATCAACTTCCAGAACTCATTATTAAATTCATGAGGCTGCTCCAAATTATAAGATGTATTACCATGCTGGTTTTAAACTTGTTAAATAATTTTATGTTTCTTGATGTGTTTAATAATATTTTTTCATAATGCTTAAATATTGGTGAGTTATTCTCAATTTCCAGTATTTTTTCTTATTCTTAATTTGCAATTTTTTCAACAAAAATAATAATTGTTGAATTCAATAGAATATATGGTACTATGATATAATGGATATTAATTTCTATATTCTGATATCTGCCCTGTACACATCCATTGGCTTTCCATTTCAAAATAGGACACTTTAGCATATGTATAAAATAAGGCAAAATTAGCATGATTGTAAAGGCATTCTGATAGTTGGTGTTTATTTCTATAAATCAAGACACTGCCTCTGTTTTACTGAAAGTATCTTATATAGAAAGTGTCTTCAGTTTACAAAGCTTGTTATTTATATGGTATCATTCAGCAGGAAGAGCTCACTTTTTTAAGTTATAAGGGTTAGTAGGGTTCTGATGTGTATGTCAATCCCATATTTAACTTTTAAGGCATAATTTAGCCCTTAAAAGCCTCTGAGTCCTGCTCTTCTGTCACAGCTTCTTCCACCATGTGCTTTTACTTGAAAATTATGTAACCTGTTCTTATTTTTGTTTTTTGATGTGTCAATACTATATTACATCATAATCACAATAATTCCTTTCTCTTATGAAGAAGATATTTGTATTTAAAAATATAATTCATAAGCTGAGCCACAGCCATGCACAAGTCAGGTATGTAGAAACAGAATGGTATAATTCTTTTATAGAATTGCATAATCTTTTCAGGGTATCAAACAATAGATAAATAGCTGTTCTTATACTTATATGAGGTTTGTAGAGATTAGAGTCAATTTCCCTGCTTTCAAATTGCTCGGTCAGAAGTTAGGTGATAATTCGCAGTCTTTTAGTTTTACAGTTGACTTAGCTCACTATTTCATACTGGTATATTTCACCCATATTGTATATATCCCAGTTTTCAATTTCAGCATTATAATAACTTGGAAGATTTTGAGAGAATTTCTTTCTTTAGAAGCATAAAACTGTATAAAAGGTTGATAATATACTTGCATGCTCTAATTAGTTTTGACAAATCCTAATTAGAATAGACCTACGAAAAAAGGCACTCGTAAAAGAGCTCATTACTGTTTTATTAGTGTATTGTGAAACTGTGGAGGTGGGGATAAGGACTCTAATATGCCCTCAAACTGTCAGATGCACTGTTCTGTGAATGACAAGAAAAATGAAAACCAAATTGGATGTCAGATTTAAGTAGTTCTGAGCAAAATTCTTGTTCTGATGTCACAGTGCTGCAGAAGGTGTTGTTTACAGAATGAAAAAATGAGTACTTGACTTGAATCTCATTTACAGAAGGGCTACTTTCCACTGAACTGGTGAAGTGAGATAGGGCAATATTGCAATTTTCTCACTTTCTGTTGTGTCTATACAATGTGAATGGTGTCACATGATTCTGGACAGTGGCACAACTGTCTTGAGTTTTACCTAAAATGAAAAATTCAGTAACCTTGAACCTTTTTTATGCCATCAAAACTGAGGTCTTGTAGAAATAAAGTAACACATAGCCTGTCTGCACACAGTCACTTCCTCTGAGAGCCTTATTCATTAGGCTGTATCTCTGAGTTTAAGACAGCCCTGAGTTTTTAACCCACAGGGTGGTACTAATGAAAACACTATATGCATGGCCACAGGACTGAAATGTGGGGTGTTTAACAGTTCCACAGTATCTACCTATATTAACATTTCTGTTTTTCTTTTTTCTCCAGTTAATTTCTACTCTTTCCATGTCTGATCATCTTTCCTCTAAACCACCTACTGTCCACTTAATTTCTCCAACTAATCAGAAAGTAGTGTGTGGTGCCATGGTTAATCTGAATCAAGCCTCTTCGCTGGAAGACTCCCGTAACAACCGGCAGACAGCAACTGGGTTTTCTAAGCAAGATTCATCTCTCTACTTTCAATCTGCTTCTCATAGTTCACACCCCTCCATGTCTAAAATATCCTCTTCTGCATCAAACTGTTACTCCACTCCTCAATTGTATGATAACCTACAAACACCAAGTCTCTATACCCCTGGCTGTGTTTGCAAAATGGGAGACTTCACCACATCCTCTGTTTCAGCAAAGAGCCCAAGTCTTTCCCCCAGTCTTCCAAGGTCAGCTGAAATTCAAAGAACTTCAGCTCAGTCTTTATCCCCAAGTTCTTCCAAAAGATTGAATGCTTTATCTCCTGCCCCTGTACATATAATAACACATTCATTATCTCCTAGCCCTAAACCTTTGTCTCCACCCTCTCTTTATGGTTCTTCTTCAACTATATGTAGTATAAATGAGCCTTGCACAAAAATGTCATCTAGAGGAAATTTAGCAAAATCAGGAGTCAGATCCCCTCTGCCAACCAGACTGACCCTCTTAACTGCTATTTTGAGATCAGGCTCTTCTCAGCAGAGACCACTTTCTCCTGTTTCTTGTCCTACATTTTCTCCTAGCTCCCTTGCTTCCTCAACACTCACAATAGATCCAAAATCCAAAACAACTCCCCCAACCCCCAAGAAATCTGTTTCAAGCCCTTCTATAAGGCCAGATTCTCCCAACAGAGAGGAATATTTGCTTTCAGGATGGGGTCGTCATCTGGCTTTGCCCTCCAAGCTTCATCCCACCCCTCAGGCAAAGTCACTTTCTCCTAAAAAGCACCTTCCAGGCAGAACACTTTCTCCAGACTCCCAAAGTCCTCTGTCATCCCCCATCTCCTCCCACAGAAATTCAGTTGCCTCTTCAAGTTCGCCTCCTCCTTGTGCCCCAGCACCCTCTTTCCTCGCACACCCTACCTCTCCTTCTCCAGAAGGGCTGCATTATGATGCCTCCAGGTCCCAGACACCTCAGAAATCTCAGAGAGTACACACCTACTCACCCATCTTTACCTGCCGGTCATATCCTTTGCTTTCTTCTACCAGCCGTAGTGGTGTATTCTCCCCCACCCTAGAAAAACACTCATCTCCTTCCTCAAGTCTTTTGCATTCAACTTCTAGATCTAAATCAGATTCAGCCCAAACATCTGTTAAGGAGATGAGTGCCTCCTCTCCTACTCCTTCAAGTGTCTCAAAGCAGTGGTCTCTCTCATGGCCTCATTCTACTCCACCGGTTTCACAAACTGATTATATTAGTTCCCATCCATTGCAGCTTAATTCTTCATCGGTGCACATAAATTATAGGTCTAATTCCTCCTCTACAAGACCTGAACAATTTTCCACCTCATCGGTGTTAAAGTGCAGATCTCCTGTCTCAGACAAGTCACCAGTCATACTGTCATCAAGACCCAGAGAGCTGACTTCACCACAGTCTTTTTCCCCGCCTCCTGACCATGAAAACATCAAACCCAAGGTACTCTTGGTGCATGCTTATTTTCTAATAGTTCTTTGTACTTGTAGGAAAAAAATCATATCTATGTTGCACTATGCTAGTAAAATGAATAAGCTGTGGAAAAAATGTTTAGAAAGGAACAAGTTTTGTATTCATAGTGAACATAGTGAAGACTAAATCTTACCATATCAAATAGTTAGTAATGTGTTCTGTATTATGGGGAAGATGCTCTAGGAATCCTTTAGCATAAAAATAAAATACTTTATTCATGAGTGGGAGGAGATATACTGAAGTTGGATTTATGTCCAGTAGCTCTGATATACATTTAGTGCACTTATATTTGAAGCTCACCTAAAACTCTAATGTGTCAAAAATAAACCATGAAACATGTTCTATACACTTCATGCTAATGTAAATTCACATGTGTTCCCACTGAATATAGTAAAAGTATGGTGATCTTAGGTGCAGGGCTGAGCTAGAAGTAGCTTAATTCAGTTGATGTGGACTGGCTGTTCCAGTGCAAACTGGTTCCCAAGCACCTCGTCCTGCCTGTCCTCCCCACTCCCCCGAAGGCTATACTCACCCGAGCTGCTTTGGAACCAGCCCAGGGGCATGGCTGAGCTCAGTCTGAGCAGGGATTTGGGGCTGAAAGCCAGAAAGGAAAGACAAGGACAGTGTCCTTCTTCCCTTTGTTTTGTAATTCTCTGATCTTGTTGTGCTAGACAGAGGATGAGGGGGGAAAAAAAGTCAAGCTTCTTACAATATGAGCTACTGCAAATATGAAAGTCTCACACTTGACAGATCAGCCACACTCCTGCTGTTTGTCACCAAACCAAAGGTGGGGGAGCCCCAGCAGAGTGAGAATAAGCAGAAATGGCAATTGCTGGAGGAAGGCTTGGGAATCAGCCACACTTTAAACCTAAATATAAATCTCAAGAATGAGAAGGGAAAGGAAAGTGATCAAAAAACATGCAGAAGGTAGGTGAAAACAAAAGGACCTGCTATATATAAATAGGAGTTGGTGGCAGAAGACATCAGAGCTGCAGAAGGCTTTCCAACCTCTTTTGTATTATCTCTGCATTCTGTGCTTCATTTATGCGTCCTCTTGCTGATATCTGAGCTCTGCCCATCACTGAAAGGCCGTCAGGGTTTATTGATTTATTTGTTCAGCACACAAAATTACAGCCTGGTCTGCCAGAGCAAGTTGTGTCAGATGTATTCCTAACAGCGTGGCCATGGCAGGGGTGACTTGAACTGTTTGGACAATGTTAATTGAAAATGAGAGGTTTAAATCAACATAAAGTAACAATTGTCATGAATGAGTCTTTTAAAAACCAAACAACCCAAGAGGTATCATTGTGCCAAGCACAGCTGTACAGTGTTGCTACACCCTGTCAGTATTACTTAATGAAACAAAAAGAGAAATGGAATTGTAGAAATTTCAAGAAAAAAACCCCTGAGACAAAACCGGAAGGCATGATTGAACCTGCAGATTGCAAAGCAGCTGCAGTTTCTGCTAGTCAGTGCAATGAGCACTCTGAGAGTCTCTGGTGGTAAGGAAATTCTCTGCTTGTGACACAGACCTAATGCCTGGGTTTGTATTTGCAGAGATTATCACAATCTTTTTGTTTTCTTTACTGCCCCTTTTCCTGCTAATTCTGCTTTAACATGGGATATGGTGGCATTTTTGAAACTGTCCCACCACACCATGGGGACTAGGAGAATGTTTAACAGACCTGGACAGTTAATCTGGTGCAATTTTTAATCATGTTGACAAAGAGGGTTCCACTGGGGATGTGGAAGATCTGAAATCTCTACATCAAATGGTTGTTCAGTGCAGGAAAAGCCTCTCATGGCTTTAAAATGTGTAGCTGAGACACAGTTAATAACTGTGCATTCAAGAACCCCCTTTCTCCTGCTCTCATTTAGTTCCTTATCTAGTTTACAGTGTAGCCCAATGAACTTTGCTGATGTGTTAATGGTACCAGGCTCTCTGATAATACTCCAACCTCAAATTTCAGAGAAAAAGAAAGGATTGTGGAGAGGAAAAATTAACATCATAAGCATCATTTAGGGCTCTTGAGTACCAATCAGCTCAACTTTAGAACTAGACAAAAAGCAGGTTGCTCCATCTGATGACTGTTGATGCATGACAAAATACTTTCATGTATGAACTCACTAAGTGAATATCAAGGGAAAAGCACAGCATCTAGAAATGCTTGACTTTGGCATGTGTAATTTTGCAACCTTAACGTTAAGACTTGTATTAATCCAACACCTATTAAACCAGAACTTTGACATTAAATGTATTTTTCAGTATTCACATCAAACTATCAAACTATTCACATCATTAGCATGATATTAAAGCAATTATGCAAAAAGGATTCTTTATTAGAGAGCTTTTATATGTCTATGCGTATGCATGCACCAATTCATGCAAATTAAAGAATAACCTATGAACTTATTTAACTATTTGTATATATAAGCAAATGTGCTTTCCCATGCTTTATGTTCGTGAATGATTGCAAAATATGACTGTTTTGCTAACTGAATAGAAACATAAATCCATAGATCAGTGTGAGATATGAACTGTGCATGACCACGGGAAATAAAAACCCTCTCCCTGGACTTTGAAGGCACTTTGAGAGTGTCCTTATGGGCCTAACATAACAAAATGAACAGTAGGATGGAGTGGAGACAAATAGAAATTCTGATTCTACAGGAACAGATTAGAACAAAAACTTCTGGTTGTTGTTTGAAAACTCTTTGCAGCAGCTTCATAAGGTATCATTCCTACATATTCTTTGATTTTTTCCTATTAATGCATGTACATCTACCCAACACAGCTGGGGAACAAACTAACTGTAGCAACATGGAGCTCAGCACAGCTGAAAAGCCTACCTCAAAGCAGAAAACATTACTCATGAGGAGTTCTATACTACCATGGCTAGTTGCTGATTCTAAACCTTTATAGGTATGTGTCTAGCACACTTTGCAGTGCCCTATGGGTGCCCTAGGTGGTCATTTGACCAAAAAAAGTACGACATTTTCCCCAAAACTCCCCAGGATGATATTTGCCTGAGCTTTGATATTGGAGGTGATTTGCTTCTAGCTGGACTATGGTGCAGGCCAGCAGACCTGACTGTCCATGGCTATTTGAAAAAAAATACTGCTAGATTCCTATGAACCAGATTACTGAATGTATTTAGGCATTGAAGAAGAATTTTAAGTAAAGTGAACTAAAGTGTCAAGAAACATATTCATATAGACAAGAAACTGAATTAAAGACTTTCAACTCAGACAATGACAACAATACATTGCTCACAGGTTCTACAGTATCTGGAAGTGATAAAGCGCATTAAAGCAGTATAGAAATTTTTACACTTTAACAGCCTGATAATGTCTTTGTTCAGTTCATAAACAGTACAACTAACTTCAGAGTGGTGATAATATTGTCATATATGGCATCCATCTCATCATATGTAAAGGCCTATGGGCTGGTGAAGATGTTGCGTTTCATTTACGTGTTCAGTTACATAATTTTCTTTATTGAATATAAATTATAAGCAAACCAGGATACATTTTGTGGATATGACAATTTTAATATTTGGGATTTTAGTCTTCCACCTTACTTCAGTACTTACTATGTTTATCTGCATATAGATTTTATATATACATGAATATATAATGAACTTACACACACTTGTAACAAAGTGTTGCTGTTTACGTGTTCAAAGGGCAGGATTCAACTCATGTGGCTTTTGATATTTGAAATTAGATACCCAAGTACAACTTGGGCAGTTCTATTATAGCTAATGGAGAGAATACGTTGTTTTTACTGGATGATTTTATTTTACCTTTCTAGGTTCCTATTTTGGGATGAGATGAATTATCCTGTAGAAATGTATATGACTGTAAAAGGCATTTGTTTTGAT
>VYZX01034244.1:0-28664 GCA_013401335.1 Brachypteracias leptosomus
GGTGTTCAACAAACAAGTAGATGCGACACTTCAAGACGTGGTCTAGGGGTCAGGGAGATGTTGGATAAAGGTTGGAATTGATGATCCTAGAGGTCTTTTCCAACCTAAACAATTGTATGATTCTAAAGGACTCACTGCCTGCTCTGGGATGGGTGATGTTCACCAGCACACCCAGCTCACCTCGCAGCCGTGACCTGGAGCAATGTCATGCTCTGCCAGGCAAAACCAGTGTGCTTACAAACATCCACTTTCTCCTCCTCTTCTCCACGAGGATCCACACCCGCTCCAGAGCTGCAATGTTCAGTGGCAGAGAGTTCACAGTACTTGCTGTAATTAAATCCATCCCCGGAACACGGAGTACTTAATTACGGGAAATGGGTAAGTGGCTCACACACTAATCGACTTCTGTGTGACCTTGTGGGATGGCTGATTATACACAAGTCAGACGACATCAGGCCTGGGATGGGGCCTGTTCTCCTGCAAGTCAAACCACTGGTGCTCTCCACAGAACGTTCCATGAATCATACAATCATAGAACGTATTGGGTTGGAAGGGACCTCCAAAGGTCATCTAGCCAAACCCTTCTACAATAAGCAGGGCCATCTCTACGTAGGGCAGGTTGCTCAGAGCCCCATCAAACCTGACCTTGAATGTCTCCAGGGATGGGGCCTCCACCACCTCCCTGGGCAACCTGTTCCAGTGGTCAACCACACTCAAATTAAATAACTTCTTCCTAATGTCCAGGACAGCAAGACACTACACAAGCACTGAACCAAAGCAACCCGAGGCTGTACAACAAATACCATACTACAGCTCTCCCCAGCCTCACCCTCACACACTCCCTTTCTAAAACATTCAGGACATCTTCTGAGGCTACATTTTCCCTTCAAGCAGAGCGTCACAAGATCAGGTGTTCACTCCATCTCTTCTCCTGGGCGAGTCCTGATTTCCAGCATTCCAGATCGGATCCGAGAGAGGTTTTATTTTCACACAGCCAGCTCTAATACACTCATGGGTTTTGTTTTCTGCAACTTGAAGCTTGTTAGTGGAAGGAAGCCAAATGTTAATCCTGAGAGAGTTATGAACACTGAACTACTTCTAAAATATGCTGTTTGTTAAGCACCAAACCGACCCGTTACACAACGGAGCAGCAGAAACAACACTCTGAGGAGGAGCCACGGAGCTCCAACAGCTTTTCACAAAGCAGCACTCGCTAACAAACACCTCACCAGAGCACAGTGTGGAGGGGGGAGAGGGAGAAATATGCCCAGAGACAGACAGCAGACAGCTTGGCTAAATCCATACGTCATTCATCTACCAAACCATCCTAAGCTATGGGTGAAGAACAACAGTGTGGCTCTGGAACTTTGTTGTGGAATTGAGGTTTCCTGAAGCACCACTGATCACTGTGCTTAGTACCTCTTACAGCATTCCCCAGCCACACAGACCAACACAAAGCCTCCAGGAGAAAGGCAAATCCATCCTGCCTTCCAGAAGAAGCATCCTTAGTTTGGTTTTACTGGCTCTCTAGCATTTACAGCCATTACCAGGGGCTTTAAGGACCTACTCAATGCTGCACAACCAGACAAGATGACATTTGGCATACACCAGTATTATTTCAAACCCTTTGTTGCCCTGTGAAACCATCAGCCTATGAAACAGCATCTGCCAGGGTTTCTGCACAATTCAGCAGGCACAGAAGAGCAGGTTTCCAGGGAGGATTTAGAAAGGATCCAGCTGCACGCTCAGCCTCTCCCTACCTGACTGGTTGTTCCTCATGCGGATGGCCTTGGCTTTGGCCAGCTCCAGGGCCGTCACCCAGCGCTGTCTCTCCACCTCCGAGTTTGCCTTTAAGTGGTAGGTCCTCCCACCATTGGAAAGCACGATGTTACACGAGTCCTCCGTATCGATGTGAGCCGTGGACAGGTTGATGGTCCCTCGACATGTGTGGGCCATCTCTGCCTGTGTCCTGCACAGAAACAGAGGGAAAAGGAAGTGTCAGTCCCAGCCTGTCCCCAAAACACCATCACTGCACCCTCCTGCACCCAGAGACCCACAGAAACACCCTGAGCAGGAAGCAAGCAGGCAAAGCCACCAAAGCTAGAGAGGCTCCTCAAACAGAGAAACAGCATTTACAGAACCACAGAATGTCAGGGATTGGAAGGGACCTCAAAAGACCATCTAGTCCAATCCCCTGCCAAAGCAGGATCACCTAGACCAAGTTGCACAGGAACACGTTCAGGCAGAGCTTGTTCCCTCGTGCCCACATCACCCCCAGCACTTAGGCTGCTGGTTTCACATCCTGCTGCACCAATTGCTTCTGGTTGCCCTAAAAGTAAAATCACTGCACACCATTGGCCTCCCTCGTCTTTATGTTGCTGCTTTTTTCCCCTCTCCCTGCTGCCCATCTCCAGCGCTTCAGATTTTGGGACTTTTATATCTTCTCCCTTCAGCCATTGTGTTTTGTCTGACTGCCAAGATCTTGCACACAAAGATCATCATTCGTAAGGCAAATGAAGGCAGCACAATCCCCCTTCAGCTGTTACACCTCTACTACTGGCAAAATTGCTCAGCACTTTACCAGGCTCACCCAGAGGAGCAGGAGGCTTTCCTGGAGCTACCTTCAGAGAGCCAGCCCTCCTTCCACCCGAGCAGCAGCCCACCCTGCAGCAGCCTTAGCCCACAGCCATCCCACTGCTGACAGCCACGTCCAGGACCTCACAACCAGGGACAAAAGCCCCCAAGGCTGTACGAGAGCACAGCACGTCCCTGCCCCACACCAGAGCTCAGGTGGTCCCAGCCAGGACAGGACACAGCAGGTTGCTTCAAAGTGATGACCCCTCCAGCATCCACCATAGCTGCTGATCACTATCATCAGCTCTGTCAGCTGGCATCAGCCACAGGCAGCTGGTGGGAGCATCACGTGTGATGACAATCCACCTGAAACCATTTGCTCCAGGCACTGAAATAACTCATAGCACAAGGTCTAGTGAAGAACTGGTGCTCCTCACTCACCCAAGTGCTTTTTAGAGAAGGCTCAACCTTGTTACTTGAAAGGCAACGAAGCTGGTGAGAGGTCTGGAGAATATGTCTTATGAGGAGCACCTGAGGGAACTGGGATTGTTTAGCTTGGAGAAGAGAAGCCTGAGAAGAGACCTCATTGCTCTCTACAACTACCTGAAAGGAGGTTGCATGAAACCAGTGTTGGTCTCTTCTCCCAAGTAACTAATGACAGGACAAGAGGTGATGGCCTCAAGTTGTGCCGGGGAGGTTTAGATTGGATATCAGGAAAAAGTTCTTTATTGCCAGAGTGATCAGACACTGGAACCAGGCTGCCCAGGGAGGGGGTGGAGTCACCATCCCTGGCGGGGTTCAACAAACAAGTAGATGTGACATTTCAGGACACAGTCCAGGGGTCAGGGGGATGTTGGACAAAGGTTGGACTTGATGATCCTAGAGGTCCTTTCCAACCTATATGATTCTATGATTGAAGTATTTTCCAAACAGTAACAAGAAGGGGGGAAAGCACACTTCTATCCAACTGGGTTGGAAGGCTTGAAGGCTATTTGCTGTGTGATAGAGCATCTAACACCAAGATCTCACCCCAGATGCATGAGGCCCCAGAAGCAGAAAACCACCCTTGCCTTGAATCAAGGGTTACATAGCTCTGCTTCACATCCCATGTCTCTCTGTCTCCCCACCCCCATTCCACTATTTTTCTCTACTTCTTCCTCATTTCTCTACTCTACATGTCTTAACCCAGCTATTTGCTCTCAAGATTACAGCACCTCCAGGCCCAGAAGGTCTTTGCCAATCCTCACATGGCAACACGAGGTCTCTCCTCAGATTTCCCTCAGTGCAGTGTCCTCCTCACCTCCTTTCAGCTTCATGTTTTACCAGGCCATTCCCAGCTACTCCCTTTTTCCACCCATCACCCTGCTGCACAGCTCCTCTTCAGGTCACTAGTGACACCTCTAGACACACACTAAAGTCCAAAAGTGATCACTGGCCATAGCTTATCCAAAAGTTCAAAATCAAGTCACATCTTTACAGCCAGGAGCTGAAAAGTCAACAGCTGCTGAGCACTGGAAGTTTTCCTGAAGAGACGCACCAGCAGCTCAGCAAGCACAAGGCCATTCCCACAGGTGTGAGGAGTATCTCCTGACATCTCCCAGGACCAGCTCCTGGAAGGTTCAGGGCAGTTTGCACATTGCTTCCTTCTCTGTGGTCTTGAGCTGCCCTGTCATGTCACAAGAGGCATCTCTGACTCTCAACATGGTTTATACACGGTACCTCTGAAAGCCACTACATGCTGCCAGTGGGCTTCCTAAACCTTCTGGGCCTGCTCCAGGTGCTGGGGTGGTGGGAGAAAGAGACCTTGGCTACACTTTGCTCCCTAAGGAACATATCACAGCGTGGGAGGCTCTAGGTCTCTTCAGGGAGGTTTGACAGGCCTGGAGTTGCTCCCAGAACGTGTCAGTGGTGGAGTTCACCATGGGATTGAGACCAGGGGTGAAGGGGCAGCAATCCCGAGACACACTCTACCAGCCTCACTGCTGGGGCTGCACACAGTGCAGACAGCAGCTGTCCTGCCTGAACACAAGTGCCCAAAGAAGCCCCATGACCCCAATCACAGCATCCCATGGTCTGCTCCCACCCACTCCACCCTGATGCTGCTCTGCAGAACAGATTGAACGCGGGGCCATGTCCAAGCCCAACATATAGACATACAGACATGGAGAAACCAAATCCTCCGGGATTTGGGCACCCAAGGACTTGTGGTGCCCATCTTGCAGCATCATGGGTGAAGTCCAAACCCAGGGTACAGCGTGGTTGCTGGGGGGAGGGGGGGGAACTGGCTCCATGTGAAATCAAGCACTGATTTCCATCTCCAACATCATCCTCCTCATGACACAGTGTTCCCAGAACGGATCACTTCCCACCTCGAGAGAACTGCTGCAACCATTTTCACTTCTACATGAAACAAAGGTCTCCAAGGTGACTTCACAAAATCAATTGAAGTCCTATTAAACAACCTTGCTCTCTCCCACCCAACAACACCATTTTGGGGCAGGTTTTTGTTCTCTAAGCCACCAGTCCACCTGGGAAATCAATTCCTCCCAAGCAGCACCCACACATGAGGCAGGCACCTGACCCAGCTCGGAGCCAAGGAGCAAGTCACCTCCATCTGCACACAGCAGAAGAATGAGAGGTGTCCTTCAGGAGTGCTCGTGGTCAGATGGATCTGCTTATTCACCGCCAGCAGCTCAACGATTGCATAACGTGATCCAGGCAGATTTCCTGATTCCCCACTTTCTGCAGTAATCTGAGGGTGGCACATATGGGCGAGCACGTGGGAGGCTGCAAAAAAGCTGGAGGGAGGTTAAATGTGGCCACAGACCACACAGAGGTGGGTGCAGCTCAAGAGCTGGGATTGGGTTGGCGTTTTTTTGCTGCTAATCAATGGGATTCGCCTTCAGAGATTTAAAACTGTAGCTGTGCGTGGGAGGGACGGCAGAGGAGAGGGAGGAGGCAGTGTGGGGAGAGGGGCAGGGCAGCACCAGGGAAACACAAAAATACCTGCAGGGTTCATATGCAGGGAGGGCTAAAGCACCCGACCAGTGAGGGGAGCTACTGGGTGACCATACTCAAGTCTCAGAAGTTCCCCATGAGCCAGCCCTTGTGGCCTAGAAGGCCAGTGGTCTCCTGGGGGGCATTAAGAGTGTGGGCAGCAGGCCAAGGGAGATTGTCCTTCCCCTCTGCTCTGCCCTGGTGAGGACACCTCGGGAGTGTTGTGTCCAGTGCTGGGCTCCCCAAGTCAAGAGAGATAAACTACTGGAGAGAGTCCAGTGGAGGCTATGGAGATGCTGAGGGGACTGGAACAGCTCTGTAGCCAGGAAAGGCTGAGAGCCCTGGGGCTGTTGAGCTGGAGAAGAGAAGACTCAGAGGGGATCTGATCAATACTGATCAAAAGCTAAAGGGTGGGGGCAAGAGGATGGGGCCAGACTCTTGTCAGTGGTGCCCAGGGACAGGACAAGGGGCAATGGGCACCAACTGGAACCCAGGAGGTTCCATCTGAGCAGGAGGAGAAAGTTGTTTGGTGTGAGGGTGTTGGAGCCTGTCCCAGGCTGCCCAGAGAGGTTGTGGAGTCTCCTTCTCTGGAGAGATTCCAAAGAACACGATCCTGGGCCCCCTGCTGTGGGTGAGCTGTTGGAGCAGGGGGGTTGGACCATATGATCTCCAGAGGTCCCTTCCAACCCCCACCATACTGCAATTCTGTGATTTTATCACAGCTAGCAGAAGATGCTACTGCATTTGCTGGTTTTATTTCAACAGCACGTAGGACACAGTAACAGACAATTCAGGCTGGCCCACCCCTCAGGCCCCTACCCACAAACACAGCTCAGCTCCTCAAGTGCAGCCATTTGCAGAATGCTGGATTTTGCAAAACCCTTCTAAGATCTTGTTAAAATATTTGCAGCACTTCCCTCTTTTTTGGTTGGTTTGTTTCTGGACAGGAAATGCTGCTTCAGCTACTTTAATACCACAAATCTAAACACACAGAGCTTGGTGAGACACCTTCTCAGCACCAGTTACTTAAAGGGCCCTTTGGTACAAAACTCCTGGAGTCTAAAATTTTGGTAGCTCGTATCCTACAGCCTGGCAGTTCAGCTACATGCTGCAGTGCAATAAAAGAATCAGAGAGTAGTTTGGGCTGTAAGGGACTCAAAGATCATGTAGTTCCAACCCCCCTGCCATGGCAGGGACACCTCCCACTAGACCAGGTTGCTCAAAGCCCCATCCAACCTGGCCTTGAACACCTCCAGGGATGGAGCATCCACAAACCCCCCAGGGCAACCTGTGCCAGTGTCTCATCACCCTCACAGTGAAGAGCTTTTACCTAATTTCCAATCCAAATCTCCCCTCTTCCAGTTTGAACCCATTACCCCTCATCCTATCATTACAGCCCTTTGTAAAAAGTCCCTCCCCAGCTTCCTTGTAGGCCCCCTTCAGATACTGGAAGGCCACAAGAAGGTCTCCCCAGAGCCCAGGGGCCTCTCTGGAGCCCGGAGAAGAGCAAATCATAACTTAAACCTGCTCTCCAGTTCAGAAGGAATACTTGAGCACACAGGAGGCTGCTCAGCATGCCAGCACAACGCCTGAGAAGGATGCTCCCACTTCTCAACTACTGTAAGAAGTCTCACTGTATATAAACAATGACATTCCTAAGAGCTCAGGAGACGAATTTATCAACAGAGCAAAGAGAAGAAGGTGAGAAAGTAAATAATAAAATGGTTTTCATCTACTAGCTTCACAGCTTTGGTTTCGGCAATATCACAACAGCCAAAGATTGAGCTTCAGATGCCAACAAGATGCTGCTCACAGGGATTCTGTGACTGAAACTGGGCAGCTCTGCTGGGAGGAAGCAGGACTCAGCAAATGATGAACAGCCCCAGCTCCTGCTCTGCTCCCAAACGCTGTTCATTTAAGGCAGGCATGCATGATAGATACTGGTGGCATCTCTGCTAATGTTTCCTGCCCACTGAGTCACAGAAGAGTAGGGGTTGGAAGGGACCTCTGGAGATTATATGGTCCAACCCCCCTGCTCCAGCAGCTCACCCACAGAAGGGGGCCCAGGATCGTGTCCTTTGGAATCTCTCCAGAGAAGGAGACTCCACAACCTCTCTGGGCAGCCTGGGACAGGCTCCAACACCCTCACACCAAACAACTTTCTCCTCCTGCTCAGATGGAACCTCCTGGGTTCCAGTTGGTGCCCGTTGCCCCTTGTCCTGTCCCTGGGCACCACTGACAAGAGTCTGGCCCCATCCTCTTGCCCCCCACCCTTTAGCATTGATCAGATCCCCTCTAAGTCTTCACTCTTCTCCAGCTCAACAGCCCCTGGGCTCTCAGCCTTTCACTGGAAAGGCTCAACACCATTTCTGGGGAGCTCCATCTCTCCTAAAACTCAACTTCTCCTTTTCTCCCAGGTCAGGCTGGGAGCCCTGGCAGGGAAGTGACTCCACTCTGCACAGCACCCTCCCTCCCAGCCCCCAGCAGCATCTCAGCACATTTTACGGTGTTAACACCAGCAAGGGGGTCAGGGAGAGCACAGCAGAGACCAAGAGCTACCTCGGTCCAACCAAGCAGAGCTGGTATGACACACGTAGGGATCTTGTTTCATTACCTCCTGGTGAGGAGCACCCAGGCTAGTGAGTGCACAGCTCCAGAAACCAGCTTAGCCACAACCAGCTCAGCAGGGCTCTACACAAACACTGACATGAGGCTTCTCTGCAAGGCTGGGAGGGCCAACAGTGCCTGCTCAGGAGGTGCCAGCATCACCCTTGATCACTAGAAAAATCCAAACACAATTCAAGCTACACCCAGGAAAATGTCCCCCTGGACTATGCTCTCTCTTCCTTGAGACCTTTCTCCTATAATCTCCAAATCACTTGCTTGCTGGAAGCCCCAGTAACCAGCACACCCCACTCCACACCTTAAAAGCTGCGTTCCCATTGTATCACCTGTACAACTGTCCTGCTTTCCCCCGTAGAGGTAGGTCACTGAGGGGCCTAAACATGTCCCTGTGTGATGGCCGCAGCCACCTCCTCATGACAGCCTCAGAGAAGCAGGAGCTAAGTGGCATTAAGGTCTCACATGTTCCTGTTTTTCCTCTTCCAGTGTATCCTTCATCCCAGGGTTTCACTCACTGCAGTTACATCACAACAAGAAAAATCTGGGCATCACATCAGAGGCTGCATCTGAACCTCCACGCCTCTGAGCACCCCCTCAAAGAGGATTCACTCCGAGGATGCTGAAGCCTGCTGGGCTCAGAACAGTCATCTGAGTCAACCCTCCCCCGGGAAAGCAGCACCGAGTGCTGGAACAGGAATGAACTCTAGCCCTAGCAGCAGGAGAGAGGCATCAGCAGCCACGCTGGACCACTGGCCAGGCTGATGCTCAGCTGCTGCTCACCAACTGGGAAATGCTTTCTAACTTCAACAGCACTTACAGGAAAATCTACTGCTGGTGCTGCACAATCTTCTTGGGGTTTTTTCCTCCCCTCAATAACCATGCCCAGCAGGTCAAGGAAGAGAATCCTCTGCTATGGTGAGACCCCCCCCTCTGGAGCACTGCATCCAACCTTGGAGCCCCCAGTACAAGGAGGACATGGACCTGGTAGAGGGGGGCCAGAGGAGGCCCCAGCAATGATGGGAGGGCTGGAAGCCTCTGCTGGGAGGCCAGGCTGGGAGAGCTGGGGTTGTTCAGCCTGGAGAAGAGAAGGCTCCAGGGAGACCTTCTTGTGGCCTTCCAGTATCTGAAGGGGGCCTACAAAACAGCTGGGGAGGGACTTTTTACAAGGGCTTGTAGTGATAAGGCAAGAGGCAATGGCTTCAAACTGGCAAAGGGTAGATTTAGATTGGAAATTAGAAAGTTCTTCACTTTGAAGGTGATGAGGCACTGGCCCAGGTTGCCAAGGGAAGTTCTGGATGCTCCATCCCTGGAGGTGTTCAAGACCAGGCTGGATGGCGCCTTGCGCAACCTGGTCTAGTGGGAGGTGTCCCTGCCATGGCAGGGGGGTTGGAACTAGATGATTTTTGAGGTCCCTCCCAACCCAAACCATTTTATGATTACTTGAGCTGTAACAGCTCATAATGGGCAGCTGAGGTTTTCCAAGGAAGTTTTCCTGCCCACGTTTGAGTTTGGAGTGTAGGCCCAGAAACAGCCTCCCCAGCACCACCAGCATCCCCGTGACACCAGTTCCTGCAGCTCATATTCTTGCTGGGTGACCAACACTGCATTGGGACAGAGCCCAGCAGTTCACTGCCACCAGGGATGCTCCCAGCGTGTCCTCCATTATGAAGGATTCAGGGAGAAAATAAGAAACATATGAAGTTTGAAAAGTCACAGACTGTGAGGGAACAGAGTTAAATTATTTGTGGTTTGGGGGTTTTTTGAGTCTCTGGGTGTGAGGTACAGAGACCTTACAGAAGCTGGACACAAATCCTGGTCCTTTTCTGGAGCTGGCAAACAGATACCTCAAGGAGCTTCCCAGTGAGCTCCACCATTGCATCATATTCAAAGAGCCAGGAGCTTGGAAACACTTTTTGGCTGTCACATCTCAACAAAATTATAAACTGAGGCTTCTTCACTGGTACCACAGGTCATACTCAAAGACCAATCCAACACAGTCAGAAGTAAGCACCACACCCTCGCAGCACAAACCCAACATCTCAGCACCCCCTCCAATGCACCAGGAGGTCTGGAAGGGGTGGGATTGATGAAAGCACTGGTCTGGAGATGTTGGTACACCTCTGGTGTCAAAAGCAGTCCTGGGATCCAAATCATAACTCAGAGCCCAAGAACTGAAGGGCGCTCTAGCAAGGTGACTGTTGTCAACCACCTCAGAACACCTCCACCCTGGCAGTCCTGGCCACCCGACCAAATTCAGCCAGCCCAGATCACCCCACAGCTCAGGAATCCCACATCACTGGTGAAAAAACACCAGGCTTCGTATCCACTTCCATTTTCTCAGTAAGACAACAGGGATAAACATTTCCATCCTGATTTATCAAGCACAGAGTGAGGCAAGGGAAACTCAAAGTGTAGCAGATGGGCTGCAAAGCAACACATCCAAGAGGCACTTCCCCAGTCAGAGAGGGAGTCCTGCTCCTGCATCTGCTCAGGGCTCCCCAACAGCCCTTTCCCTTCCACGGGGAAGGTGAGTCCCCAGCATGTCTGAGTGGGGAGCAGGCATTCAGCATGTCCCAGTCCCTGGGAGACCAGAGGGTTTCTCTGCAGAGGGTTTTGGAAGAGCATCACCCCCTGCCAAGCACAGCAGGCCAGGACCCAGATCCCTGTGCTCCTACCTTGCATTGCATGTCCAGAGAAGGGCAATGAAGCTAGGGAAGGGTCTAGAGCAGGAGTGTGGTGAGGAGCAGCTGAGGGACCTTGGGGTGTTGAGCCTGGAGAAAAGGAGACTCAGGGGAGACCTTCTGGCTCACAGCAACTCCCTGAAAGGAGGCTGGAGCCAGGTGGGGTCAGGCTCTTCTCCCAAGGAAGAAGAGATAGGACAAGAGGAAACGGCCTCAAGTTGCACCAGGGGAAGTTTAGATATTAGGAAGAATCTCTTCCACAAAAGCATTATTGAGGGCAGTGGTGGAGTCCCCATCCCTGGAGGGGTTTCCAAGCCGCGGAGATGTGGCGCTGAGGGACATGGTTAGTGGTGCCCTGGCAGTGCTGGGGAAGTGGTTGGACTTGATGAACTTAAAGGTCTCTTCCAACAAAAACAATTCCCTGATTCTATGTGAAACAGGGCAGGTATTGTTCTAACTACCAGCAAAAAAAATCCACAATGAAACTCTTCTAAACATGGGTGTTTTCCTGACAGAGCAGCAACACATCACCAGAATCAGGTAGGACACCCAATCCTAAATGCCTGCAAAGCACCCCCCTAGCTCAGTCTGCTGATCGCTGCTATTTCTACCACTATTTCAACACAGACATTTAATATAGAAATCATGCAGAGCTCTCACCGTGGTGTTTGTACAATCACCAGATTATTTCATTTCTGTTCACCCTGCACACAACACAAAGACCATTCTCTGGTGGCCAAGGAGTAGATGTTTGTCCCTTCTCATCACCCCACAGCCCAGTACACAGGGACCAGTCTCACCTCTGCCTTTGCTTTATGGCAACCTGGAAACACTGAGAAGCTCAAAGAAAAACCACTTTTTCTTGCAGGGGGAAAAGAGTTAGAAAAGACCCTGGAAGTCTTGTCGACAAGGGCCTGGATGCTCCTTACACCACTGACCTCCCCCAACCAGACTAAGACCTATTTTTCTACTCTATCTTCCACGGATTAAGCTGAAACCAGTTTATTCAGTTCATTTTCCCACCACGCTGGAAAATATCATATCAATAATTAAGTGAAGGGTTCTGCGGCCATAGAGAAATATTTATTTTGGCTGCGTAAGCAGAAAATGCCCTTTAGCATAAGCAGAGGCAAGAACAGACACCAAAGACAGGGAACAAAATGAGCAGAATTGGGCAGTGCAATAGATAGGCACAAGGAAGGAGCTGCCAGACGGATTTACACCCTGCCCAGCCCACAATAAGAGCAATGCATTCAAACACCTCCAGCAGACTTTTTTGTTTTATAAGACGATGCAGAAGAATCACCACAGTCCATGATGGTAATGAGGCTGATCCTTTTCTTAATTAATTGAGGATGGAAATTTCTCTGAGGGGATTTTGGTTCATTACCAGCAGCAGGGGGAGCAGAAGATGACGCAGTCACAAGCACCAACCAACTTGGGACCGTGCACGAGGATTTCCAGGCAGGACTCACAGACTAACAGGACTAGTTGATATGCCAGAGGGACGGGATGCCATCCAGAGGTACCTGGATAGGCTGGAGAGGTGGGCCCAGGTGAACCTGATGAGGTTCAGCAAAGCCAAGTGCAGGGTCCTGCACCTGGGCCAGGGTAACCAGCACTATCAGTCTAGGCTGGGAGAGGAGATACTGGAGAGCAGTCCTGTGGAAAGGGACTTGGGGGTGCTGGTGGATGANTCAGGTCGAGCTCTCCCAGCCCTCTGTGACCCTGGTGGCACCCAGCAGCATTTCCACATGGCGCAGGGACAGGAGCCGCGCTCCCCATCTCACCCCACCAACAAAGGGCTCTTGTGCCACCACTGCCTCCCTGACATTGCTCCCTCCCTTCCCCAGCACCAGTTTCCAGCCCTGCTTCTGGGTTCTCTGAGCCCGGGCAGCTCATCCACACCGAAATGTGGTGCTCCATTTCACAGCCAACATCATCTCATTCTTCCAACAAGAATACTTGAAATATTTCAGGTAGAGCAGCCCCACAGCTGGGTTAGGGAAACCCATCCACACAAGCGCTTCAGGGCATGTTTCCCCATAAATTCAGATTTTGCACATCCTGTGGTTGCAATAATTGGGGGTGTAAAGTCCGTGAAATCTCTGCCTCCACTTGTTTGCATGAGAAATTTAAAAAATCACTTTGAAACTGGTTTTATGAGGAGGCCAAAAGCTGAGACACCTGAATTTAGGGGATGTAAGCATGGACACCAACTCCTCAGGGTTCTTGCTGTCCTGTGGTGCAAGGAAAAAGGATTTTTATGACGACTCAATCCCAGAACAAAGCAGACGTATGGCTCGGGAGCTGCTTTCCCAGCCCACACAGGGATTCAGGCTCAGCACATCCCAAGCTGGCTCAGCCCAGCTCTCCTAGACCTCAAACACCGTCACAAACGGCTCCGATTTCCTGCTTTCCTTCCTCTTTTCCCACTCACTAAACCTGTCAGATCACAACCAAAACCTAAACAAGCGCAGGGCAAGTGCTGTATTGAGATTTCTGCTATAATATATGATTTACATCTATTTAAAGGGCAGTTAATCTGTGGGTGTCTATCGGCATGGGCACAGATTAGCACCGACCAGATTCCAGGGGAAAAGCCGGGCTGCAATCCCAGCCAGCCACGGCTCGGGCACCCACAACCCCCACAGCTCACGGGACAATCCCCAGCAGCTTCCCCAGCTGGCTTCTGGGACAAGCCCCTACCCACATCTGGGACCCAAAAGTGCTGAGCCACAGCTACAGCAGCAAGGACTTGGCTGGAAACCTCACCTGTGAGCAGCCATGGAGCAAGTGAAGCAACCTGAGAGCCCTGGGGCTGTTGAGCGGGAGAAGCCTCAGAGGGGATCTGATCAATGCCAATCAAGAGCTAAAGGGTGGGGGGCAAGAGGATGGGGCCAGACTCTTGTCAGTGGTGCCCAGGGACAGGACAAGGGACAACAGGCACCAAGTGGAACCCAGGAGGTGCCACCTCAACATGAGGAGAAAGTTCTTTACCATGAGGGTGTTGGAGCCTGTCCCAGGCTGCCCAGAGAGGTTGTAGAGTCTCCTTCTCTCGAGACTTTCAAAACCCACCTGGACACATCCCTGTGTAACGTGCCCGAGGTGCTTTGGCACCCTGCTTTAGCAGGGGGGTTGGACCAGATGATCTCCAGAGGTCCCTTCCAATCCCTGCTGTTCTCTGATTCTGTGATATGGGTTTCATACTCCTGTCTCCAGTGCTCTGTCACTTTTTCTTAAAGAAAAGGCACCTGTGGGTCCTGCCCTTGGGTCACAACCCCCTGCAAAGGGACTTTGTGTTTAGGTTTTTTATGAAAAAAGAGAAAAAAATAAAGCAAGTTTAACATAACCAGTAAGCACTCACATTCCTCCCAGCACATTGTGGTATCTCCTCTGCACCTCTGGAGAGGCTGGTGGTGGCCCTAGCTGATAAGGGTTATCAGCCCTGTAAAGATGGGTACCCAGAAAGAGCTCTCCAAGCCACTTGTTTTGGTTGAGCAGCTTTATCTATTCCCCAGGATGAACTGTCACCTTGTTCTGCAGAGTAAGAGAAGCTCTCCACACTGGTGTGACACTACAACCGCAGCTTTACTCCAACACAACACTCTCCTCCAGCCGCCTAAGAAGTGCTTTCAATCCTTCCCTTCCAGCAGAAGGGGTTCTCCTCCCCTTCTACTCTGCCCTGGTGAGGACACCTCTGGAGTAGGATCCAGTTCTGGGCTCTCCAGTTCAAGAGAGACAAGGAACTACTGGGAAGCGTCCAGTGGAGGCTATGGAGATGCTGAGGGGACTGGAGCATCTCTGTGGCCAGGACAGGCTGAGAGCCCTGGGGCTGTTGAGCTGGAGAAGAGAAGACTCAGAGGGGATCTGATCAATGCTGATCAAGAGCTAAAGGGTGGGGGCAAGAGGATGGGGCCAGACTCTTGTCAGTGGTGCCCAGGGACAGGACAAGGGGCAACGGGCACCAACTGGAACCCAGGAGGTTCCATCTGAGCAGGAGGAGAAAGTTGTTTGGTGTGAGGGTGTTGGAGCCTGTCCCAGGCTGCCCAGAGAGGTTGTGGAGTCTCCTTCTCTGGAGAGATTCCAAAGGGGCCTGGATGTGATTCTGAGCACCCTGCTGTGGGTGAGCTGCTGGAGCAGGGGGGTTGGACCATATGATCTCCAGAGGTCCCTTCCAACTCCCACCATGTTGGGATTCTGTGAAAGGAAAGCAAAGCCTGTCTAGTTGAGAAGATATCCCAGTACTTGGTGAGAAGGAAACCCCATCAGAGCGTTCCCGGGTGCTCAGTGTCCCTTTTGGGCAGCTAGCCCACAGCTGACACAGCAGATGTTACACACAGTTGTTCACCTCGTCTGAAAAGTCCAAACCACCAGGTCAGCAGCTTTGGCAAAGCTGTCGCTGTGCAGCCGGGGCTGCAGGGAGCTGGGCCCTGCACATGGAGCTGCATCTCCTGCACCAACACTGCTGACACCTGTAACACCATTGGGGACCACAGCGAAAAGCTTCTGGGGGAAAGAGAGAACCAGGCACACCAGTATCACCCCGTCACCAGTACTGTGAACATGCTGGATCTCCTCCCATTGAGGCTCTTCTCTGACTGGTTGCCTAGCTGTGGTTCCCTAAGCTAACACCTGGGTTCAGGGGTATGTTCTGGCGCTACAATCACACATGAGACAGTGCAGCCCAGAGCACTCAGCCCAGCAGGGATGTGGCAGCTCCCAGGAACCCAGCACACACCCAGCATTCCAGAGAACCCTGCTAGAAACCCTGCTGACCTCTTCTAAAGACACCAGAGGAACCACCCCAGATTCTGCTTTCATTGCTTTCTGAACAAAAATGCTGAAGATTCAGAGGGGGAAAATCCCACCCAGATTTGTGAGTGCCAAGTTTATGGCACCAAATCAAGGTTCTGGAAGGTCTGGTGCAGATCCCACCACCTCCACATCTCCACACGAGTCAGCACAAAGCAAGACCTGGGCGACGCGTGACCTACATGCTCAGTGGCTTGTTTTTAAGCAAGAATGAACAACCACTGACCACACGCAAGGTTAATCTGACAAACGTTCTTGCAGCACAAGAACACTGCATTAAAAGCCAGGCAGCAGATGAGAGCCTCGAGCAGTCCCTCGTCGTTACAGCCTCTGCTTTTAGGTTTTCCCTGGTCCTTCAGCCCTTGGGAACTGCGTTAAATGATCAGAATAAAGATCAGCCACAGCCAGCTCATGTTTGTGTTGTCTCAACACCATGTCTGAGAACACAAGAGCACACAGGGCACAGCACAGGCAATGTTAGGACCCAATTTTTATTCCTTTCACACTTAAAATATTCAGATGGGTAAAAATATCCTGGCTTTTCAGACCATGGAGTTTAGGGGTGTATCTACCCTGAGCACAAGCCTTACCCATCTTTCTGGGATCGAGAGTGGACAGCAGAGCTTGCTTCCAAGATTTTTTCCATGGCGAAAGCAGCTCTTTGTGCAAGTTACCCTCAATGTCAATATTTTAATTACCAAATAAATTTTCCTCACAGCCACGGCATGAGTTACAACCTGTGCCCTCAAACGTCACTCTGAAGTCATCACACTTTGACTTCTTGCCAGCTTTCAAACAACGTTGAAGTGCAGAAATTCTCTGTGGATGAAACATTCCTCACTGACAGACCAGACACAGAGCCCGCTTGGCTACACAGACACGTCCCTTCCTTTCATTCCATTGCATCTTCTCACCAAACACAACGAGCAGCCGCTTCTGCTCAAGGCCAACACTCAACATCAGTGGACAACAGCAACTTCTGAGGCCTCCTGCAACCACTCATAAACTTTATTCCATGACATAAAGCATGTACAGCTTTACAACCATAGAATCATTAAGGCTGGAAAAGACCTCTAGGATCATCAAGTCCAACCTTCAGTCCAAGCCAGCAGATCCCACTTTTGGCAGTCATTCCCTGCTCTTTGCAGAGCTTGGCACCCACAGCTGCCCACCCTTCAAAACTGATTCCAATCACCGTGTAGTGGCATCAAACTGCCACCCAAGTCTGGGCAGAAGAAGGGAGCATGAACCTGAAAAACTGAAAGAGACACTTAAGGTATCTCCACAATCTCCATTATCTATGAAATGATCAATTACCCTTCAAGAACACTCGCCTGAGGTTGGCAGTCCAGTGAACAGCCTTTTTTCCATGAGAACCGATGAGACAGGAGAATGCCAACAGGACCTTAGGACATGTGCACGATGCCAGCACACAGGCAGTGTGACACAGGGGAAGATCTTTGCCATTCCTTGTGACACCACCCAAAAAATAAAAGACTTTGGTGTCAGCTTTTCAGCCACTGGAGATGCCAAGAGCTTTTATTTAAAATAGGAATCAGGAGCCGTGAACTGCTTATCAGCCCATGATTCAGACTGGCAGATCTCTTGGATCAAATCCTGCAATGCCCCAAGGGACCTTGACCAACTGCTTCTGGACAGACCTGACACATCTCAGCTGCTTCACTTTCAAGATTGAACACCCAAAGCAAGTTTCAGCATTAGTGCCTCAAGACCTCCTCCTGAACAGGGACATCTTCATCACTATAAGCCTACTTAGACAAGCACTGCTCATTGGGGTCAATCAAGCCAGCTGAGGATGAAGCACAGGGAAAAAAGTTACAATGGTTAGAGCACAGTATTGAATTTAGAGTTTATATATAATAAATCATATATATCATACAATTAATTTATATCAGAGCCACAGAAATGATCCAAGGGCTGGAACCCCTCACTGTGAAAGTTGGGCTTGTTCAGGCTGGAGAAGAGAAGGCTCCCCGGAGACCTTCTTGTGTCCTCCCAGTATCTGAAGGGGCCTACAAGAAGGCTGGGGAAGAGACTTCTCACAAAGGCCTGTAGCGATAGGATGAAGGGTAATGGGCTCAAACTGGAAGAGGGGAGATTTGGATTGGAAAGTAGGAGGAAATTCTTCACTTTGAGGATGGTGAGACACTGGCACAGGTTGCCCTGGAGGTTGTGGATGCTCCATCCCTGAGGTGTTCAAGGTCAGGTTGGATGGGGCTTTGAGCAACCTGGTCTAGTGGGAGGTGTCCCTGCCATGACAGGGGAGTTGGAAGAGATGATCTTTGAGGTCCCTTCCAACCCAAACCATTCTATGAATCTATGTTTTCTGCAGAAATCACATGGGTATTGCCTGTGGGTCACCAGGAAGAGACAAATCCCTGGCCAAGAGGGAAGGCAAAGTCAGGGACCTTCACCAGGACCAGCTCTTGCTCTCTTACAGCACTCAAGGAATTTCCCAGCCACTATAATCAGACTTTCAGGGTTATTTTCATGCACTGTGTTGCAAGAAAGCTTCCGTGGCACAATACGATGCTGGAGTTTTATTAACCCAGAAATAATTGAGTTGCTTCAGCACAGTGAGACCTGATCTCTGCTCTCACCAGCTTCATGCTCTCCGGTTACAGCTCAGCCCAGGTACTACTGCTCCAGACAGAGCTTCACAGGACACCTTCACACCTTCTCAAGAAGAACCAGCTGCCCTCCCATCCCTCTCCTCCACACAGGCAAGGTTCACATCCACATCAGCACTTCAGTCAAAGTCACTACATCTCATTTCAACAGGCACCTTGGGAAGCCAAGGGCTTCCAGAGAAGCCTGCTGTATGTCCACCATGAAGCAAACATGCAGTTAAATGAGCCAAACCCCACCCAAAGGTTCTTTGTTTGGCCAGGTGACCCACTCCAGCTCACCCAGCTCAGGTCCTCAGGAAGCAGAAGGATTGTGCTGGCAGGTCCCAAAGCCTTCCAGCAGGTCCAGGCCCTGGTGCTTCAAAGGGCATTCACAGGAGAGTCACCAGACTGATTTTCAGCATTTCTGCAAGGTTTACATCCTGAGGTTATAAACTCAACACATCACACGTTATGACCACTTTGCTGTCTTTGGTTTCATCCCATATAATGCCAACAAACCTCCCATTAGCAACTATAGCCAAAATATTTAGGGCAAAAGCCAGCTTTGGAACACCACACAAACCCCATGGGCTTAAAAAGCCCATCAAGTCTCGACTGGCAGGTCCTTCAACAGGCTTTTGTCTTGCACTTTGTACTGTTCTCCTTCTGCTTGATGGAGATACACTCAGAGAAGAGGGGGAAAGGCAGCAGTCCCAGAGACACACTGCAAGCTAAATATCAGTAATTCACATGCAATCTTGCACGTCCTCTAAAGGCTCCTCCAGTTTCACCTTGGAAAGCCAAGAGGGTTTCTGATGCACTTGATGCACTGTGGCTTATTTTCTTAAAGCAGCTCCTACCAGGGCACCTCTACTGATGTGGCAGCAGGAGGGAGGTATGAGCCCACCCAACAATGCTCCCTCCATCAAGTCTTCTGCACAACTCCAACCCCAGAGAGGAGATGAGGGATCCAAAGCCACCTACATCCTGCTGCTCACCACAAAGCAGGTGACAAGAGTCTGGCCCCATCCTCTTGCCCCCACCCTTTAGCTATTGATCGGCAGTGATCAGATCCCCTCTGAGGCTTCTCTTCTCCAGCTCAGCAGCCCCAGGGCTCTCAGCCTTTCCTGGCCACAGAGATGCTCCAGTCCCCTCAGCATCTCCGTAGCCTCCACTGTACGCTTCCCAGTAGATCCTTGTCTCTCTTGAACTGGAGAGCCCAGCACTGGACACAACACTCCAGAGGTGGCCTCACTGGGGCAGAGCAGAGAGGGAGAAGAATCTCCCTGACCTGCTGCCCACACTCTTCTGAATGTCCCCCAGGAGACCATTGGCCGCCTTGGCTAAAAGAGCACATTGCTGGATCATGGTGAACTTATTGTCCATCAGCTCTTCCAGGCCCTTCTCCACTAAGCTGCCTCCCAACAGGTCACCCCTCACTTGTACTGGTGCAGGGGGTTATTCCTCCCCAGGAATTCACATGACCCATAGGACAAAGGGCTTGTGAGATTTAACTTACTTCCTTTACAAAGCAAATGAAAAACAGCAAAAATATTTAATGAATGATGTGTCAAGTGCAAGACAAAAATATAATTCCTCCATACGTGTGATGATTACCAGCTTCAGGCTAACATCTGTGATGATTAACAGCCAGTTTACTATCAGCATTTGAACTACCTGCCTTCAAATTCTTCCTACAGCTGCAGAAACTGTAAATCTTCACTACGGAAACACCTCAGAACAAGTTCACAACACTGGCCCAGGCGGCCCAGGGCAGTGGTGGAGTCCCCATCCCTGGAGGGCTTTCAAAGCCCTGGAGCTGTGGTGCTGAGGGACATGGGTTAGTGGCGCCCTGAGGGCAGAGTTTGACTCTCACAACCACTGAGCCTGCTCCAGGTGCTGTGCACCTAGAAATCAAACGTGAAAATCCCAATGAAATCCATCTCACCCCCACAGCACATGCTTTTGTGGTCTCTAAAGCAGGGGATGACAGCTCACATTAACCTGCAACATCCCCAAAATGGAGAATATTGGATACGGGCAGCCAGAGAGACATTTCATTACTGCACCATAAAGGCAGCTTTGGGCTGCAGATGTGCAGCAGAATTTAATCCAATCCAGTAATTACAGCTCTTATCTGTGCTCCATACGGCTCTGCATGGCCTGAAGGTGCTCAGAAGTGACCAGCCAGGGCTGGATGCCAACAGACTCCATGGAGGAGAAAAATCACAGGGCAAAGGACGAGGTGCTAGACCTCCACCAGTCAACTTCCAAACCCAAATTAAACCTCCAGGAGCTTCCACCCACCAAGCTCCAGGAGTTTCCATTCCACTTCAAACAGAAGCTTTTGCTGCTTTTCTTGTGGTGTGAAGGAAAGGAACAGAAAGAGGTTGATGCCTCACTCAGCACATACTCTATGTGTTTACCTATGTAAAAATTCAGGCTCCTAGAAAACTGCTCCAGGGCAGCACCACACCAGGGACAGCCAAAAGCAAACAGGGAAGAAAAGACTAAAATTTCTGTCTTTCAGCTGCTCCTAAAGGGATCAGAAACCCAACCACGTCTCTACCTCCCTGAGCGTCCCAGCAAAACACTGGATTTGTTATAAGCTTTAATAAAACTGTGATATGCCAGTAAAGCACAGTTTAATCACACCATAGATTTCAGAGGTGCGTTTGACAATCCTCAGGCTGCCCCAGTGTCAGGCACAAATCCTGCCCTCAATTTCAGGGCCAACTTATAACTTCAGAGAATAAAGCCACACTGATTTTTTACTAATCCTGCTCATTTCCAAGAAGAGAGTCCCAGCCCACAGGGGACACACCCCGAGGCCTGTCTCCCAGTTGTGACATGATCTTCACCCATAGGACAAGCAGAAGAGGTACAACATAACCTGGAGCACTGTGTCCAGCTCTGGAGTCCTCAGCACAGCAGAGACATGGACCTAGTGAGGCAGGGCCAGAGGAGGCCACAAAGATGATGGGAGGGCTGAAACCCCTCTGCTGGGAGGCCAGGCTGGGAGAGTTGGGCTTGTTCAGCCTGGAGAAGAGAAGGATCCAGGGAGACCTTGAGGCCTTTCAGGGCTTCAAGGGGCCTGCCAGAAAGATGGGACAGACTTTTTAGCAGGGCCTCCACTGTGTGGTGAGGAGAGCTGACAGGGGTTCACAGAGCATTGGGATTCACAGATAACTGGTGAGTGACTGCATGGAATCACAGAATGGTTTGGGTTGGAAGGGATCTTTAAAGACCACCTTGTCCAACCCCCCTGCAGGGACATCTGCAACTAGAGCAGGTTGCTCAGAGCCCATTGCAACCTCCCTTGCAATGGTTCCAGGGATGGGGCAGCGACCACCTCTCTGGGCAATCTGGCACAGGCTCTCACCACCCTCAGCACCAACAATTTCTTCCTTCTCTCTAGTCTAAATCTCCCTCTTTTAGTTTACACCCTTCACCCCTTGTCATGTCCCAGCAGGCCCCGCTAAACCCTTTGCCTCATCCTGTCCAGAGCAGAGCCTGGCTCTCCTTGTCTCACTCTCCCATCACGTAGATGTGGGCGGCAATAAAGTCCCTCCTTCTCCTCTGCTTCAGGCTGAGCACACCCACATCCCCCCACCACTCCTGCCTCGTCCTGGGGAGCCCCAAACCAGACCCCCAGCCCAGACGGGCCTTCCCAGGTCAGCGCCTTCCTCCACATGCTGGCTGCACTTCTGCCAACACAGCCAGAGACTGCCGACCTCTGATGATAGCTCCTGGTCACCTTGTTGTCCACCTGGACCATCCAGGGACTGTTCAGCAAAGCTGTCTCCTAGCCTGCTACTCCAGGGCAGAGCCCTGCTGAACATCACAAGGTTCCATCATCCTGTTTCTCCAGCCTGCCATCCAGATCCACTTCTGATGTGGCAAGCTCTGTGCTCCATTTGGGCTCAGCCACAGCCTGGCTGTGAGCACACTCACCCGTGAATAAAGACATTATAAAGCCAATACTAGGACTAATGTGGTGTAATCTCATCAAAAAATCAAATTACACAGTATTAAGATGATTGTCACCTTTTGTACCACTACAAAATGACTTCTGGTTCCAGTACTCTCTTTCCTCCTGCTTATAAAACTCACATCCGAGAGATTCAAAGACGAGGAGCCTGCAGCAGCCTCCAACCAACACAGAACCCAGCTGACAAGGAAAGGAAAAAACTGCTTGGATAAAATAAAGCTCCGTATGGGTTCCACCTGACCACGCACTATAAACCTGCCCTGCCTCCTGCTCTACACGCTCTGCTGGGGAACAGCCCAGTGGGAACTGGGGAATAACAAACAGCGGATCAACAGCATCCAGCATCAGTCACAGCAACACACACACTTGAGAACAGCAAAGTTGGGGGGGTCTCAGGCTTTTAAAAATCAGGGATGGGGTTTGTGAAACAGCCATCCAGCGCTCGTGGATGGGTACCTCCCAAATGGGCTTCCAGCCCAAGGTTGAACCTTAACTCACTGAATTTACAGCAGAGATTGCCCCTCTACATGCTGCACATCCCTCTGCATTTTTAAGATGAAAAAGTGCTTATTTAGCTGTGTAGCCCCCATGCAAGAGCAGTCCAGCTGGGGTTATGTGGCACGTCTCTCTGTCCTACTGGTCTGAGCACACCTCAGTCACCCATGTCCATTCTGCAGCCAAATACACCCAAACTCACCCCATCTTCCGAACTGGGACCGGTGTGTTTTTCACACGTTTCCAAGAGGAGCCATCCCTCCTGACAGCTGTAGAGGACCTGAAAAAAAAAAGGTTGTGGCACCACCCCTGTGCATTTCACAGACAATCAGACACTTCAAAAACCACCAAGATTCACTGAGCTGGCAGAGTAGTTACCACGGATATTTTTTGCTGTGACAAACACCCTGATTCTGTGTCCGGGTGAGTGATGGGCATGAAGCACCAAGTGAGCTGGGAACACCATGAAAACACAGCCACAGTTACAGCCCAACATCACCCAATGCCATAAGGAGCATCGCAGAGAAACACAGTGACCTGAATGTGTGTCCCAGCCACAGAAGGTCAAAAGGAGCTTCCCAAAGGACCTCATCCTGCTGCAAGCCCCTGATGTCACCCTGACAGCTACAGCAGCAGTTGGCTGCTCTTTGAAGGCCCTCACAGCTGCAGCGTTTAAATATCCATAATATCCATAACCATCAACAAGCTTGAAGTAAGAAGATCTTCTGCACAGAGCAGTAGGTGTGAAGGACAAGGTTTTCCTGCAGGTTCTTACAAAGTGCTTATCAGAGACCTGCTCCAGCTAGAAATAACAGCTTAAAAATCACTGCTCTGTGGTGAGGAGGAAGGATAGAAGGGCGCAGACTCCCACTTCTCCATATTTATTCCCACGTGCATTGCAGAAGCTGCTTTAAACAGCCACACGTGCCCAGGCAGTGCTCTGCAGCCAGAGATTTGGAGAATTAAAACTATTTTTAGGGAACGAAGGACCTCCCCCGAGTCACTGGAGGGATGGGCATCTATCTGCTCGTGATTCCCACACAGAAATATCCTTGAAGAGTAAGATAAAAGATTAAAGAGACCACGAAAGTTGACAGCAGCACAGTCTGGCCCGAACCAGTGTGAAGGGAGGACAGCTGGACACACATACGTGACAACACGTGCGTGCCAACATTTTTCTTACACTGCAGAATGTCACCTAGATGACCCCCAGGCCACACTCCAGCAGAGGACCTCCCCAGGCCACGCTCCAGGGCAGGAGGAACCCCCCCAGGCCACGCTCCAGGGCAGGAGGAACCCCCCCAGGCCACGCTCCAGGGCAGGAGGAACCCCCCCAGGCCACGCTCCAGGGCAGGAGGAACCCCCCCAGGCCACGCTCCAACAGAACACTTCCAGGACCTCCTGTATGCAAAGGTGAAGTGAATCATGTCAGTGCTGGGATCAGGCCCAAGAAGATTTGTCCTGCTTTCCCCCAGTGCTGACACTGACAGCCAAGTCGTGCCACTGGCCTGTAGTACCCTGCTTTCAATTTGTGTTTTTAATTCTGCAGTTGATTCGTGCCCAGCCCGAAGGCCACACACACGTCCCTGTGAGTCAGCAGTCCCTGACCCAACAGCACGTCCACCTCTGTTACCCTCCAGCTTTAACTCCAGCCTGAGCTCAGCAGGCAGAGAAAGAGTCAGCCATTAATTATTAAACAAGCTTTTTGATCGAAACCAAACAAAGGCTGATATTGAGTGTAAAAAGATGCCTGCCCAAGGAATGATTAAAATCATTGAACGGTGTAACGAGGACTTGAAGGGGAATTTAACTCCTCCAGTGAGTGCAGGGTTTGAAGCACTCTCTTATGTACCATAGAATCATAGAATGGTTTGGGTTGGAAGGGACCTTAAAGATCATCTAGTTCCAAACCCCCTGCCATGACAGGGACACCTCCCACTAGACCAGGTTGCTCCAACCTGGTCTTGAACATCTCCAGGGATGAAGCATTCACAGTCCCCGTGGCAACCTGTGCCAGTGTCTCAGCACCCTCACAGTGAAGAACTTCTTCCTAATTTCCAATCTAAATCTCCCCTCTTCCAGTTTGAACCCACTAGCCCTCATCCTATCACTACAAGCCCTTGTAAAAAGCCCCTCCCCAGCTTTCTTGCAGGGGCCAAACCTCCAGGATGTCACAGCGTGGTGAGCTCCTTGCTCTCCAGATCCCTGGCAGGGCCAACTCACAGCTCAGGGTGACCAGCACCAAGAGATCTACAAGAAGTAAAGGGCTCTGATATCACAGTGCACTTGAGTTACCTAAAATTACTCAAGGAGTTACCCAGCTCCAGTGTGATTTATACGTAAGCACAGAACAATACAGAGAAGCTCAACGGCTGGAGTCGCTGCAGCATGAAAATCCCCCAGCAGATGATGAAAGCCCACGTGGCTCAGGAACCAGTTGCAGTGCCCTAAACACTGCTCATCATTGCACTGACTGAAAACTCCTCTTGGGGAGGAAATCAGGCAGGTTAGAAGGGATGCAGCAAGAAAACAACACAGCAGTTTCTCATGTTACTTCTGAGGACGAAGATCAGCCCCTTCACCAGGGACTCACTGTGAGTGCAATGCACAAATTAAACTTGTAACCGGAGCAACAGAGGTCAGAGCTGAATAGATGTTACCCTGGAAAAAGCCAGGCAGGGGAGCTCCAGCCAACAGGCAGGCAATACCCTGGCCCAGAAGACACAGCCCTCCTGCTCCTCCAGCATGCCCAGCACCCCAGGAGGACCCCCCAAAGACTGGTGACAGTGTCTCTGAGAGGAGCAAAGCCACCACAGTCACAAAGCAGCAGCCACCAGCCCACACAGCCCTACAGCTGCAAGAGGCAGAGCTGAGCAGCAGCCACCAGCAGCGTGTGGGAGAAAGGCAGGCCTGGAAAGGTGACCTTGCCTGCCCTGGCAGGGGACAACCAAGGAAGGCTACAGCGAAGGCGGAATTACACCCACGTGTTCTCCAGCAGAGAAAGCTGGAACAATTCAGACCAGAAACGGGTGACAGGCATCTCACTCCCATAAGCATCCAAGCAGCTGAGTCCATAAATATGCCTCAGATCTGCAAACAGCTCCAGGAGGTAAAACTGCAGCATGAGCGACGCTACCTGAGAGTTCTCCAAGGCATCGACCTTGAACCAGGCTGCAGCTGTGCCACACAAACCCAGCCCCTGCTGCCCTTCCCAGGGTGTTCATTCTGCACAGGACAAACCAGGGACTTCTGCTACAAATCCATCAAATGAAGCATTTGGGCCAGTAAAATTGACTGAAGGACATAAGGGTAGAAATAAAGCATTGATAGTTCTCAGTGGGGGGTTACAATCAGCAAGCAGAGCCCAGTAGGATACTACAACAGAAGGAACAGGTATAAAAACCCTCATACAGCACCAAGGATCAGGCCGTGATGAAACACCCCTAAGGGCTAAGGTCTGGATCTCACTCTCCTGCAGCATCAGCAGCAGTTGCTGTTCAGAGTCAAGCAAACCCAGCTCCCCCACCACAGCTCTGAACTGGTAGTGAAGCAATCAAGGCTGGAACAAGGAGCTCAGCAAAGAGCATCACTAAGCCCACAGCAGCACTTGGGTCCTGCTCTGTTGTGCCCCAACAGGGCTGGGCAAGCACCAGTTACAGAAGAGGAGCTTCCTCAGAAACAGGCAAACGATGAACAGCAGCAAAACGCAATATGGGTAAAGCAAGGATCCTGTGAAAACACAATGACTGGGAGCACCAATTATCAAAAGGCTGTTTAAAAACAAGCTGCTCAAAGTCACCAGGAAGCTACAGGGCTGTCCTTGGAACCTGTGTGCTCCACCACCCCAAGGATGATTGATGGTCAAGGATGTTCTGCTGGTTCTATGTCTGTGAAGGGTTAAGCTGTTATAAAAGTCATTCTAGGAGAGTGTATTTCTCTCTTCATATTGTGCACAGGCTAAATACAAGGAAATATTTTTTCTGCCCAGAGGGTGGTCCAACATTGGCACAGTGGCCCAGAGAGGCTGCATCATCTCCTACCTTCTTTGGGGACATTCAAACCTCAGCAGCTCAAGGGCCTCACTCAGCACCTCAATGAGTGGCCCCATATTCACTAGATGCTAGATCAGAAACTCCTAAAGATCTCTGGAAGTCCCCAATTCCTCCATGTGCTTCCAATCTCCTCCTTGAACTCACCACCTCAGCTTTCAGCTGGAGTCTCAGCAGAAGCAGCAGGAAACAAAACCCTCCAGGTTGTTCTCAAGACCTTAGAGTGCTAACCAAGGGTTAACTGCTGGATAAACAAACCCACAAAGGATGCTGCTCTGGGAAACTGCTTTTCCAGGGAATCAAGCTGCCCAAGGCCTCCACCTCAGGACAACAAACTGCCCCAGGCATCCATTATTGCTCTAAGAGCAGAGCCAGCAAGGGGAAAGAGGCTGTTTCTGTGGGAAGTCCTTCACTTCACAATGAGCAAATCACACCCAGCATTAAATGTTTTTTCCTTCTCCATTTGGCAGGGCTTTAACTGTTAACATCCCGTGACCACAGCACATATGGCCAAAGGCTGCTCAGACACCCAACCCACGAGTAACAGAGCAAACCCACAGAGGAGACAACACCAAGCTCCAGCTCTTCAAAATACATGAAAGCTGCCTGAAGAAGACAACACTCACCTGGAGCACAGATCACAAGCCAACGCCAAGCTGATGAATTAATACCTGAAGATCCTCTCTAATCTCCTTGAAAACACTTAACGGTTCAAGGTGATTTGATTCTCCTGTACAGAGACACTAATTAAATATAATGATAAATCTATTAGTGGCAGCCTGTCAGAGCCTGGATCATTAACAAGTTGAGAAGACCAGTTGTGCCATGCTTCAACTGCCCCCAGCACAGGCAAAAACAACCTAAGAGAGCTAAGTGAGGGCAATTAAAATGGTCAAATGGTCCAACTATCTCCCTGTGTGACTCCTGGAAGTTCCTAAAGCCACAACCCTCACTCCAGAGGAGGGTGCAGCAGAGGAAATCAAGAATTACTTAGTAGTTACCACTGTCCACAGGTTCAGAGCAGGTCACACGGAGCAAGCACACATGACCTGCAGGGAAGCTTTGCTGGCAGGAAGACTTGACATCTTCATAGACTTTGCAAAGATACAGGAGGCTTTAAAAGGAGGTGGTGGAGTCACCATCTCTGGAGGGGTTCAAAAACCGAGTAGATGTGGTGCTTTGAGACATGGTCTAGAGGTCAGGGAGATGTTGGACAAAGGTTGGACTTGATGATCCTGGAGGTCTTTTCCAACCTAAATGATTCTATGATTCTATGAAATACTCCGTTTGGAAAGAATACTCCAATTGGAAGCTTTAATTCAGCAAACTGTCCCTGTGAAACCAGCCCAGTGGAAGGGCAAGCACTGGACACTGCTACTTGAGAAACCCCCCAGAGCAGCTCCTGCACCCACCAACCCACCACTACAACAAGAGCTCCCTGGAGTCCACACGAGATTCTGAAGAGCTCAACTTCACAAACAAAAAAACCTCCCAGGAATCAGCAGCAGGCAACAGGAGAGGCTGGTTTTTAAACACTGAACAGCAAGCACCAGGAAATTCAAATGAAACCCAAGAGCTTCAATCTGGAACTAAATCAATACACACAAGGAGGCCACTTGGGCAGCATGGTGTGGTTTTTCCAATTAAGATGATTTCAGCGCACAAGGTAAATGAAGTTTCTATCAAGTTGGTCCTGAATAATCACCAGCTAAATCATCCAGGCTGTGCATCAGGGCAACCACCTTCCAAACACAAGTTGCAAAGGTGCTGGAGATGAGGGGAGTGCAGGGAAAGAAAGACATAGGGGGGG
>VYZX01034248.1:4042-61853 GCA_013401335.1 Brachypteracias leptosomus
CAAGCTAGACGCACTTGTATACTTGGCATATATTCATGCACTGAAATCTCTTCTAACTCAGAAGACAACAGAAATCTCCCGTTTGCTTCAAAAGCGTATAAAGGTCAAGATCAACATTGTAGAAGCTGCACTTCAGAAGTGCTGTCATTTTGAGAGAGAATTTCTCAGAAAGCTCCTTAAAATCAAGGATAACCTTCTGAAATACAACAGTTTAAAAGGAAATCTACTTCATAAAGATAACAGCAAGACTGTTAAAATTAATTCCTGACCCTTTGCTTAACTAGGATGCTTCTTGTAAAGATACTGAGAAGATAATGTAATATACATTTTATTCATGTGTTTGCAAACATAGAGAATGTGAACATCAAGAAGGGCATGGGAATCAAAAAAACCCAATTCAACTGACAGCACATAAAACAGAAACATAACAACAGAGACAAATATGTTTACACTAAATTGTGGAGAATTTTCACTTTTCATTTCAGTTGCTAGTGGCCCTTAAGGCACTTGTCATACAGGTCAGTTATGTCTATAGGAACTTAAAAACACAGGAAAACCAACGAAGTTTGCAATGATTTATCAGAAGTATTAAAATACATAAGAACAGCAGAATGAAAATTAGCGGAGTCAGAAGAAAAAAAGAGATGAGTTTGCAACTGAGGCAGAAGCACAGAAGAGACTGAGAAGGGTGCACTGTAGAGATGCAAAGACAAACAGTGATGCATGCACAAGATGTTTTCAAATCTCATGCTGGTGGCTGTAAGAATTTTAGGTGGGAATAAGCCCAAATCCCTCCTCCACAACCATTTCTATGTGGGTGTTGCCTCTGCCTATATTCCTCTCAATTTACCCATATTCTTTGGTACAATTTTGCTCATCCATCTCCTACCTGTTTTAAACTCTTTCCTTTGTGAGCCTTTATTTTATTAACAATCTATTTGCAATCCTTTTAGTTACTTTGCTATAACTGTTCAGTAGATTGAAATACTGTAATTAGGACTGATGTTTCACAGACTTAAGTGCAAAATAATGGTCAAAAAAACTGCTAAGAAGATAAGCTGTGCCCAGGGTTTTCTGGTATATTTGGATTTTCTTGCAGACTTTTTTAAAAACACATAGAATAGTTTCTTTATTCCCTTCTTACTGAAATTTGTTCACCGCCCTGCATTACAGAATATGACCATAAACTACCTACAGGATGTTGACTGGTAAACAGAAAAGAGCCAATAAAAATTTTACAATACTAAATTTAACTTGCCAGTTGTAACAAGAAAATAATTAAGAAACATATGCAAAAATTCTGTAGCAAGATCTACAGAAGTAAAGTACCTGTAGTAACAGTGAACAACATGTCAAGGAAAAAAGTCACTTAAGAAAAGAGGGGAGAGGGAGATTAGGGATTTATCTTCACAATAATGCCAGGAGATTAGTTGAAAAGATAAAAGAATTAGCTTTCAATGTGAACCACAAGATGATAAGGTATGCATTATATTGGACATGGTAAGGACATGAATGCAGCTGGATAAATGATCTAAAGGTGTTTAAAACAGCTTAGAGTAAAAAGAGAATAATGTTGTGATAAAGTCTAAACCATGAATAGGGAGGATAATTATTGCATGTGTAACTCTCAGGAGCCACTGAAAGTCTTATTTGGAGAACTACAGCGGAAGAAGGCATAGGAATCTTTGCCTCCAGGTCAGGCTGAAAAGCTTTAATTTAAAATGCCCTTTGCTCTGCAATACAGAGACACACTCAGAAAAAAGGAATCATTATAATTTTCTATTTTAATTGTTGTGAACAAGTGTTTTCCCTAATGTAGATCTTTAAAACACGAGGGTGGGGGGAGGAATTCGTTTTGCAATTGTGACAATTACGGTGCAACGTACCCCAAAAACAGACCAGAAAATATTTCTCCATTTTCCAGATTTTAAAGGCATAAACACTTGTTCTCTAGTGATAGCTTATCCACAAGAGACAATATTCCGTTATTGCTGCTGGTAGAAAAAGCGTGCTCATATATTAGAGGTGTACCTGTGACTTGGCAGATATAATATACAGCAGAAGCATAAAATACTGAAGACCACAGAGGTCTGTGCTATTAAAACATAATTTAGTAAGGTAGGGCATGTAGCCTTACAGTGGCAGCATGACAGGAAATCTACCATCAAAACAATCATTTCATTTTAAATCCCTTCTCAGTAGCAACTGTCCAAGAAAATCGCTTCCTTGGTTTCAACACCAAGTTAAAGTTGGATTTAGAGAGATTAAAGGCCAGATGTCTTTAGTTTTATTTTACAGAAACTCTGTTTAAAATTGTTCTGATAAATAAAGCTGCCCAGGTATGCTTGATGAAATATAAAATCTGCAAGTTTCAAAACATGTTTTGAAATAATCTGGGTCTCCCAAGGAACTAAAATATATAAATCCATCCCCATCTGTTATACTTGGGTCATACACTTAACATTTAAGATGCACATATGAAGAACTGTATAGAAAATGTCAGTGGGTCTGTCTATATGCTTTCCTCAGGTTTTCATTAACATACCACCTCCATCCCCATTATCTCTAAATTCTCCAGTGAAGAATTTTCAGTTTATATTAAGATGGAAACTTTAAGAATATGATAGTTATTCTTCCCCAGCTAAAAAGCTATTTTAAAATGTATGATCACCAGAACTACTGGTAAAGGGTTTTTTTGTTTTAATTTATTTTTAAATGGAAGTCCTCACCGGATCTTTCTTCTCAGCAGTTAAAGGTCTGTCTACCAGCTGCTGCTACCTTGTATAGAACGTACATTGTGTTCTCTTCTTCTTGGCACTGCCTATTCAAGCATGCTGGCCAAAGTACTGAAAGCAGAGTCAAAAATTCCATTCACCTCTTGCCCAGCAGATGCTTTTCTGTCTGTATTGTGACCTGTGACATGACTTGCAGTAAACAAAGGGGTGAAGGGTTGTTAAAACATGCACTGAAAGCTGCATAGTTGGATTTCAGGCTGTCTCTGGATCTCATGCAATTCAATTCCAGCAACAAATGTTCCAAAAGAGTCAAGTACCTGAGCTGTTATTTATTATTTACAGTGCACCATAAATGTACTATGTATATCAGATAGTATGGGACCTGAGCATGACATAAATGGTATGGAATAAGGGGTAGGAAAGGTGCTGATTTTGGCTGGGGTAAAGTTTTTTTCCCTAGTAGCTGGTATGGGGCTGCTTTGGATTCATGCTGGAAACAGTGTTGATAACACAGGGATGTTTTCATTACTGCCAAGCAGTGCTTACAGAGTCAAGGCCTTTTCTGCTCCTCACATGACCCCACCACCAAGTAGGCTGGGGGTGCACAAGTTGTTGAGAGGGGACACAGCTGGGACAGCTGACCCCAGCTGACCACAGGGATACTCCATACCATGGGACATCATGATTAGAATATAAAGCTGTGGGGAAAAAGAAGAAAGAGAGGGACATTTGGAGCAATGGCATTTGTCTTCCCAAATAATTGTTATGTGTGATGGAGTCCTGCTTTTCTGGAGATTGCTGAACACCTGCCTGCTGATGGGAAATGCTGAATTAATTCCTTGCCCCATTTGTGTGCACAGCTTTTGCTTTACCTATAAAAGTGTCTTCATCTCAACCCAGGAGTTTTCTCATTTTTATTCTTCCAATTCTCTCCCCAGACCCACTGAGGGAGTGTAGTGAGCATGGGGCTGTGTCATGCTTAGTTGCCAGCTGGGCTTAAACCATGGCAATATGATACTTGGCACATTACTATTGTTGAAAAACAACAACATTCTTCATGATGTAGCACAAAAACGAATAGCAAAGATCTTCTGTAATTACACTTTTGACAGTCTTTGAGTGGCAAACAATGAAAGGGAAAAAGGCAGCAGTATGGTATAACAGACACCATCCCCTGACCATACATTTATGCAAAAACTAAACCATGCACACAAGTAGCAATGTAACATTTGAAGCAATACTGCAAGGATAACTACAGTGATATGTGCAAGCTGTCGTCAAAAAAGATGAGTTTGCATATTTTAGAAGGGTGTGAAAATCAGTATGATTTCCAGGGATTAATGGCAGCTCCTCTATTGAAAGAATCAGGCTTCTATTCTTCTACCCACCGAAGAAGAGTTTTCATCTCCCCATCTGCATATATTCTGAGTATCTCTATCATAAAACATGACCAGCAGCTTAGCAGACACTGCTTACCATCTGAAGAGCAAAGACTATACAGTGATATCGCCTAATGCTTTAATGGACATACAGTCACATCACTAACACAGAATAGTCCCAACCACGGCTGTTGAAGAGGCCTAAGACTGATTTACTGTAAGCAAGCTTTGAGCAACATGTGCTGCTTTTATACCCTATATTCTCTGAGCATCTCATCAGTTTCTCACAGTTTCATGAGTTCTAAAAATCTTTTTTTTTTTTGTATTAAGAAAACTGTGCAGTCATGTGTACAGTAGTTTCAGTTACTGCTTCAATCTAAGCAGGAGAAATGCATAACTCCTGGATTTATATTATTTGATAGTACCAGTGTCCAAAATTACATTTCAATAAATTTCATTTCACAAAAACTTCACTGTGGAAAGAAAATATCAATTCAACTTAAGCCAACTTTTCTCTTAGTTCAATGTTTGTATGGAAAAATAATTAAGCAGTCCACTTAGAAAGGCATAATCTGTTCATGAGCATGCAGGTATCAATTTTATCTTATGAGAATTTTTCCATGTTCCAGTTGCTTCATTCCTTATTACATGCTGCAAAAGGCAGTAATAATTTTTATAGCCAAATATCTCTTCATAAGATACCAGGTGGCTTTCAGTATTTACTATTTAAGTCATGCATGAAATTTAAACATTACAAAAAATGACTTACCCGTTGACACTCCTGAAATATGCACATTTTCAGAACGTTCTGCAAGAGCACCATTTCCTAAAATTAAACATAATGAATAAGCTAATTTCCAAGATAAAATTTGTAAAAATTCTTCAGATACCCTTTTACAGAACAGAAAGAACAAAACTGAAGTTATTTTAATTAATATTAAACATTAAAGGTCTTACATTCATTTTATGATAAAAGTTAGAGACAAACTAGAGAAGAAGTTAGTATACAATGAAAATAGAAACAAGCATCATCAGCGTTCTAGGAACAATTAAATACACTAGAGAGTTAGGGAATTAAAGACTGATAGTAGCAAAGAGTTTTGAGAAACTAGGTGTTTTAGATGGCAGACTCTGCATGATTTTGCATCAAATGCCATTTTCTTTTCAACACAGGTTTATTTCAATGCGTCTTCCCCATCTCCTCCTGGATCAAGACTTGTAAGCAAATGCTATGCAAATAAAGGCATCCAGGGGAAGACATCCATCTATTTCATAATAAATTGCAGCCTCCAAAAACCAGCTACCTGCAAGAGTAACTCCCCATAAATGTTCATTAAAACTAACTATACTTGCAAAGATGAACAAGACCCATGTGGTCATCAGGTGTTAAGATGAAGTTTTTCCTCCAAATCTCAGACTACTCCTCCAGAGTAAAAGTAGTCTGCTAAAGTGAATACGCTTGCTGACAGGTGGTAGCTCTCTTACATGATGCAACAGATCAAGTTTTATTTGTGTACATTTGTCCCCACTGATCAGCTCTCATTCTCCTCTCCTCTGTTCATTCTTTTAACCTTTACAAAAATAAGCTCCTTTGAACACAAGTAGTAAATCTAAAATGTTAAATATATCACTAAGCAAATTTTAAACCCACAATTCTTTGTAGATCAAAGTTTTGCAATATTGAAGATTTGCCATGTCACAGATTTTCATACATGTGAAATCAGTCATTCTACCAGCACTGCAATGTAAGTGTAATATGTTTGGGTAATAAGAACCTTAAATACATGAAGAGAATTCAAATTTCTTTTATATCAAGCTTAAAGACTGTTAAGAGTTGACCTAGAACATAAACATCTAAGCAAGCACCTCAATGCTCCTCCACTGCAGTGGTTACAAATGAAATGTTTCAAGAATTGCTCCCAGGGTTGACACTAAATGCAAAAAGATATAAAATTTTTACTTCTTAAAGACACAATACAGTTAGAAACCTGATAATCAGAATTTGTAGGAAAATGGCCAGTCTAGTTTTTCTTACAACACAAATAAATAGTCCTTGGGCTCTTAAAAGTGATGTCTCCCCTCCCATTTTTAATGTACTAATTTAATGGCATATATTTACATACCAAATTACTTTATCTCAATTAAAAAAAAATAAATTCTACACTAACAATTCCCCTCAACATTCAAAAGACAAAACTATTTTAAACCAAAACTATTTCAAATATTTTATTAGTGACCAACTAAACTACTTTAAAAAGCAAAAATACCTATAAGTCTAAAAAAGCTATTCTCCAAATCATTTCTCCATTTTGCTGCTGATTTCAAGTCTTTAGTAACACTTAGCTCTAAATTTACAAAATAAACACCATCTTTGTTGTAAAGCAATTTTACTTGTAATGGATTCCACAGAAGCACATTTCTCATTGTCTTGCTTTCTATTATTTCCATCCACATAAGGAAAACATTAACACATTTCAAGATCTCGTTTTAAGCTAAAAATAGCTTACTGGCATTTCATTTTTCAAATTACAGTAGGGATTATTCACCATTTTTGTATCTTCAAAAAGGGGTTATTAGCACATACAACTATATCTGTAGTTACTGAGCACTGAAAACGAACAGTATGACAAAAAAAACAAAAAAGAAGGAATTCACAAACATTTAGAAATATGTAAAACCTTGAAGTAATTATGCTGAAGATGGTCAATATCTGGGCAACCCATTGATGCCTTCAGAATCTGAATTACAGACAAGCTGCCTATACATAAAGATCAGGAAAACAAAACCCCCAGAATTTTAATGAAATCAGTTCTGATAAAAATACGAAAACAAACCAAGAAAATACTGACATAGCACTGCAGTGTATGTAAACATAACAAATTTGTTATGTAAGTATAAAAAAACCTGACAAAACCTATAAATGAGTAATAATGAGAAGCACTCTAAAACAGGAACTTGCATCCAAATCCAGTACACATTAGAATAGGTTAAATTAAGAAAACTTAAGCCAATATGCAAAAATTGAACACTTTAATATTTCTCATTGAAGTATGCTTTATGACCTAATAATTAACCTCTTGACATAAAGCAATGTCCCACTTATTGTCAAACTAATTTCAGTGATTAAACAGAAGAATCACTAATGTGTGATGATGAAGCCTCAACTCATCTCCAAGTACTATAGTATCAAAATAAGGCGTTTTAAAAATTATTTCCTTCCCAATAGTCATCTGTTACATGAAAGATGAACTTTAGAAACCTTTCAGAGTATTATTTCCTTCTTTATTGTAAACTGCCACTAAAATAGTGTGTTCAGAAGCTGTTTAAGCGTCACTAACTGCTGACATCTTTCTGGAATTTTTAGGCAATGATCCTTTTAAGATCTCAACAATTATGTCACATTTTTCCATATAAACTGAGCCCACTAGAATGTATCAGGTAACAGATCAGTAATTTCCATTACGATATGGGAACATAATTATATTTTAAATTCCTGTTAGTCTATCAATTTAATACAGCAGAGTATGAGTATATATATATCATTTTCTTAGGTCACCAGTAAGCTTTTGTGTTTGATGTTTTAAATAAATATTTAGTATTCACTTTCATTTGAACCTGAAGTTTTAGATTTGCAACAGGTGCCACCTAACAAAATGTTTGCCTACATCAGTTACAGGAGCTGGTTGAGTATGTGTGATAGCACAGCACTGGAAGACACACACTGAGAAGCTCCTGCGTGAATCCATTCTGTCTGTGAAAAAATAAGTTTGTTTTTCAAAAACTGAAATCGTCCAACATTTCTTGGTGTTGTCTTAAAAAAAATTAATAAAAAAATCTCTTTTGTAACCAGGACTATACCTATCTCCTTCATATCCTTTTATAAATGGACCACTCATTTAAACATAAATGTATGTTAACTTTAGTCCTGAAGCTTGAGATATGGTCAGCAACTGCATTTAAGTTAAATTCAAATGGACAATCCTCAACATAAAAACAAGGGTTTGTTACAATTTTTTCTACTAAAAAAAAAATTCAAAACAGACTATTTGGTAAATAGGATACAAGATATGTTAAGCTACTGGTAACTCTAGGTTAAACAAGAAATATAGAAAGTAGAAAGCTATTGAAAGTACTTAAGTGCACATGAGTTTGTGGCCACACTGCTGGTAAGATCTCTAAAATTATTTGATTGCAATAAAAAAAACCCCACACCAAAATCAGCCACTTGGTTATTAAATGAATTAGACTCCATATTTACAGAGAGTGGGGTCCCCCAGGGTTCAGTTCTGGGGTCGGTCTTGTTTAATATCTTCATTGATGACCTGGATGAGGGAATTGAGCGCTCCCTGCAGTAAATTTGCAGATGACACAAAATTAAGTGGGAGTATCTATCTGCTTGAGGGTAGCAAGTCTCTGCAGAGGGATCTGGACGGGCTGGAGTGATGGGCTGAGGTCAATTGTACGAGGTTTAACAACGTGCTGGGTCCTACGCTTTGGTCACAACAACCCCATGCAGCACTGGGGTTGTTGTGACTGGGGAAGGACAAGACCTGGGGAAGTGTGGCTTGAGAGCTGCCTGGCAGAAAAGGACCTGGGGGTGTTGGTGCAGAGCCAGCTGACCATGAGCCAGCAGTGTGCCCAGGTGGCCAAGAAGGCCAATGGCATCCTGGTCTGTATCAGAAACGGTCTGACCAGCAGGAGTAGGGAGGTGATTGTGCCCCTGTACTCAGCACTCGTGAGACTGCACCTTGAGCACTGTGTCCAGTTTTGGGCACCACAGTATAAGAAGGACATTGAGGTGCTGGAGCGGGTGCAGAGAAGGGTAACAAGGCTGGTGAGAGGTCTGGAGAATATGTCGTATGAGGAGCGCCTGAGGGAACTGAGGTTGTTTAGCTTGGAGAAGAGGAGGCTGAGAGGAGACCTCATTCCTCTCTACAACTACCTAAAAGGAGGTTGTAGTGAGGCTGGTGTTGATCTCTTCTCCCAAGTAACTAATGACAGGACAAGAGGTAATGGCCTCAAATTGCACCAGGGGAGACTGGATATTAGGAAGAAGTTCTTTACTGAAAGAGTGGTCAGGCATTGGAAAAGACTGCCCAGGGAGGTGGTGGAGTCACCATCCCGGGAGGTGTTCAAAAAACGAGTATGTGGAGCTTCGAGACACGGTCTAGGGGTCAGGGGGATGTTGGACAAAGGTTGAACTTGATGATCCTAGAGGTCTTTTCCAACCTAAATGACATTACGATTCTATGTTCACAGTGTGGAACAATCTCCACTTTCTGAGGTGCCTTTCTCTCTTGAATAGCTTTTAAAATCTCTTAAATGTTCAAGGCATGGTTACGGTCAAAGTTGGTCATTGACTCTGACAGACTCATTCATAAAATTTTATTTTCATAGCAGAAAGTCAGTCCCTTTGACCTTCACCAGTTTTTTAGATCCCATTCAAATCCTCTGGATTGAGATGCTATCTTGTCTTAGGAGCAGACAGAAACAGACAACAAGCAGTTCCACAAATACTTGGATTAATTCCTTTTGATTTGTGTCTCAGCTGACTGACCACAGAAGCAGGAAAGATGACACTAGCTTTGCCTTCAGGTTTTCCAGCAATTGGGGCATTTCTCTCCTATCAGTCTATATGGAAGTGTGTTAAACACCTGAGACTAATTCGAAGGTTAACCACAATACAGCAGCCTTCATCTTAGGATGTTATCCCCCTACATTCCTTCTTCCCCACAATCTGCACAGCACAACTTGTTCTCAAAACCGGATCAGTATCAAACTCAAAGGATTATTTGTGTATAACTTCATAGAATAAAACTCAGCCTACAGTCCCGAAATGAGCTTCTCTTTGAAGTTTTACTGAAATTCATGCAGTTTTCAGAAAGCATAGCCAAACAGACACCTTTCCACCTCCTCCCCAATAATTAAGTGTCCCTTTTAGTCAAAACATACAGATTAAACAAGATAAGCTTCTGCATTCCAGATATATAAACCTGGAAATTTTAGACTAAGAGCACAAATTTTACCAAGCAATTACTCTTAAATGAAAACTCCATTTTCATTTCAATTTGACTAAAAGCTAGTAATACAAATGCACAGCGATGAACATTGTAAAAGTGTAAAAATCTTGTATGTGCACTTTGTCCACCATGATTGTAGAAGTCACATTTCATAACTCCTGTATGGAAGAATATCATGTACCTTGAGACTGAGTTAAATCCTTATTTTAGTGAGAAATTGACCGTTGAAATGAAAAATGAAAAGAAGGAAAAAAATCAACATGTTAGACCAAGTAGTTACTGTCCTTCCCCCCCCAAAAAGCACAGTATCTCCACTGAAGCTAAATTCTTCTATATCAAGATTAAACCTCTGTCATGAGCTTTAACATCCAAATTACAATCCCCCTATAAAAAGAACCATATAAATTGAAGAACTGCTGTAACTAAATGGCATAGAGATTTTTCTAAACTAACTTGTGTTAAGAGTTACTGTGGTGCATACTGAATGCATAAGCAGACTGCACAGATATTTCTCTTGAGCAACAATTATCACAGGGAGAAGAGATCAACATTTCCTGTATATAAAGCATTTCAAACATGTTTTATCATGGTACCTGTTCAACTTGCTTTACTTTAGAAAGGTACTTCATGACCAAACTTCCTTTCTTCATCCTACTCTCAAAATTCCTGTCCACTCTATACCTTACAGAGTAAGCTTGTTTACACTGCCTATTGTCAGCTGAAGTTACCTTGCATTAATCTTCACCAAATTCTGCTTCTAAGTGACCAAGTGTGGATTATGCCACCAAAATAATAATCTTACTATACATTCCATGAACAAATTTGTGCTGCTTTACATATCACCCCACTAAAAAGCCACTTAGCAATGTTCTGTGATGCCCTAGTCCAAAAATAGCAATATCTTTTTTGATCTAGAGATATGGAAGCTGGAAACATCCATGATGCCTCTGTAATATTCCAGCACACTTCCTGGAAATGGCCCCTTTTGTTTGCACATTTTGTGACAGCCTCAGCCAGTGGTCACCCCACCCCCCCACTTCCTGCAAATATCTAAGCAGAGTTGTGTAGAAACGAGCTCCACCTGCAGACACCATGCGTCAGACTGAACCGCAGTCATGCTCATCTTGCTGAGTTCATGGAAGAAAAGTGCAAGGGCTAACTGCCCACCCATCACACCTACGGTTAACCTCAGGTTAAGAGGTTACAGCTCAGAGCAGGACATGTAGGAGATCAACAGAAAAACAAGTACTACCACCCTCCTTCAGATAAACTTGATGATCTTTGAAGGTTCCTTCCAACATAATCTACAATAAAAACATTTTTTCAGTATGTAACCCAAAATACTATAACTGAATTATTTATATGTAGGTCACCTGCTGTTAATGAGACAAAAAAATTAGGTTAGGATACTCAGTCTTTTAGCTCTTTGCTTACAATCTCCTCATCTCCTAAACACTTTGCACCTATATTTGTTAAACTACTGTGCACTTAGAAATAAATATATTAGCTGCGGGGATTTAATACTGCAGCAAAGAGCTACATATAGCTATGTGATTGTACTGCTGCCAAACTCTCCTGGATGCAGAAGGGGTATACATAGTAAATTGAGATTATGCAACTGAGAAAAACACCTCACTTTCTATAATCTCAAGTGAACATAAGGATATGAAAGAGACTAGATTTGCTCTTCATCCTTTATAACCTACAAAAGTCTCTGAGAATATGGTTTCTCCTTTACTTTCTCCTCTATGTAAATCGTGTTCTCCTACCACAGCTAAACTCTATTACAGAAACGGAGACTTTGCCTTCCTCACAAGACAGGAACAGAGCTACATGAAACTTCAACATTACAAGAGACAAGGAATTGAAAGTGGAGCGAATAAAAAGAAAAAAAAAAAACCAAACAGAAAAAAAAGAGCAGTCTAAGCATTTGAAACTTACACTCCCGGAACAGTTAAAGAAATAAACAGTCTTATTGCTACAAAGAATGCTTCAAACTAAGGTGTGGCACAGCTCAGAGTACACAGTCTGCTGAAGCCAGGCAACACCTCCATATTCAGTAACAAAAAGGCAGCAGGGTTATCCCCAGATTCCTACAGAAATTAGTCACAGCCTTTACAGGTGACACCATTTCATGATTCCTGCCTTCTGATGGCTTAGATTGCAATCACTGCATCCTACTGATTAGAGATATGCATGAAATCAAATTAACACATCCATGCACCAATATGTATTTGGATTAACAACTCCAGATAAGATTCATGAGCCACAATCATCTTATATTTTCATGTCTTTCTTGTTCTTAATCATATGGTGCATTGAATCTTTGACTAGAACTTTTTGTCCCCCACAAAACTGCTGCTTACTTCCTTGACAAAGGGCAACACATGCTTTTAAATAAGTTCATATATTTCATGATAAAAGGCAATTAAAAAAGCATAATGAGAAGTGACAGTATTGACTTTTAGGCATTAACTGATCAATAATCTTGAGTTTAGCTGAAGAATCTTTGCAAGAGCTATTGACAAACTCTGTATTATTTATTTTTAAATCAACACTTTCGTGTTAACTAGTTATGTGCAGTTCTTTCCCATATTTCTGTAGGGTTATGTACTGGAGTCGTAGGAATTTCAGGTGGTCATCTGTAAAACATCAATCTGTGCAGCAAGGTGTAAATTCTCTCTCACATAAAGGAAGGATTAAATAACCATTTCTTTTAATATAAAATTACACATGCAACAGAAACATTGAGAGAAAGCCTTACTGCTGTGCACACAAGTCAGAATTCTCCACTAAAGGCAAGCTGAGCAACAGAGTGACAAGATTTATACCAAATCCCTGTAACAGAACATCTGCTACAAAGAAGATACACTAAATATCTAAAATGTCAAACAGCGAAAGTGAACGTTCACTCGAAAAGAGAAAGTGTTGTATACTCGAGTACTACAATGGCATAATTAATTTATTTAATTAAGGAATGAATAAAAATTATTAACAGCTGAAACTATACTGAAATAGTGGCTTATTTAGTTGTGTTTATGATACAAAAGCAGGAAATAAGCACCTAAAGTTTCACTGTAAAAACAAATAAAGCACAGAATTTGTTTACAATACTCAATGCTGTTATTTTATGTAGTGCCATTTTTATTTTAGACAAACTGTAATGTAGTTTTATTTAGAAAACTAAGACAAGAACTAGAGAATCAATTCTGCAGTTGTATTGTTTTACGTAGAGTTTAGATTTTTAATTTTTACAACCACCAATGGGTACAGTGCTGCCAAAAGTCTACACTGCATACTTAAAACCTTCTGTTCAACACTGCAATTTTGTATCACCCTCTCCTACTGTCCTTTCCTCCTCAGAGGGATTTTAAATGACATGTAGCCGGATGATACTTTTGAAAAACAAGTCTTTATTAATCTCTTGGTGAATAAAACAGCCACAAAGTTTCAAACTCTACACTCACTGTACAGAGCCTAAAACCCAAGTTAATCAGCACTTGAATGAGCAGCATATTTTTATTCCCGCAATCTTGATAACACTGACTTTAAAATCTCCAAATATTTTTACTTTTTTATGTTCTTTAGCATTGTAACAGTATTCCTCCTACCAAAAAAAAAAGTCTGTGTTAGTTCTTCAAAAATTAACTATTAAACAGGTAGTCTAAAAATCAAAGTTCACTACATAAGTGAATGCTTTGAAACTGAAGAATATACAGAGATCGGGTCATAAGAGCTCTACCAAAATATAACATCCTTCACTTCTGATAATTTTATGGTGTTAACTTGGGATTTGTCTACATTAGTGTTTTATTTCAGATAAGGACCATGCTTCTGAATCTCCTGATCTGCTTCACCTCCTGTGCTTTGGTTCACATTACACTGTTGCCTTAGAACCATCAGACTGGATTCCTTTCAGATGACACACTCCTACAGGTACTCAGTCCTCTGGGCCGCCCTAAGCAAGTCCAAGGAAGACCCTGCAGAAATGCATACAGAGCAAACAACATAACTTGTTCTGTTCCACAATTCCACTCCTGCCAGGCTGTGGGATGTGCCAATGCAGAGACGCTTCCAGCTAACCAACATCCCAGGTGTGCTCTATTCACCACAGCTTCAGTGCTGCCAGGGAGGCTCCACCTCAACTTCAGGCAGAAGCTTCAGTGTCTCTGCAGTCATTTAGTGTGATCAACACAAGTTCTCTTTCTGGATTCATTAAGCACTATGCACGATAATCACTAATATCACACCAATCATGAATGCTGTCACAACACATACACAAATTTACAAAATTCCATATAAACCATAATGGGATGTTAACATAATGCAAGTATAACATAGATACTGCCTGTCAGATGATGCTGGAGTATTGAAACAGAGCCCTCAGCAGTGCTGGAATACATTTAAGCTTACATTTAGAATATGCCACAGTCTGCATGAGCTCTTAAATTCCTGCTCTATAGGTGTGGCTCCTCAATCACTTTCCACTCCTCCTTCTCCCTTCTACAAGGAAGGGACAGCTCTGACTTATTGCCAATCAAACACACAAAGCAACCAGCAATTCTGTACTTGGCTTTGTTTAATGCAGCACAAACCTTTTCACTGTGTGTACCAGAAGGAGAGACTCTCATAAGACAGAAAAGAAGAAATAATTTGAAAGATCTTTGCACCCCAGATTAGCAAAATAACCAGAGGTTCCTTTATCCTAGGCTGCAAAAGACAAGCTAGAGCACTAATATAGAAACTCTTGATTTAATGCTAGGGGGTGTGAGGGGACATGACACATTTGGTCACACCTATAAATTCTACCAGACGATTTTTAATTGAATCTGTCATTAAAATAGAAAAAATCAGAATAATAAGTAAACTAACCTAAGAGAAGGATTTTTGCGTGAAAGTTTGAAAAAAACCCAACAAAACCCAAACCAAGATTCTCAGTTGCAGTTTGAAAAGGTGGGGCCAGAAGAGAACCTGACTTTTTCTTATTCTCACTCAAAAATTCTACAAACTATTTATAGACAGCTCTAATATACTTGGCAGCAAGCAGTGGAAACTGGAAATCTAGCAGAGACACTGGCTCAGCTTCAACAAGATTCCTGATTTTAAGCACTTAAGTAGTTCTATTCATGTCAAACTCTGTACTTCTGCCCAGCCAGGTATAAAGGAAGCTACTTGACTGACTATTACCTGCAAGTTGTACGTGTTCTCAGGTGGAAATCTAGTGCAGCATTTCTGATTAGACAGAGAGTAGAACAAAAACAGATTATAAAAAACAATTAAACAGTTCAAACAGTGAATGCAGTCTACACTACAGCAAGTAACTTTAAAAACAAAAAAAAAAAAGATAAGGAAATCAGAGGAAAAGGGAGTAGACCAGAAACTGGGGGAGATGGGGAAAGGGGGTGTGGACAGGAAAGCAAGACAGACCATGCTACCTCCCCATCCTTAAATGAACTACCTCCTTTATAAGGCTGAGGTGCCTATTCTTAACTGATTACACCCTATCATGAATGCAAACCTACCTATCTGCCCTTCTATGTGAAAATATTACACTGCCATACTACTTACAAATCTATAAAAAGCTGAAAGTTCCTAGCTATTTTAAATAGTTGTGTTTAAAATAATAAAACAATTATTTTAACAAAGGACTGTTCAGAGCCTTTGTACATGTTCAACTGCAGTAACTATTCTTTTCATCTGAAATAGAATTTCAGATACTAAAGGTATTTCACATTTGAGAAGTGCGAGACTAGGGGAAAATTTCAATGTGTGGGCTGCATAGTGCATACAGAGGGGGAAGAGCATTTCAGATTTGATTCATACTCTTCACAAGCTTCATGCTTTTATCTACTATAGCTTCTTTAAATCACGATTTCAGTAAAAAACCTGGGTTTGTTTTTGCTCCATGCAGGTTTAGAGTGATTTCCCATTTTAATTCCTTGTAACTACAGGAACAAATGACAGCAGGCAATAGTGTACATATAGCTGGTATATTAAGACTTTTTTAAAAAATAAAAAAAGTCCTCAACAAGCAACAGTCAACCAGAAGATTTCAGGCCTCTATCAGAAGTTATACGGTAAAAGCAGGGCTTCATGTCATATATTCTTAAGATATAATACTGTTGGTCATCCTGTTTTCTTCAAATCAGTTGATTCCATTCCATGTTGAAAAAGAACTATCAGAAGAAAAAAAAAAAATCATTATCTTAAACTAATAACTGCAGCCATTATAAATATATTATAAGACTGCAGAAATTAAAATATTATCTGCCATTACCCCATGAATCCCTAGCAGGAACCCTTAAAACATCCAAGCTTCTAGTTCCAGATGAAAGCATGACTCAGACTTACAAATGGTTTTTTTTTCCAAAAAAGACTTAAGTAAAGTAGGAGTACTTGATATTGGGGAGTGGGAGAGAATCACAAGGATTTTTGAAAAGAATGAAAACACTGCTCCACTGCCGCATCTTTATTACGAAGCCTACATCTCATGTGACCAACAACTCAAAACTGAAGAGAAAAAGAAACACACTAGTCATGCTAGGAAAAAAAACCAACCAAACAACAAACCCCAGCCTAATCATTGCCTAAAGGTAAATCCAGAGAATAATGGTTTCAAAATCCAAAGCTCATTGGATTCATAAAATAAAATTACAAAATATTTAAGTCTTTAATCAGCAGAAGGGCTAAGATGTTACAATTCAGGCAGAAATCAAGGAGAAAATTTCATACTTCTGACCAGAGCAGAAGCATGGAATTGAGAAATCTAACCATAATTTCCAGATTTTATAGGCTCTTTCTGGAAAAAGCAAACCATGGAGTCAAGAGTATACACCTGCTGAGCTTCAACTCTGCCTTCATGAAGCTAACAACAATAAATTAAGATTTAACTGCAAAGCATCCCAGCTGCATTCATTCTGAGAACTGAATGCAAGCCAATTACTAGAAAGGGTGGTTAAGCAGCAGTGTATTTACATGCACATTTTGCACATACATCAAATATAAAAATCATAAAAGCACAGCACATCCTCATTTGAAAGATAAAACTGCGTTTTATTCCCTCTTCTCTACTTATTAAGATCAGGTTGGATGGGGTTTTGAGCAACCTGGAACTACATGACCTTTAATGACCCTTCCAATCCAAACAATTCTATGATTCTATTACTAGAAATAAAACTTTGATTTTGACAACCTTTTATACTATTTAATGTGTTTTGGTTTCTTTTGGATAGAACTAAAAAGCACTGCAGAGTTCCCAAGAAGGCTTGTTTTCTTTAATTTACAAAAAAAGTTCAGAGAACCACAGACTTTGTAAGTACTTGTGCAGACTTGTTTATGCAAAGTCTGGAAGTCGGGGTTTTTAGACCCCTAGCACCTATTCAGACTGAAAGTGAACTTACACAAAATGTCATGCAGTCTGCCCAGCTATCTTCCAGTAATACAAGACAGAGTCTCTGTCCCTTATTAATGCTTCACTGAACTAATTAAAGTGTAGAAGTAACCTTACACAGAATAACTCGGCACGCCACCATTCATATGGACTGCAACACCACGGTAAAAAGCACAGCCAGAGGAGGGAAGAGCTCCTAAGGCAATGTGCTTCTTGCCTGTGCCTGTAACATCTGTAAAACAATGCTTTTTGTTAATCTCATGCAAACACACACATACAAAATTAATTTCATTATTTATTATAAATAATTTGATCTGCTCTAGTTATAGCAGACAGAATTGGAGATATTAAGAATTTCGAGGGAACTACAACATGTAGATATTTCCATTCTCACTATTAAAAAGACATTCAATCCACATAGTTCGTTCTCTACTGTTGTCAGCTTCAACATTTCAATCACTACAATAGCAAAGGCTATTAATTAGCTACACTAATTTTCTAGACTTGCCTAAACTATGCTGTTCATTAAATATCCTCAGGACTTAGGAAGAATATGAGATGAATTTGCTGTAACTTGCCAGTCATAGCACATTGCATTCCTCAAAACGCACTGTGAATTGCTTATATTCAAAAAAGACAGACATTAATAGAAGACAGATTGCCTGCAAGATATGAATTTGATTTTACTCAGATTAATAACTTCTTTAATTAAGAATCAGTTCTTAAAATAGCCAAGGTATACTCCTGGTATGAACATGGGTGCACACATACTTGCATGAGTATGCTCAGCATCCATGTAAGAATTCTGCATGGCAGCCTTGCTCCTTTTACATTCTTTTGTTCAAACTAATTAGTTTCATCAAAGCAAACAAATAAGGGAAATATCCAGTAAAATTTATAATCCAGTAAAACTTATTTTCTTTCCACTGTTTTATGCAAGACCTGTGTACACTTTTAGAAAATTCCTACAGCTACTGTACTGATTCAAGTCCTTGATTATAAAATAGGAAACTTCTAGGGTTTTTAAAATATCCATGGGGCTTCCTGAAGTAGTATATATGTATTTATATGATTAAAAAACAATGGACAAACAGGTGTAAGTTTCTAAGATCCAAACTGGTATTTCTTTCCCTCTCTCTGGAAAGAAGACCTTTTATCCTTTTTTCCCTTCCCTTCCATGTTATCCGCTATTAACCCCGTGATTCTTGTCCTGCAAGAATGATGCTGGTGCTCTACCTCACATATTAGCATGAGTACACCTGTAACAGAGTTCTAACACCCGTTATTTCAAACACTATGCAGTGTCTTAAAAATAAATTTGCAGAAGTCTTTACTGGGCACATGATATCTGTAAAACACACTAACATACCTGCTGCATTTTTTCGTAACAGCACAAATAAGCTTTTATCATTATAGCTTTATTGTGTCAGGCACAGTACAAACAAGAAAAACAACTCTTGCCCCACAGTGCTTAGTGCTTTGTGAAAACATCATGTGTTATATTTTTATCAAGGAAAAGACAACAAAAAAAGCACAATATATGAAACGATTGGAAATCCCAGCCCATCAGGTGCCAAAACAATCAAATGACATTGCTTTATAGGAACCACTGCTCAGTCAAGAGGGTTTGAAGAAAGCAAATATGATGGCTTTGTGTTTCCCATGGACAGATCCACCCAGGTGGTGGGAAGCACAAAGGGAAGAACAGCTAAATTTGAATAATATCCATAAGCAATAAAGCTATTGGTATTGAAGAACTACTGAACATCAACATGATAGTAAAATCAAGTGAAACTGAACTTTGACTTACAGCTCTTCTGTGCTAACAACTCCTCAGTGTGCCTCACCTTTCTCCTCTCTCCCAAATCACTCAGAACAAAGTTCAAAATTCTGAACACCAGAAGTAGAGGCTTGTCCCTTTCCCTAAGTGGAAACTTCGGGAAGCATTTGGAAAAGTCTGAGTGACATTAATTGTGTTGGAGATAGCTATAGAGACAGGAAAGCTTATATGAAAACAGTTTTAAAGCAGTAATTGCCAAATAAAGACAGTTAACACTGCCACCTTTATATCTGATGAAAAGAATGTACATCTGAGAGCCAAAATACTTCTTTTCACATTGCACAGTACTGCAGGGTACTAGAGCCTCTTGTCACAGGGTTTCTCAGCAGCTAAAAAAAGATAAAAACCATCTTCCACTATCAGAAACTAGAAACAAGAGTGTCGGATATTACTATGACTCCACAATTGCAAAATGGAGCAAAGAAATCCTTTCTGCAGAGCTGAGTGTTTGACATGACAGCCAGTTTAGGCAGCTGCGACCCAGCAGAGTAGCGCACACTTTCAGGACAGCCATAGTGCACCTAACATTAGTCAAAAAGTGCAGAACAAAGTTTGTTTCAAAATACTTAAGTATATCATTTCCCTGCTTTCAAACTACATCCCTGAGACACACAGATTACCACAGGAAAATTTTAAAGTAGACACACAGCTAATTTATTATATAGATTCTGTTTTGGGCTTTTTGCAAGGGGAGTATTGTTACAGGAATTAAAAGATCACAATGACTTGTAGATATCACAGTGTACAATAAAGGCTGTTTGTATAACCCTGAATGCACTTCCTGTGCCAACTCTCAAAGAGCATCAGTAAAAAAGTCTCACATTGTATGGGTCACAAAATCCCAAATTCATTAGAGTAGCTCTAAGCATGCAAGAGAAGTCCTGCATCCTTCAGCTTTATCTCACTCTTTTTTGTAACATGGAATTTGAACTACATTCCGCTTTCCTTCTCAAACATGCACAGATACTCCCACCCCAGTCCTCCATCCTCCACATACATATACCCCAGTCCAGCAGAATCACCACTTCAATCAGAGCACCTTGCAATAAATTGGAAAGTATGTAAAATTCACGATACACGCTTTGTTTATCTTAGGATTAAACATGTCCAAATTTGGTGTCTCACTGCACTCTGAACCTTCATGTTTTAAACCTAAGTTCATGGCAATTCAAAAGAGCAAACATTTCCAAGAAGCTATACAGATGAAATGGGCACATTTGCAGAGGTGTGAACTGACCCATTTGCTTCCATCTAATGTTAATGAAAAAGGCCTAGGCAGATGAATGATAAAGAAGCTGCCTCCTTTCACCAAAACATGGTCACACTTGGGGCTGTACTATCCTCTCAGCTACAAGGCTGGTGTGAGGCTGTGGATATCCCTGTTCTCAGGCTTACCCACAGGCCAGTCCCACTGGCAAAACTTGGAAAGGAAGTTCACAAAGGCACGTGCTCTCCAACCCCTCCTGACCCTGGAATGTTCACCAAGAACACATAGAGAGCCTCACGCTGCAGTATGCTGAAAAAAACTCACCAAGCCACCAGCTCCCCCAGGGAGGCAAAAGCAAGGAGTCATCAGGGAGCGTGTAACATACATACGCTCGTTCCAGAACAGAGTTCCTGTGACAAAGGCACAAATAGGAAGAGAGGCTTAAGCATAATAAGAAGATGAACACCCTGGAGAAGAGAATGTGATCTAACAGGTACTTCCAAAATCCTCATCACCACGTACACTGCCACTCATATTTATAATTACCTTCCAGTATACTATCCCTATACCTAGTATACCTTATCTCCACTTTTGCCTTGACACAAGCTCTTCTAGCTCTTCTGATCTATTCCTTTCTTGACCAAAAAACATTATCACTACATATGTTTACACGAGTCATTAACTTCCTCCCTGAGAACAGTTTTAACAACTTTTTCTTCTGCACTGCAGCTTCCTAAAAAAATCTTATTAAACATATGGGATACTATACAAAAACATGTTACAACTCATCCTCTCGGGAAATCCCTGCCAAGAATCATTGAGATAAACACCAGATGACTTGAAGGTCAAGTTACATAATTACTGCCCACCCTTTGTTCATCCAGTTCACAGCCACCAAAGTCACTTCAGTTGTTTAGTTTGTACATATTCACTGTTATCTGGCAATATGAATATCAACTTGAGCCTGGTTTCCCACATATCACACAGCATAAGAGCAGTTGTGCACATCTGTACATTTCACACAACTTCCAAATACTTCAGATTATTTCTACCACATTTGGCAGAAGAGTTACAGTCCTGAAAATCCGGTGAATAGGAAGTTGAAGAAAAAGATTATACACTTCTACTTGTGTTCCAACATAAATGTCTCACTGTAAAAGTTCTTCTTACCAAATGTAAAAGATTCCACACAGAATACAATAATTCACGATAAAAAAAAAAGTTCTACCTGTCTGCTTCGAATAAAAAAGAGTTGGTCTGAAGAAGCTCTCTAAGTGGCAGCAGCAGATCATCACTAAACCTTTTAAAACGGTCCACATCCATTCAATTAAGAAGTAACAGCCAAAATATACAATGGACTGTTTCTTATGAGCAGAAGAGGATTGGCATTTGGGGAATAAGATAAATTAGTTGGTAGTCGCTTTTGTAAAAGCAGACAAGGACAGGAGTTGGAGTTTTAAATAAAGTAGAACAGACAGACGGCTCTCAAAGTAGCCTATTTCCAGTTCCACAATGAAAACTCAGCAACTGCATTTTTCCCAAAAGGGTGTTGTTTGTATTTAAATACTTTAGGACCTCTCTTCATCCTTTATCTTCCCTCTGAGGGACAGACTAGTTTTTCTGCACTGAGAATTGAGACTACTCTGAAGAGCAGTAAGTTCCTGTTGCCTCTCATTCTTCTAATAAGCCTGTCTTTCCCCACACTGACTCTGCCTTAAGTTAAGCCAAACCAAGACTTCTCACTTCACATACACAAAATCAGCATAGGACCAGAAACGTGGTGTAGCAAACTCTATTCATGTACAACCATGAGGAAGCTATTTTCTGTGCTTCAGCTTCTACCCTGAAAACAACAATATTTTACAAGAATACTAATAGTGTGAGGGGTTATCAGCCTATCTTAACACTTAAACCTTCGAAAGTAAAGAGCTTTTAAGCAACTACACAAACAATATTTTCAAAGAAAAATATTTATTGAAGGTTTGTTTTCAACTATGTCACATCAGTAAAGCACAGTGAATTTAGATGCGAGTTAGGTTTAGAGTGTTCTTTCAATATAAGCCTGTTTTTAAGAAGGAAGCTCAGTACCAACAAGTCACCACTTGATATCCAAGTGTTCCTTTACATAGGGATGTCACATATAAAGCAACAGCCAACTATGAAAGAAACTCAAACAGTAGCTATTTGTTGGGACACAGATTCAACCAGTTTTATGGATTAAACAATTATATTTTTGAAAAAAGGGATGTCGAATGCTCTGGAAAAATAGCTATGTGAAAAAGATACTCATTTTTATGTTAATATCATATACCAAACTTGACAGGCTGTTGTATTCTTTTGGATGTAGCTTCTTTTCAATTTGCATGAAAAGCATTGTTACACTTGTGCATTGATGAAAGCAGATTTTATCCTCTACAATTCCTTACTGAGCAACTCTGCCTAAGGAACAATAATAAGCCATTATTTTAGGGCATTGGTTTTGCTGTGCATTGGGCTACTCAGTAAAGGAAGAAGATATCACAACAAGAGGTATAGTTCTGGAAAAGAAATATAAAAGAAGTCTGGAATATTTCTTGGTATCTGAGTTTCCCATTCCTCATCTTTTATTGATTGTACAGACATACACTAGTTCATAAAATCGGGAAGTACTTTCAAGTTAATATAGATTGCAGAACTGAAGAGTAAGGTTTATTTGTAATAAAGTAGATACTTGCAAATTCTTACACTGTTTATACTTCACCACTAATAGTTATCCCCTTGACCATTTACTTGATTTTCCTTTCTGGACTATCTACAGAAGTACTCAGAGGCTCAGCATTGACATTACAAGACAACTGTTACATGGATTCAGTCATTACCAGGCTTTCTCAAGAGATCTGTGTATTCACTCTTAAAGTACTTTAGCCCATTCAGTTCCTAGAAGGCAACTGTGAGGCTTACTGCAGTTAAAAGTGATGGGTAGTACAGATGGCATTCCTGCTGGCCTTTGTTCTCTCAAAGCAAACTGTATAGGTTTCTAACGTAGACAACCTAGAACAGAGATGAATATCCTGCAATAATCCTGGGTAGGTAAAACTTTAAAATGCAGCTTTTTATAAAGGTAATTTTGAATTAATAAACATACCACTGAAAGTTCCTAAGGTCTAAAGTTAATTTCATTGCTTGTAATTACCAATCTGCAGGTAACAATTTTATTACACTTTTAAAAACAGTTCATTTTGATTTGACTTTGATCTCATTGATGCCAGCAGTAAAATTTAAACTGATCACAACAAAGAACAGCAAAGGCAAGGCTGAGCATGGATTAAAATTCCACACACTCTCCCTTCCAAATATGTATATACATATTCAAAGCAAACACAGGATTTAGTAGTACTTACACAAAATCATAGGAAAATTGGAAAACAAAAGATTTACCTTGATTTTGTCTGGTAGTGCTGACACAGAATTATGGATTAAGTCCATTACTAATTTTGTTAAGGAAGGGGTAAGGCAACAGTCAACAAAACTAACAAGAGACAACTTAAGCATACAGAAAGTTAATCTTGGTTTAGGAAACAAAGTTGTGGATTTAGGACAGGAATTCTGAGCCTGCCCTCCGCAAATATGCAAATCCCATCTCTTGAGAAGTTTAACAGAATAATAATTGGTAACTTTTTAAAATAATCATGACCATGGTATAACAGGGGATGCTTCACTCTCTACAGTCACAGAAAGTTTCTAAGGCTCAAATAGCTACAGATTCCATCTTCAAGAATGTAGGTTGAAGAGGAAAGTGGGTGAATTAGGCTTCGCTGCACTAAATCAGCTGTAAAATAAAGGGTAAAAAATTACATATACAGGCAGACATTCTGCTCTATTAAAAGCCAACCTGCTAACAAAATTCAGCACTTGCTCCTACACCCTTTTTAAAGGGACGCACTGAATTTTAAAATAGCAAGAAATGTGACATAGCATGATGACAAGTACAAGATCGATGTCAGACATAATGCCTACATGTTCAAAGTTCTACTTAACTGCTTTTATATAATATTCACTCATTTAAGTACACCTCTTTCCTGTTTAATAGCAGATTTCCAGATACAGGGAGAAAAGCAGACCCAAAACAATGGAACCCCATAAACTGCAAAACACAAACTCAGATTACATATCTAAATCAATTAAAGTATCTTCAGATACTTAAAAATACATCAAAGTACACAGTATTTTAGCAGATACATGATGGAGTTGCTTAATAAGAATCTGATGCCATGATCCTTGCATTTGTAACAATAATTTATAAACTATGTTCAACAACTCACAAGTTTAAAGCTACTTCATACCTCCTTCCCATCATAGTAACTCATCTCCCTTGAAAAAACCTGTTTGATGTGATCATTTTACTTGAGTAACATACACATGCCTGAGAAATGGTGCATACTTATTTCAAATCAGGTGCTTTGAGCTCTCAAATGTGCAGTATGGTCAGCAGGCAGAATCTCAGAATAAAAATTTAAATTCACCTCTATTTTGGTCATTAATCATATCTGAAAGCTGTAGCATTTTATGCCAAGTTCCTTCCTGTCCAACACTCTAAATATCTATATCCAGAGTTCAGATCCACCTCCTTTGTAAAGCCACAAACTAGTGACAGTTCCAGAAAACTGGCGAAAGATTAAATGAAGACTTACTCTCTTTGTTCCCACATAAAACTTCCTGGCCTCCATACTTTTAATTAACACTTTAAGACAGATGTACAGTTGAATATTTCATTATACTCATTCCAAAAAGTCACTTTCAAGCACTACTAGAACTTTGTTAGGAATGCAAATGGGGGGTCTTCTCAATCTTTTCAATCTAGGAAGATGTAACTTGCAAGAGAGTTATCCCTGGGATAAGTCATTGCATAGGACGGTTCGCAACATGCCTTGTTCCCCCTAATCTATACATTTAGAACACAGGATTGTTTATTCCAGGAAAACTCCTCACGGACTCCAAAGGCATCTCACACAAGCTATGTGGTTCCAACTGACAGTGGGGAAAGTGGACCGTGTTCCTCATTAAGGCAAGCGAATAAAGGTATAGTCCTTCTCCCAAGCATTATTCATCTACAGTGTAAAGGTAAAAGAGCTGTACACAGGCAGCACTGTCCCAGATTGCCACAATAGACAAAGAAAACCAGAAAGCTAGTATTGTGTACTTAAGGAGATATTAGCAACATTATCACTCAGCTTTGGTATACTGGATTGCCATTTACATGAGAACTGTGATATCACTGAAGCTTGGGGACTGGAGTGAGACAAGCTAAGTAATGCCTAGGCAACAGCATTAGCTGGATCAGCAGCAACAGGGAAGTCAGAAGTAACTGAACTCTAGAAACATAAAACTCCTAGGCACATCTAGCAGTAAAGTTGCTAAAACCCACACAATTACCAAAAGCCAGTATCAGTCAGGGTCATAAAAAAGAATATTTCAAAACACTGACAAAAGCCATACACTGAGTTACAAAATGTTAAAAAAAATTTGTTCATCCACTTACTGCTAAAACACTAAAGCACAGGTAAACTGCAAGAATCTAATGTTTCTGTAACATCCTCCTCCCTGAGAATACTTGGAAGGCCTGAGAGTAAGACCTCATGCGATTCCTGAGCTCCTCCTGCACTCAACCCTTTTCTTGCTTGCTGATAACTCATAAAGAGTAATCTCTAATACTGATTAGATGCTCACTCAGCCACCATAGCACTCCTTAAAATAAAAGGGCTGGTTTCCTTCCTCCCTTCCACTTGCACAGCCTCTTAAAAAACACCTTCTGCACCAGAAAGCTTGGCTTCCTCTTCCACACTGAAGAACGGTTCTGCCACCTTCACTTGTGAATGTGCTTTCCTAAAATGTCCCAGTCTTTCCCTTCCTTGCCACCCCATCTCTCCAGTCTTCGTAGGTATCTCTAACCACAGACACTAGCTGAACTTCAGCCACGAACTGGTTGCTTTTTCAGTACCTTTAGATAGGAAATATGAACAATGGAAGCTCTGATGAGGGAAGCCATTTCTACTAATTACACTATCACCTACATCCATCCCAGACAGTACTTCCAGCTGCATGTTGCAGTGATCAAGAGACAAGTGACTGATGATTTTACTATTCATTTTTCTGACAGACACCAATAGGCCTCTCTTTCAGAATATTTAAACTGATGTTTACATCCTGGAAAGGAGCAATGTTCTGTTTCCATACTTTCAAAAAATTATCATCTATGGGGAAAAAAAAAAAAAAGATACATATTCTCCTAAGTCCAGTTACAAATGTTTCCACGTGGTTTAGACATGCACTTTGAATTCAGCCCCTGCACATTCTCTCTGAGCACTTCTTCAGAAGAGAGCAAATGAAAAAATGTAATTGCTTGGTAGAACGAAAACCAGACCGGAGTAAATATAACAACATTATGAATAGAACAGCACGTTAATTAGGACTTCAGAATCATTCTCTTTGGAAATGACGCTGTTGAGCATTATGTGCAGGAAGAAAGGAGAGGAGGGTTAAAGCCTCCACTTAAAACTATGCTATAAGAGGAACACATATATATGAATTTGCTTACTACACGTGACCTATTCATTATCTGTCTCAGTCCCAGTTACTACAATATTCCTAACTGAAGCTTCTACTTTCTTTCACTTGAGATACTCAAAATACAAGTTCAGAGAAGGAAAACAACTCAGCTAGTATACCAGGGCATATACTATTTCATTGGGTTCTAAGGCATTTTGTAAAGTGTAGAGAAAGAAGGAAAAAAGCATTAACCAAAGTCTTACGAGAATTCATATGCAGCTAAAATCTAGAAGCCAGAGCACATGAATGTAAGCACATGCCTTCTCTTGACAAGATGTATAAACAAAAACTACATTTTATGTTCTAAACTGCTCACCTTCAGTTACTGAATAGTTCTTTCTAAAGGAGCAGTTCCTTAAATGTGTAAGATCACTACATTTTTAAGAGACATCACTGACCAGAAGAAACTTACTAGTAACACTGTATAAATTAGAGGAAAAACAAAATCCTATTTTTTTCATGAAAAAAATACTCTCACAGTCTGTACTTTCAGAGGGATCTATCTACATCTCCCAATAGGTTCACAGAAAGCTAGAGTAACAACACCAAGTCACAGGAGCCTCTAGCAGAGTCATTTTCTCCTAACTTTTAAACAAAAGCAGCTTCATTATAGGCTTCCGCCAACGCTCAAGTGTGCTCATGCTGCCTGTTAAAGGATCACTCTACTGTTTTCTGGCTGCAACTGACTTAAAGTCTGCTGTGGTTACTCAGAGTCAGTCCCAGGGGCTTCCATTTAGAAGAAACATCTCAGAGGTTAAAGGAAGGGTAGTCATGAATTACAGACACACAGATGGGTAAAAACACGCACTTCACATCCTAATGCATAGCTCAAGTGTACTTTCCACTTGCAGAGAAACATAACTAGTTCACTTTCATTGTATTGCTGAAAGTCTAGAGTTCACTGTAAGAGTGAGCAAGTTTCGCTTTCCTGCACACCAAAAAAATGCCACAACCAACTAAAGGTATCTGGGAAAGTACTGACAAGTCACAAGATGCTTAAATGAAAAGAGAGACCGTCTTATGACAACTCAAGCTACTAAACCAAATTTTTGTGTGACTTCCCCCCATCCCTTCAAAATATGGTCTATTTGTAAGCTTTCTTAAATTTGGGGGGCTCTTACTCTTGTTTGCTAACTTACTTTTTTTTGATCCAGTAACAAGGTGTGGGGGATTCTAAACTTTTTTCCTGACCAGTTACAGAAAGTTGTTCCCTGCAAAACAGAGAAGAAAGCTAGACAAGAACTGCCCCATATCCTAAAATTTAGTGTCAAATTGAACAGCACAAAAAAAGAAAAAAATCTAGCAGATACTAAATATGCTTGCCTTACTAAAAGGATATCATCATATTATCAATGTAGCAAAAGTTATAGTATATCCAAAAGGCATCTGCTCAGACAAACAAGTTAGAAACACAATTTAGAACAGTGCTTCTGAAAGTATTTGTACTTCTCTGTCAATTATGCTAAATTTAGTAGTTTAAACTTCAATACTCACAAAAATCAAGACTATATTTCAATGCAACTGTAAATCTTCATGTAATAAATAATTAGTAAAGTAAAAAGTGCAGGAAAAAAACCAATTAAGTTTAGAAAACAAAAATATGTAGTCATAACACCACAATTCTTCTGAGTATGGTATCATACAGCCTGCTATAAACCACCTGGAGCATTTATTTCTACTGAGGGGATAAACAAAGGAACTTGGATCTACAACCAACTTCCTTTGTATCAAATGCATTGGTACCCAGGGTTTTCTTACAACCAACTCTAGTAAGTAGGATGAATCTTGCCAAGCAACTGACACCTCAGTAACAACTGGTACTGCAAAATGTGAACAGCTAGGAATTCTGAAATGCATACAAGCAAAAAAAAAAAATCCCAGGTTGTTGACAAATCACACTCTCAATTAATGCCTAGCTAGATATCTGAGCTGTTCCGGTATTTAACATCATCATTGTCCCATATCTGGGACAACATGAACAGAACACTAAAACTGAGGGATGCAAAGACATCTAGGAAAGCAAAACTGTATTATTTATACAGTACAAACAGTACTCATGAATTTTTTAAAAACTGTAAGGAAATTAATGAATTATACTTACAAGTATGAAAATAACATCTATAGCTTGGGAAACTGAGGCATATGGTAAAAGATAAATGCGTAGAGGGATATACCTAACATACCAAAGATAGTAAGTTTAAAACTGTTAACTGAGATCTGTTAATGAACAAGGCACATTTTAGCCTGGACAAATATAAAGCAATATATTTCAGGCTTAGTTGTAAACTGTATGTGTATTATTTTCATCTATTTGATACTGAAACAGGAGTGACTAAAGTAAAGGAGTCAGATTCACCTGTAGGGCCCTTCCAACACCAACTCAGCAGAACTCCCCCTCTACTCGCAGTGACAGAAACAGCCAACAAAGTCATGCTAATTATATGCTTTGCTCTGATGATAGGGATGGAGTCAGGTGGCTTCTGTCCTGATTATGGTTACAAGTACTTCTCTGTTCCTCCTCTGGCTGATGATGTCCTCCTTTAGTGCATAATAGCCATACCAAATACTGGAGATCACGTTTTCAAATTTTTTTTGCTACGAGATTATCTAGGATATGGGTTTTTTCTTCTCCCCTTGAATGAGCGCTGCTTTAAATATTGTCCACGTGACCTCACAGATCCTTTGACTAAAAACCTAACTGTTACTCTGAACAGCCAGTTGAGTATGTATGTACTTGCACAACTTGACATATGATCAACTTAGACAATATAGATTTTCATGACATTAAAATTAGGACATTTTCACTTCAAGGACCACAAAATCATTCTAATAAATTAAATGCAGCAGTTTTGCCAACCATATGATTTACAGCTTAGCAAAATAGATCTGTTCAGCATATGACAAAAGTATCACTGAAAAGTGACATTCAGGAGTTTAAGGTACACTATTTTATTAAGCCAAGCCATTGCTTTAGGACAGTCTGTTCTGGCTTCATAGTTCAACTTCTTTATAAAATTAAATAAACCGGCTGGCACTTTATTTGCTTACGTGATTCAGGCTATTCTTTCAAACAAGGTGAAAGAACCTTTATTCTTCCTCATACCATCATCAGCAAACTGACATATAATTAAAATCTGGGTCCTGACCAGTGAACACTTATGGCAATTTTACCTGCCTTATCTGAAAGCCAAATTAACAACAAGTTGTATATAGTTTTGTTGTAATCTCAAGCAACATTTGTACCACAGAAACATGGAATGATTCTAACCCAAACCCAAGTGTTTTAAAGCTTATGTAAGTGTAATATATCTTTCCTTAACAGGCCAGAATAATGTCAATAGCATTGCAATCTCTGTAGATACTGCAATACAACACTGTTTCAAGTTTTGGGGAATAATTTTCTGACCTCTGCTAATGTTTCTCTATCACTAGTGCTTCAAGAAGTACACACTAAAATCAAGCCCATCCTGGAGATAAGGAGAATTAAGACTGATCTCTATTTGCTCCTACTTCTACCTTTGAACTGCTTTAGCCTCAACATCCTACTATTGTAAATATTTTTCTTTGATACTCATTACATCTGGTGAAGCCAAAACCAGGGAAATTTACTTCCTGTACTACTGCACTGCCTCCTACCAACTGTACAGAACACTATAGAAGTTCCCCATAGTCTTCTGTTCTGTGGGACAGAAATTCAAGTTAATATATAGGTGTGACAAGCATAGTTAAGACTATAAAAAAATTTTACTTTCCAGAAAGCTGAAGAAGCCAAGGACTCACGCTTCTAGACTGTTCCAAAAGCAGGCATGTCCTTGCTTTTGCACTGTACCGCCTCAGAGACTTTTCATAACTCAACATCTATGCTGGAACACCAATCCCTCCCAAACTGGTCCTGAAAATGCTGCATCACAGTACCAGTAAGATATAAGCCATCATCCCACCAAGGGCTAATATAAAACAAAACGGTAACATTATGAATTAGGTTATCTAATCTAAGCTTGTGTTTTAAAAAGATTCATTTGATTTCCAGTCAATCAAACATCAGACTTTGGTTTGAAAAACATGGCCTTCAAGAACAGGACCAATTTCTCAAATGACATTTTTCCCCCTAAAGAAACTACCTTGCACCACATATGGTTCTGTTTTGGACTCAGATCAACTGCTGGGGCCTCTGAGATATACAGAAATGTCTTCATATTTGTCCCACTAAAATCCATGCCAGGATTATATAGAGACACATACAATCAATTACTTATTGGATACAAAATTCTCAAGCCAACAGGAAGGCTAGATGTATTAAAAACAAATGCCATTGCCCAACACCCCACCAAGCTATAACGCTTGTTAGTCAGTGCTATTCCAATATTTCACTCATCAGTATTCCTCCTTCTCAAATTTTTATAATTATAGTCATCATCAGAAGGAAGGTTTAAAAAATTCACTAACTACAGAGAAACAGAGAAACATTCTCTGGAGAGCTCAATGCCCACATATCAACCTTGGTGAATTTAGTATTTTAATTAGTGGAAAATTCTAGATATTATAGCTGTGCAACTGCAAAATGGAAGGCAACCAAAGTGAGGCACTACTGTTTCTCCAAGTGTGCATTTACCTTGAGTACCACCACTGTATTCAAAATCTTAATAAGCAGTAACATAACATCTACAAGGCTCTGCTCAGGATCAACTTGACTATCCAGAGCTCTGCTGTCAGCAATGCCTTACCAAATTCATGCCAGTATGAAACCAGTTTAGCTTGGAAGAGCTAAAAGCAGTTGCACAGGTAAAATGCTTTAATAGGAGATAGTTCCCACTCCCACTTCCTCCTTCCAAAAGAAACAAACAGAAACCAAAATGACAGCTCAAGATAGGCCTACACTACACAGTGAATGCTTTTGTTTTGGATGCTCTAGCCTAGGGAGGAGAAATTTCCTCTCCTTCAAGCAGTGAAACTGGTCAGAACTTCAGACATTTGTAACAAAAACTGTTAAGAGAAACAAATCCCTCACAAGGATGAGGCAGCACACTGATCGAAATCAGAAGCAGCTTCTTCCCAGCAGCAGCAGTAACAGATGGTGATGTGTTTCTCAGCAAGGCAAAAGAAACTTATGGAGCCTTCATTCTTGGTTGAACTTTGGAAACCCTTGATTAAAGGTCTATGAAAAGTGTTATTCAGCAAGAACTTCATTTGGTTGTTTTTCCTCTTAACTAAAGATTGAGCTTGTGCTTTAGATTTTTACAGTGGAAATGCTGACTATACTGCATCACAATCCACATCTATCTGCTGAAGTCAGGTTGATGAGGTATATCACAACAATTGTAATTTTTACTTTTTACTTCAGTCCTCTCACACATATAACAAACAAATAGAGTTTGTTAAAAACCTTTGCACAGAAGTTAAATTTCTCAAGTGCATTAAGTATACAAACATAAGGACAGCTTAATATATCCCTACCAGTTCCTGCTCTACCATAAGCCAACTTCTTTCCAGTTGTGCTTTCACTTTAGCTTAGACACATCAATTTTTAACAGCCTATATAGATACTAAACCTCCTTCCCAGACTGTGTGCATTTAAAAGATTGGTCAGTACCCGGCTTCATTCATGCAAGTAGGCCCTCTCAGAAATTAACTTATACCAGTGTAACTACTCAGTTACAGGCGCTGGCCTAACTGTAATTCTTTTTGAAGAAGCTTACCTTACTTCTACTCAAGCAAATATGCAATGTTCTTACAAATTTTAGTGGTACACCTACTCTTAAGATTTTGCACTGATCTTTGCAGCACAGGCATGGGCTGAACAAGGCCCTTTGCACAACCAAACCCGAAATATTTCATACGCTGAATCACATGTTTAAAGCAAAGGCATCTACTTAGGAAACTGCTAAATCAGGGCCCCTTGTTGCTGTCATCCTCAGAGCAAGGCACAGGCCCAGCTCTGTGCCAGAGGCTGCTGCCCGTGTCAGGGGCCCATGGACACAACCTGCGCTCCAGTTCGTAAAACAAACAACTTCGTGAGAAAACACGTGATGACTCTCATTGTCAAGTATCTGCGTTTTGATCGATTGTGTATTACCGGTCCACTTACATACTGTAAAAACCAACAAAAGTACATTCCCTAACACACTTGTACAAGTATTTTTATTGCAGTTCTGTTTAAAGACGGGCTTATAACCATAAACGAAATGCCTTTCGGGTACGAACTGGAAGCAGGCTGAGCAGAGGCAAAGGTCCCTGGAAGGGCTTCAAGGCCTCTGCTGATGTGTCACAAACTCATCAGACGGCGCCAGCCCCCTCGGCCCCGCTGCCCCTCGGCCCTGCGAGGGGCCTGTCCTGCCCTCAGACACCAGGCCGCGACCGGTCCGGCGGGACGTGGAACATCACCCAAGCATCCCCATTATCCACAGACAGCGATTATTCGTGACTCAGAGGATTTCGTGTTGGCTTGTTTGCGCGGCCCCACGCCAACTCCGGAGTTCCCGGCAACATACATCTGGGAGAAAGAAAGCCGAGAGCAGCTGGGCCAAATCCCAGCCTCAGTTTTACAGACTTCCCTGAGGAGATTTCCGCCCACCCTCACAGACAGAAAAAAACCCGGAGCGAGTCCTGGGGCAGCCGAGCTCGGAGGGAAGGACGGGGCTGGGGGCGAGGGAGGGGGAAATACGGGGACACCGGCGGGGCCGCTACGGGGAAGGCGGCGGTCCCGGGAGGCGTCAGGCCCCAAGGCGGGCCGAGAGACCCCGCCGCCGGCCGGGGTCGCCGCACCGCCGGAGGCCGGCCGGGAGAAAGGCCGCTTTGTTCCCCCTGGCCCGCGGCGGGTGGCCGCCTTCCGGCCCGGGAGACGGAGGCGGGCGGGTGGCGTCACTCCGCCGGTACCTACCGCAGCAGGAGACGACGAGGAGCAGGAGCTGCGCTGACCTCCAAGCCGGGGAGCCTTCTGCGCTCCCCCAAGGGGCCATAACACCACCCGGCAGGGAGGCGACGAGGAGCCGGACCTGCTGCCGCCGCGTCCCCNGCGGGGCGGGGCGGAGCGACGGCCTCCGGACGGCGGGGGAGGGCCCGCGCCGCCACGGCCCCGCCCCTCCGACACCTCACCTCCTCCTTCCCCGCCGCTGCTGCCGCCGCCAGGTTTCGGCCCGCCCTTGGCTGCGCTGGGCCCGCCCCGTCCCGGGAGCCACCGCCCCGCTCGACCGAGGCCGTATCCGCTGGGGCTGATTCCCGGGGGCCGCGCCGACGTGTCGCTGCCCCGAGGAGAAGGGCTCAGACTGGGGAGGGAGGGTGAATCTTCCCGGCACACCGGCGGCAAGGCAGCCTGGTTTCCCGGCTTACATGCCATGGGTATTTGGGTGTCCTGGTTCGCTTCCCTGGAGACAACTCTGTGTGTGAAACCAAAGCCCATCTGGAGAGCATAGAGACACCCTGCGGCTGGTGGCCGCTCTGTCTCGCACTTCCAAATCCACATTTCACCAGTGAGACCGAAAGACACCGTAGGAGCAAAAAGCGTAACTAATGTAGATGCACAGCCTCCCAAACTACGGACCCCATAGAAGTTCCTGATGACACTAGCTGTTCAATTATGATTGCCCGTCTTTCACCCTTTAATGACACCATTTTTCTGTTGCAGTTACCTATTGCTCTCAATTATTTAACTGAGCGTCAAAAGCAAGCGGGATTCACAGTGTAACTTACTTAGCTTGAATTCTGCAGTGCCTGTTGCAAACTGGGAGAAGTGTTTATTGCCTCCGTTCTACTAGATAAACCATCTACTTTGAAAAGCAAAATATTACCATTCCCAACAAATCAAAAAGTTAACTTACATTGGTAGGGCTTCGTAGCTACACCATGAGAACAGATGCTCCATGACTGGTGATTGCTATGGAGAGTTCTCTACGCTATTTCTCCCCTTTCTTTTTATTCATAGAATCATTTAGGTTGGAAAAGACCCTTAAGATTATCGAGTCCAACTGTAAACCAAACAAGCATGAATGGTGTCCACCACTCTGAGAAGTTGTGCCCCAGGAACACCCTGCTGTAGAGATGGTATCATTGAGTTTAATAATCCTCAATGGATTAGTCGTCAGTAAATTTTGTGCAGAACGTATGAGGGATATTCACCTCTCAGAAGCCATGAGTATGCATACAAAATTGACACTTGTGGTGGGTTTACCCTGGCTGGGTGCCCGGTGCCCACCCCTAGTCCCTCTATCACTCCCCCCCGCACAACCCAAACCTTTGTCAGCAAGGCAAGCGGGGAGAGAGTAAGATGGAAAAGAAGAACCCGTGGGTTATGATAAGAAGCAGTTTTAATAAACAGCAGAGAAAGCAAGGTCGCGCGCGCGTGAAGCAAAAGCAGCAAAGCCGTTACTCTCTACTTCCCATCCGCAGGCGGTGTCGGGCCTGTCCCGGGAAGCAGGGCTCCAGAACGCGTACCGGTTGCTCGGAGGACAAACGTCTTCCCCCGAATCCCCCCGTCCTCCTTCCTTTATAGTTGAGCTGACGTCATATGGTATGGAATATCCTATTGGTCAGCTCGGGTTGGCTGTCCGGGTTGTATCCCCTCCCAGATCTTGTCCCCCCCACCCCCCGTACCTTGGTGCCGTGTGGGCACTGATAGTCATAACAAGGGTGTGTGTTATCAACTCTCTCTGGGTCCTAGGGCTGCATGAGGGCTGTATGGGGAAAATCAGCTCAGACAGACCCACTACAACACTTTAAGGAAAAAAAATACAACCTTCGTTTACAGGTTTATACAAATAAGCATTCACAGCATCTTAGCCAACAACCTTTTTTTGATATCTTTCTACTTGCAAGTCTAACCAACTTCTTCAGTGAAACCTCATATGCCCTATTTTCTACCCAGTAAATCCCACTCCTCTTTATGTTTTTAATTGTTAACAATGGGGCACTGGAAGGATGCTCAGGAAGTCTGGTCTGTAGCTACTGAAAGAGGCATTACTGCTTTTATGAACAGACACCACACAGAGCCCACAAACATACAGGGACTTCTAACCCTCCCACGGTAATTACAGCTGCACATGCTGGGTGCAAGTCCTTAGTGGAACCTATTAAACTCTCTGCCATAGAGATGGGTCAACATTAAACAACTTAGCACAGGATCCATTGCCTTTCTCCACCCCTCCCAAAGTTATTTTTGTCTGTCTAGTTCAACCCAGTTTCTACCACCCAGTTGTATGTTATTGAGAGATGTGATATGATTCTCTTTCCAAAGATTTTAGTTGCATAACTAAGAAGACAACAGTAATTATCTTTTCAGATTAAATGCTGTTCCAAACAACCCAAACGTCTCTGTTGGCAAAACTGCTTTCAATCACTTGCACAAACAGGTGGCTACCCTTTACCATGTACTCAGGTTGATCATTCATGGCAGCAGGGAGGAAAACATCAACCACTGGCATCATGGGCTTGATTGCAAAATTGTTCTCAGCAGAATGAAGGATAATATGCAAAAGAGCCCTGTCTCAGTACTAGATGAGCTTGGCAAGCAAAAGGTGAGATACTGAAGTAATGATCTAGAGAAAAAACCTCTGCCAGAGCAGTTTGCCTGTGTACAACATGAGCTGGATCTTTTAAATCCAGGAAAGAGAATGTGTTAGTAGATCAGATAAGACACTCAGGATATCAAGCAACATCTTCCCATGTAGCACCCTTAGCAAGTTCACCAAATCTATGAACTTTACAGTATTTCAAAAGATTTCTTTCCTAGCAAAGTGTAGTGGGTCTGTCTGAGCTGATTTTCCCCATACAGCCTTCATGCTGCAGTACTGGAAGCCAGAAGGTGTTGATAACACACAGCCTTGTTTTGACGGGGTGTGTGTGTGGGGGGGCAAGATTTGGGAGGGGATACAACCCGGACAGCCGACCCGAGCTGACCAATAGGATATTCCATACCATATGACGTCAGCTCAACTATAAAGGGAGGAGGACGGGGGGATCCTGGGAAGACATTTGTCCTCCGAGCAACCGGTACGCGTTCTGGAGCCCTGCTTCCCGGGACAGGCCCGACACCGCCTGCGGATGGGAAGTAGAGAGTAACGGCTTTGTTGCTTTTGCTTCGCGCGCGCGCGACCTTGCTTTCTCTGCTGTTTATTAAACCTGCTTCTTATCATAACCCACGGGTTCTTCTTCTTTTCCATCTTACTCTCTCCCTGCTTGCCTTGCTGACGAAGGTTTGGGTTGTGGGGGGGGGGGTGATAGAGGGACTAGGGGTGGGCACCGGGCACCCAGCCAGGGTAAACCCACCACACAAAGCTATCTGAATAAAAAGCCTTACTCCTTGTTTTTTTGCTGCTTCTTCTGTTGGCATCTACTGAGACCTATCTTAATCTCTCTGATGTTTGGGGAGAAGAATATTATTTCTCCTATGCCTGAAAAGTACATAGTAAATCATAGACATAACTTTATATACACAAAATTCTAATCATGACTGCGTTTGTTTGTTTGGTGTTCTGTTTTATTTTCTTTCAGTCTTATCTGAAGATGACTAATAAAAGTTTATCAATAGGAATCATTTTAAGCCGGCACAGAAGTTGACACCATCTTTCTTTGGTATTTGAAGGGAGGTGAAGATAAAACATCCTGAAAGTGCACACATGGTTCACCTTGAACCAGAGCAACATTGTTGTCACGGGAAGTCATTCTTCTGTCTGAAGCTCAAGGCTGGCACGTGAAGCTACTGAAGCAGCTTCAGCAAGAATTACCAGGCACACACTGACGATATCAGCATATGATCTTTTCTCCCCATAGTTTTACTTTCAACATTGTTTTCTTTTTGATTGGCTGTTAACAGTCACTTCAGCTTCACTGCCTGCCACACATGCTTCCTTCTCGCCATCATTGCTCTTTTGTTTTTCTCTTCACACTCTTTCCTCATCAGTTCTCCCTTTCTTTGGTCACTTCAGACTATGTTGTTAGCAAATGCCACCCACAGATTTAGCAGCAGTTTTCCTACCTATTATAAAAGTTCTCCCCATCGTTCCTAGTTCATTCCTTTCTCTCCGTTCCTGCTCTGTCTGTAAAATTGTAGGAAGCAATCTTACAGTGTCTCTCTAATGCCAAGTCCTAGTTGGGACCTCCTGGCATCATTTTAATACACAATGAGAATGGGGACAAATTAAGAGGTAGACTTCAACTCAGCTAAATGAAGCAACAGTAGTTTTCCTTTACCAATCTCATGATTTTCTGTCCCATATCCTCCTTTTAGGTGAGGTCGTAAGAAATGTTGCTACATTCAGTACCAGTGCTTAATTTTTGATGAGACCTCTACCACATCTGAATTTACTTCACCTGCGTTTTGCAGAACTCAAGTACTTTATCGTAAGAAGAACATCAGTGTAATTCTAAATATTCTTATTTTGTGATACTAGTTTTTCCTGGTTTGAGTTAGAACCAAATCAATTCTGTTCAGGGATTTTAGTTTTCATCTGAGTCTCTCCTAATTAACTGCACTTTCTGAAGCTAACAGCATGTTTTCACAGTGTCTGCTTCTCACAGTGATAACGCTTGATGTTTAGATTTACTATCAAGGATTGGTGTGTGCAGACCAAGGTCACTGCTAGATCTTGTGCACCACGCTGGAGGGTGCAGAAAGTGAAAGGCAGCACATGTGGGGAGGAATGACCAGGACAGGTGACCCTAAACTGACCAACAAGGTATTCCATCCCATATATCCCCTTCCCTTCTGCCTTCTTAGACCCTCCTCTTCTTGGTCCTTCTTGTGCCACCTTTGCTCTTCTCATCAAGGGCTGGCATCCAAGAAGGATTCCATTCATTCTGCCTTTGATCCCAATTTGTGTGTTCCTGAACCCAGCTCCTGAACCCAGTTCCCATCAGCTGCTGATCCCAGTCTGGGACTTTGCCAGTGACTGCTCCACAGTCTCAGTGGTGACTGTGATGTAATTGCCATCAGGGGGAGTTTGGGTTTGATACTGGGTTTGTATATATTTATTTGTATATATTCCCTTTTATTATTATTATTATCTTCATTAAAGCTGTTTTAGTTTTCTTTTCTAATCTGAAAGTCTCTCTCTCATTCCCTTCCTCTCCCATGTGGGAGGGAAGGGGGCCAACAGTGATCCACAACTCTCTCTCCCCTATCCTCTTCCTCTATTTGGGTGGGAAAGAGGAGTTAACAGAGAGTGTTTGTTGTAGGTCTGGTGGACTGACCCTAAAGCTTGATATAGTTGCTCAAAATAAATTCTTTATAAATATAAAAATGTAGACAGCAGATGAAGTAGACTTCTCTCCCAGACTTGCAGTTTTTTGCAGCACAGCATATGAAGACTAGGACAAAAATTATTTATTCCATCTATTCGGTAATTATGTTTTTAGCAAACAGTTGTTTGCACAGCAGTTGTCTAAAGGGTGCTAATAAACTAGATTTTTATTCTACATTAATTTTAATACTAGACTACAGCTACCTCAAGTCTAGAGAACCCTACAAAACTTCACTGCAAAATGAAGAAAGACAATAGAAGATGGTGCCAGAAATGTCTGGATCAAGGCCATTGTGTTAAAAATATGTAGTATACATCATAATCTGCTTGCATTGTGCTGGGGTACATATTAGTATTGCTGTTGCATGCTGCAGTAAATACATCAAACATGTTAAGTGATGATTTATTTCCATGGTATTTATTAGTAGTATCACTGTGCAGTCTAGAGGCCAATCAAGAGTAGGGTCCCATTATGCTAAGGACTGTACAAATATAGGACATGCTGTACACTGTGCAGTGGAAAGCAGTCAAAGTAGAGCTCAGTTAACTGCAAATGAAGTATCTCTGGAGCCAGTGACAGTGTAGCTGCATCCTTGTAGCTTGCACCCAAACTAATTTTGTAGGGCATGTTAGTTTAGACACCATGCTGCACCAACTGGTCCTGAGATTCACGTTAGTTTCTTCAAACTGCTGCAAAGCACTTGGTGACTTACTAGTCACTGCTCTTTTTCCGTTCTTTATCACCTGAGGACCTGTTCGCAGACAGTTTGTAAGCTCTTTGCCTAGAATCTGAACAGAATAACTGGATCCCCTGTGAGAAAGGGTTTTGTGTACAAGCAAGTTTTAAGAACTACATACAAATTTTTTTACTTCACTTAAAAGTAATTCATGTCTCTCATGTAACAGTAGTTATTTTTTCTTGTTAGTCATCCAAATCTGTACTCTCTTACATGCATTGGATATTATGCTTTAAATATTATTACAACTGTTTTATGTTCAACTGACTGTGAAGATTAAATCATGAGTTGTAGTCACAGGCTCTGTAGTTTCCCTGACAATAATCACTTCTGTCATATGCTGCATGAATGGCTATTGACTAATTTTGTAGTTTTAGACATTTCTGGAAATGTTGCCCAAACTTGTTCACTTATTAAAGTACATTGCTGCTGCTGCAAGGACAATCAAACAGAAGGAACATCGATTTGGAGTAAGCCATGTGACAAAGCATGACCTAATTCAGCCTGCAATTACACCATGTAATGTAATGCTTAGATGAGTATCTACAACATGGCAACACCACTGGTGTTAAAATTGCCTTTGTTCTTTCCTTACAGTTACCTAAAGCAGCTTAACTCTTACTGTGGCAATGTAGACCTAAATGACAGGCAAAGATCAACAAGTATGGTGATACCTTCATTCCTCTGCCTGCATCCTTAATGAGAGGCTCAGAACTGGCTTAAGAGCCACTTATAGTAGCACTATTTTACTACGGGATTTCCAGTGTGCTAGATTAAGTATCAGTGGTTATCTAAAGTGATTGAATAGCACTGGAAGATAGGAGAGAATATGAGTCCATAGTGACATCACATCTCAGAAGAAAATCTGTCACTCCAGTCATTAGAGATGTAAGGCTGCTCTTAGCAGCCATTTTCTTACCTTTGGATTTAGCTTCTCAGGAGTAAGGTACAGGATCTGCTTGTTGGTACCTGGAAGAAACTTCTATCACTGAAATCTCTGTATTATTTTTACACATGTATACACATTACTATATAAAACACCATAATCTCACCAAAAAAATCTGAGTTTAAAGTCCAGTCAAAACAATTAATTTATAGGCAAAGATATTTGTGTAAAACTTTCAAATAATTTTTAATAATTGTCCAATTGAAGAAAGAGCACAACACCTTCATTTGATTCATGGATAGAAGGAAGAACTAAACTATTAGTACTGTTTTCATTATAGAGCAGACGAACCCAAAGACCAAGGAGAAAAGAAAGATAAAAAATTTGAATATGCCAAAGGAAAGAAAAAGCTAAGACAAAAGAATTCATCACTGCAAAGAAAACCAAAAAATCTCTCCAGTACTAACAGAATATTTCATAAGCAGTTTTCTAAACCTAAGAGGCTAATCTGCTAAAGTGGAAGGAGCTATTAAAAAGCCTACAGGTGTTTTGTGGAATTTTTGATTTTCTAAATTCAATTTATTTTTTCTTACACACAATTTTGGAAGCAATTATCTTTTGAAGCTTCATACTGACACTAGAAATATTCCTGATTTTTAATTAGGTTAAATTAGAACCTCCTTCATTAGGCCTGCACATGCACTTCATGTCCCCACTGGTCATTAAGGCAGAAACAGCAAGAAGTCTGAAGTAGTGAGCTACTTCTAAAGTATAGCCCAAAGTTCAGAGAAGCAGAATGAACTATGAACTCTAGTTCTATAGTGGTAATCATGTTGTGCATGTTGACAGGGCTGGAAGAAAACGCAGCCAACGTGATGTGTTAATATTTTGCCCAAATAGATTTTTTTATCTTGTTAAGTGCAGCTAATCTTTTCTGGCAGTTCCAGATCACCAGTTTGTTGTGTGCACCCATAACCTCCAAGTGGAGGACTTTAGGTCAGAGGGCAAGATCTCAGCCAGAGGAGCTCTGCTGCTCTGTAACACATTTAGGAACTTAATACAGTCTCTTTCCCTAATATGTGCTAAAACCTACAAGTCTCAAGTACCAAGACTGAAGTGCTTTGTTTTTTTTACACAATACCAGTTGGGATGTTGCTGTTTTAAAATTCTTAACAGATTTTGTTTGGCTTAGCCACATCTAATGCCATTTCATAGATGTGAGTTGCAATTTGGAGAAAATCATGGGGTGTAAGCTTGTAGAGGTGGGCATGAGCACTCTGTAGGGTAGCTGCTAGCTTCAAAGGGAGGAACCCCTACAGGAGCGATGTTCAGAGAGGAATTACATCACTTCAGTGTTACTCATCCTTTTCATTGTTCCATCCAGTGTAAACTATCCTTCAAAGTCATAATTTGGCTCTTAATGCGTGACTGAACTGAATTTGGCAAGAGGAACTCAAGTTTTAAATCTGAAAGCAACGATATCTCAGGTGAAGGTTGATGAGAACTGGGAGTCAGATCACCTAACTAACTGTAATAAGACCTTAACATAACCCACAGGTTAGCCAGGGTTAGAGCAGAGAGCTTCTAAGAGCTTCTCTCAGGCTGCTAAATACAGACACAGTAGCTGACAGATACTGGCTTGAGCAAAAGCATTCCAAGAAGTATCACACGCCCCCCTCCCCCATCTCTCTCTCTCTCTCTCTCTGTATTACATTGATATACACTGTTACACTTTCTACTCTTATTTAGGTACCTTAATCTTAATAGTACCTATTCCAAACAGTCTAGGAGTCATTCTAGGTCTCAACTTCCCATGCCCAAAATCACACGGTTAATAAAAAATTGTAAGACTTTCAATAAGACTTTGCATATGACTTGACTCATAAAACTTGTCAATACAGTAATATGCTCACCCATTCAAGCTAAGTCAAAATCCATGTGGTAATACATTAAGAGTGCCAGGGATTTGCAAAGCTCTAGAAGTCCCCAAGATGAATATGAACTTTTAAGTTCTGAAGTGTGTGTAAAATACACATGTAAATTAGAACACAAAGCAGGTAATTTAATTTTTTAGGTTGTTTCCATTTACAAAGATATTCCATAGACCATTCTAGTCTATTCTGACAAAACTGCCTTTACTTGAAATCTAATAAACAAACTTACCTTTATTTGTAAAAACAAATCTATATCAAACTGCACAGAAGACAGTGAGTGCATTTCAAGACTTTGTACATATTCCTGAAGATGTACATTAGTACATTCAAGAGCAATGTTCAGCAACATAAAGTAAAATGCTCTGAGTTTAATAATTCAGTATTTTAATTGGACCATGTGATAGTGATAGGGTAGTACTACAATTCCTGTAGTGAAGAAAGACATCCTACTTTTTTTTTTTTAGCATTTTTCCATCTTTTAATTAAAATACAAGAAAATGCGAAAGGAAGATTAAGATTATGACATTCACATTCTGTCACGTATTCTTCAGAGAACATACCAACAGTATATTTTACATCTAGTCATTAAAGCTACAGAAGTAAATTAAGGCTTGGGTGTCTAAATCCCATTTGCATCTTTCAGTGCATCTGCTCTGAGTGAGAGTGGGAGGTCCACAGCAGAAGCAGCTGCCTCATATTCCCTGTTCCCCTGTAGCCACAGATATCAACGGGTTACAACTAGCATGGTCATTTGTAGAAGTGTTTCAATATACTAAAAAACATGCTTAGGACTAGACTCAGTTGTTTTACATTTTAGTTCTCCACTGTGCCAGACAGTTTTGCACTTCAAGCTTTAGTCCTACCATGTTATGCTACATATTTATTGAAATGATTCTTTCAATGTATTTCTGTCAGGTTTGCAGAAGTCTTTGAAACACTCCAAGTGAGCAGCACCACAGTAACACTGAAATATTTTCATGGCAATATTCAGATACTTCAGAGCTACGAGGTGTATCATGAGGTAGGGGAATTAGCATTGTTCCTCAAAGTAAATGAAGCTACACTAATATCACATTTTCCTGAAATCACTCTTGGATCAAGCTCCAGATTTTCTGTTTGTAAAAAGTTCAGCCATTTGATGAAGTTTTGCTTGTCTGCAGACAGCTGGCTTTTTTTTCCCCACTGGAAAAGAGTGATAATGGCTAATAGACAAAGGCTTTTGTTTGTTTGCTACAAAACAGCTGCTTCTAATCTACCTTGGACTCGAACTGGTATTGCAATATCAAGGAGGATGTAAGCAAACAAACAAGACGACAATGAGATCCTGAAGGGCAGATTTCCAGCACCAGAAAACCCACTAGTAGTGGATTCAGATGCAATCTGATGCAATAGCAATGTAGTTCACTGCAGTCATTTATTATATTGTCCTTTAGCTCCAAATGCGCAGAATAGTTTTCTACTAAGCCTGCATAATTGCATTGCAGGAGATATCTGGGACTCCTGGAAATGCTGGCAGCTGGGATCATTTTCTTCTGAACTAGCACATGAGGCTCTTAAAATTCAGAAAGGCATTTTGTTATTTTTCAGTGTTCAAATTTTACTTGTTTATTCATGACTGTCCAGGGCAAAAGGGTAAAAACAAAGGCTCTGTCACTAATAAACCCTCCATCACTATCTGCAACCCTGTTCCTGATGACTGTGTCACAGAAACCCAGCTAGCTGACGCTGCAGCACCCATCTCTCATTTCACTCCGCTGTGTGCCCTCCTCCCCCTCCTTATTCATCACAGATCTAGAGCTGAGAGGATAAAAATTGAGGAGAAACCAATATTTCCTCACACTTAATCTGTGTGTCCAGAGACAGTATAAACTCTGGCCATGCTGTTAATCTTTAAATCCTCTAAACAGATAAAGCTTTCTAGAGAAGCTGCTGTAGACACCAAGGAGAAGATAAAGCTCACTTGGTTGCTTCCTTGGAAGACTTCAACTTCCTAGCCTGAATATGGACATAAAGTGCAGGAACAAACCCCTGTCTTGGTCTGGCAATTTCTTCCTGCAGGAGGAGATAAAACCTGCTGAAAATAGGGACAGAACTATAAAACTTCATTCCAACAATCTGGGACATCAAGAAACCTATCAAGGCAACCTGCAACTCAGCTGCTCTTTGCAGTGAACATGCTGACTTCTCCTGGCCAGGCTTGGTACAGACATTGTTGCTCTAAGGATTGAAGTGTCCTTAGCAAAGGAAAGGTCACTGAAAGCTCCACATATTGCTGGAACTTTTCTGTGGACTCAAAAGCTCTACTCATTTCTTGCTCTTCCAACCAGCAGCACAGAGAAGTGGAATGTATCACATATATTTCAGTTTGCTGCCTACTTGAACTACCCATTAAACAGACCTAGACTAAAGTCTCGCTTTCAGTACAGACAATTCTGCATAGCATAGTCCAGCCTAGCTGTAAGATCAGCTTAACTCTGCAACAATTTGTGACATTTAGGCTTTGCCAGAAAAAAAAAAAAAGGAAGGTTAAGAATAATACAAGATTGCAGTGCTGCTGACAGGACTTCCAGGGGAGTTGGCACAAACTGGCACGAAACAAAGAGAGAACTTTTTGACTCTACTGCAGTTTTCTGTCTTTTCTTCTACAGCAAAAAACCAAAGCCTTTCTGATTCTCAGTTTTCAAGGTTCCATTTCCATTTAAACTGGGAAGATTTTGATGGTGGATGTCTCATTTCATGAATACACAGTGCCCATAGCTCAAGGATTCTGATTTCAAGTATGCTATAATGTGTACAGTAAACTGAATTAAAGAACTGCCTCTGAAAAAGACAAGTACATTCATGAAAAGTATGTCTGGAGATTCAGAAGGCTCTTAGTGTAACTCATTAGTAGAAAGCCTATTCACCTGCTTTCTTTAAAAAGAAAAACAAAGGACAGTGCAAAAGCAAAAGACATGGCCATGAAGTAAAGATTCACAGAGAGTAGAGATGCGAATATCCTGCATCACAATAAGGCCTATAATTCATTTTACTGTAGCCATTAAGTTTCATTTCTTGGAAAGTGTTCCTCATGTATAGATGTGCACTAAACACCTGGAAATCACTTGAGTGAAATTCATAGCTGCTAGTGCAAATTGCTTGCAAATTAGGTTTCACTGGAATTTCAAGCTCCCTCTGCTCCTTATTTTCTGCCCTCCAAGAAACTTCCCAGCCCACATAAGGATTATACAAACATTCTTTATATACATGTATATACACACATAATTTACATGTTAAGAGAAAAAGTACTTTTAACTGCAGTGCATTCAAAAGTAAATAAATTTTAGTGGATGCACATACAGTCTTCATTCTGCCTTTGTGTTTGTTCATTACATAGTATTCTCCAAATACCAAATGGGTATTTATTCTCCTACTGTTCTTAGGTGACTAGCAGATAATATTCCAATGTCAAGTGGTTTATATTTTAAACCTGCTGCTAATCTGTTCAACAGACTGCTCAGAAGCTGTATGTCTGGGGTAGAAACCTCTTGACTAATAATTATAATTAAGTAATGAAGATTATGTCACTATATCTGGTGATCTGGCAGGTAAGGGAATACATGAAGAAAAAGAATATATAAAGATGAGCCAGTCTAGAAGATATGCATCTTATGGTCTTCAGGGTATTTACTAATAAAATTACTGAGTGACTTGTAATTATATTTTGTAAGCTAAGGGAGAGCCAGAATCTTATCTAAGGAATTGGAAATGAAAAGACGGACTGATTAATTTTTTATATATATAAAGAAATACTAGTAATTACAACTGTTAAACATATCTTGAACTACAGTAAACTTAATTAAGGCAATAAATAAGAAAATCTATATGTATCTACACCAGTGAGGACTAATAACAACAAGTCAAAGGATGCAGATGCAAAGGCATATGACACCTTAATATTTTAACTCAGAATTTGATCAGATAGCTATTAGATACAGCTATAAAATCTTATAGGACTTTAGGAGTCACGGAGAGAGGAGCAATTACATAGTGAACAGCAACATGAGTTTGAGCTCCTTCTCCAGTGAGAGAGTACAGTGCTAAACAGGAAAATCCAAACTTGCTTAGTTAAATATGGAGAAAGCCTTCAGTATATAAAAAAAAAATAATTTGAAGTCAACAACAAAATACCCATGAGCTCCTGTGGGAGCTATTCTATTCAACATACATTTTCATACCTCTTTTTTGTGTTTATTGCTGTGGACTCTGAGTATCTTGCAGGGGATTAGGGAGATGACTACTATCTGTCACACGTGGTCGCTCAGCTGCTCCCTTGGGGCAGAAGTGAATGTGTGCTGGGTGGTGTGCTTTGCTACGGAGGTGAAATGGAAAGATCCCACCAGGTAACTCCAGTGCTTATAGAAGCAGGAGTGGATGCAGGAGGTGAAGTGTATCAAGATTCAGGCACATATGCCATGTGGCTACCATATGGATTTGGCCACTGCAAGGATGCCAATGTACAGAAGCAGATATGAAAAACATCTGAGCCCATACCCATACCTCTCCTCAACAGCTTGACTGTACATGCACTTATACCAAGGCCTGAGCAGTGCTAGCAATGAGCAGCTGCAAGGAGAAGGGAATTTACAATCCCATTTCACTTTCATAGCATTACACTGCCAGTCTTTCATCTGCTGGGTTATCTGACCTATATTTCATCCTCTCCAAAGTAGCTTAACTTGTAAGAATCTTCCTCTTCTTACATTTTTAATTCAGAAGAGTAGCTTGTACTGATTATACTACGAGACCTCTGAGTTTTACCACTGGTGGAATGACTACACACATTTGTTTAGCTTGCTCAGCAAACAGTCCTCTAAGACTAATTACTGACAAAAAAGTCAAGTTAACTGTTGCAGAAGTACAAAAGGATCACACCGTGTCTTATTCAGAAAAATACTGTTCAAAACAAGACATCATCAAAGAATGGTAAATTGAAAAATGTAAAACATCTGCTAGATAACCAATTTACCATTTGATCTACTGTCATAATTCTTAAAAAAACCCAAGCAAACCCAAAATGCTGCTGTAGTACCTCACTGGTGGGATACAGAAGATAGAATTTCAGCAATCAGATGATACAAAATGGTGGAAATAAAAAAAGAAATGCCCATTTCTTAATTTCAATAGACTATAAAGTTATCCAAATGAGAGACTCTGAAACTGTCTTTCTATTAAATATTCAGTTTAAAGGGCGTACTTGGAGATTATATTGCTAGCTTTGCAGAGCACCGAGATAACAGATCAGATCAGTCTTCTTATACTTTATAAATTTGAAGAGTACTGATAATAGATCTGACATATCATTTCTTCAAATTCTGTCCTTCATTGATCTGAATATGAAGAAAGCAGGTGTGATTTTTTCCAGTGTAGCAGGCAACATTTTCTGAAAGAATTCAAGACTAAATAGTCAACCAAGTCTCATTACAAATGCAAGAAAATTAATCACCATCATATTTTGTTGTTCCAATTATGAAAACATTCAGCTTGTGTGTCATGCATACACTGCAGGAAAAAACAAATTCAGCATTATGTAAACAACAGTGTCCTTAGCAGTGGGAAATGTAGGGAAAGTCACACCATGAAAATTTTCAGTGTAAAGGAACTAGCAAGGTTGTCTCCTCCACTCCAGTCACACATTGTATTTTAAAAGTCAGCATTTTTCATACTGGCAGCTACAGTGAAATATTAGTTACTATATTAAAACAATAAATAACTACAGTATCAGAGATGCAACTCAGTCTTTTGACTACTACTAAATATTGATATTGTAGTTATGAAGTAAAACATCTGGTTTTCTTTGGATAGGTCTCCCAATTAAAATTTCTATTCATTATAAATATACATGTTGGCAACAGTCTTGGAAGTAAAATACTGTCAAAATGAAACCACAGCTAGTCTATGGTCTAGTGGTTAGGGAGATGTTGGGATGAAGGTTGAACTTGATGGTCCTAGAGGTCCTGTCCAACCATAATGGTTCTATGATTCTATAATTTTAAGTTAAATTCTTTAACTTAAACTCTTTAACTTTCTTCTATAAAGAGTAATAGGTTACCAGCCTAAAAATAATAAAAATAAGTGATTGTAAGTATAGGTCATTGATATTATTACCAAGTAAGACATTTACTTAATTTCTCCTGTTGAAGTTTTCCCATATTCTGATCAGCTGAAGTCTCTTTCCATCTCTAAAGGAACTTCACATTCACACTTGCTTTAAACTCTGCAGTATTTTCTCTTAAGTGATGCAATTGTGCTTTTCAAAAATCTGGATCTATAAGTCTTTTGCATGAAATGAAATAGTCTGTACTGCTATTTTTTATATACTGGGGAATTCAGAGCTGTCAGCAGTGGTGATCCATACCAAAACTGTCTTTAACATTGGGACACACAAATTTCTTCCCAAACTTGATGTTCATATTCCTTTCTTAATCCACACGTGCAAAGGGTCTTCCTTTTCATTTTGAGGGCACATGTTGTGGGATATGAACATAAATATATATTAAGAAATTCAACAAGCACATCAACTGGAACAGGCAGTAACATACTTTTCTTATACTTCCTGCAGGTGCTAGCCATAACATCAACAAAAAGTAATAAATATTCCCAATATTGAAGTTATGGAATTTTAGGAAGAAGCCATTCATTCTGGTGTGCTGGGAGAAGCCAGTGTTTGTCACTTGCAGAACACCTGGACAGGGCCCATGGACAGGCAGGGAAACCTTTGCTCCTTGTAAATGAAGAAGCAGTTGAACCTGAAGCTAAAGGACAGAAGGTGGGATGGCAGGGCCAAAACATGACTAAACTGCATGGGCCAACGGACAGACTGACAGTGGATATGTGCATCAGTTGATCCAAGGCAAAAGGGAACAAGGAGGGCAGACTCATCACCCTAAGGAGCCTTGTTTGCACTGAAAGGAAAGGAGCACACTGAGCTCTTGAGGTAAAACTCACTGGAAAGGACAGCTTGGAAAATGTGAGGAAGTGAACTGCCTGATGGTATTTGAACTTACTATGTCCAGACAAGCAGGACACTGTGTAGATTTCTTCGTAAATAAAACTGAATTTCTCTAAAGAAAGACCTTATTGTAAAAATCAATTTCCCCTACCAGCAAGTAATTGGGTGCAGCTCTGAATACTGGCTAAGCACTGGAATCAAAAAGGGACAAGATAAAGCTTTGAGCCTGGTAGAAAGGTTGCTAAAAGAATCTTTTCAAGCTATTCTGGAACATTACATAACTTATTTCTTCTCCAGCCTTATCCCCAGTGTTCACTGCTGTGGTTCTCAGAGGTTCCTTTCTTACTGCCAGTGTGTGAAAAGCATAAACACTGAAGATAGTCCGCTTTCCTAGAGCAGATTTCTTTCATGCCTGTTCAGGTTTCAAAGCAAAGTCCAAATACAGATCATGTGGGAAAATCATCCCTAACAAATGGGAAATTGATGGCAAATAAATGGGTGGAGGCATAAGAGGAATGCTTATTTCTTACCAAGGTTTATTTATCTTTGCATCAGAGAGGAAGGCATATACCGGTCCTGACCATTTTTAAAGGGGAGGTATTTGAAGGCCTGTGTTGGCACAGAGAGGTGAATCAGGAGAGATTCCAGTTAAGCAGTGGCTGGACTCATTATCAGTTTGCTTCCTCCAGCTGACAAAACACCCAAATTGTCCCTCCATACCTAATGTCATTAAGCAAAAGCATAATGCTTGTCTTCTGTAACAGTCCAATACACAATCAGGGTGGAGAACTTAAAAGATGCTACGTACATATATGTGTATATGCCTTTTTGATGAAGCCCTATACTCAGAATACATCACTAAAGAAATATTGTTATTCAATAAGCCCAAGTTTCCTTGTGCTTTATTCTGAAATTAAGCAGACTATCATGCAACAGTCAAAAGAGTACAGCATCATCTGAATGCATGGGGATTTAATAGGAGCAAAAGTTCTCCCTCATATAGATGTGAACACTAAGCAACTTCACCAACTGTAGTAAAATTACTCCCTGTAACTTAGGGCAGTTTATATTCTTAAGTGTTTAAATCTATAGATGTGTCTTCAATCTTGAGACAATTCATCAGTAATATAAAACTTTATTTATACTGTGTGTTGTTCATTTGTTTACATGAAAGCACATCTCATCAATAAAAGGGTTCCTTTTCAATGGAAACACATATTTTGAGCTTGGGCCACCAGGTAAATCATAGATAGTATATGCAAACTAAATAAAGGTAACATTTGCACTGTGAATTATTTTCTTTTTCCTCCTGTTGGAAACATTTCCTCCCTCCCTGCTAGTAACCATAAATCTTTTTCTGTAATGCTCTGTTAGCTTTAATAAGCACAGCATAGTAGCCAGTGCTGGCTTTCACTTACTGTAGCCGAATGTTAAGCAGCATTGCAAAATGTTAAGTTGCAAGATAACTGACCAGTTTTCTTAAGACTTTTTAGGAAGACTGAGAATTAACAATGCTTCTCACCTCCCTCTTCACACTCCAATAGGAAAATGCTAATTTACTATTAACCTTGTCACAGCTGTCTCACATTCCATTTTCTCCGTTTCACAATTCAGACAGGAACATATGCACTGGCATCATGCATTGTTGGTGGAAAAGCAGTTGGGATTCCTTTCTGCAGGGATTCTGCACACAAAACTTCATCCAAAATAGGGAGAAAACTTGCAATATTTAGGAAATACCCATGTATTGGAATTGCAATACTTTCTCATATGATCTTGTTGACAACATCCTGATGCTTTGTGGCTAAGTTCCTAACAACAGATATTTATCACCTGACTCCTGAAAAACAAAATGTGACTTTATGTTCTCCTAACGCTGACAGTGGCAATTTGTACTGAATGGACATGTTTATACTATTGGACTGAAATTCTCACAGGAGTTCTAGTCCATGGTCATTCATATTGCCTACATGTTGATATGTCTGTGAAGAAAAGTCTCACAGCACCTGCAGAGAGTTGCAGCACATCACTGGATTCCAGTTTGCTTGCCTGCCACCCACCAAGGTATCCTGCCACCTCCTCACTCTGTGCCACCAGGCAAAAGCCCCGTGACTGTGCCTAATGCCATGACATGCACTGCTGGATAGAGCAACTTGCTCCTTCTCACACCTACTCTAACAGCAGTAAAGGTGATGCAGATGAGCACTAGGTTCTCACAAGCCATGATTTAGTTGCAGTGAATCTGTTCCAGGCCTGGTACACACAAATCAAGAAACCATTTCTCTTCAAAATAAAACTCCAATGTGGAACATGCTTGTTCCTCTGAAAAAAATTCTTTCTCATCTATCAGCCATGTAAATAGGCAAATTTCAAGCCCTAGTAGTTGCAGGCAGTGGTCAACAGCCTGTAGTAGTTAGAACATTCCAGGCCAGGCCACTTTTTGGTCCATTGCAGGTCAATATGGCAATAAGTAGATGTACTGTAACCATAGTACACCATCACTCCACTAATCTCAAATGCCCATTTTACTTTCCAAAGACATAGGTCCTTGGAAAGGAGCCACAGGTTCTCTACCCACATAGATGCAGGTCAAACATCTAAGACAGAGACAACAGGGTAGTACCATTACAATTGGGCCGTCAAGGAGACAGCTGTCTCTGTTGCCACCTGAAGTCAAAGATCTTCTTCATGCAATTCTTCAGGGATAAGGTCTGCAAAGAAATGAGCCCAGTCTTAGCAAGGGAATGTGAGGAATGATCTGGAAAGACCCCAACTTCTAATGTAGAGTCTGCCTTCTCCTCTTTTCCAGCACATTGGGAAACAGAGAAGAGTGAAAGTTTGCTCCTAGGAGACTTCTTTGTGGCTCCATGTACAGGCTTAAACTGGCAAGATAAGGACATGAAATACGGGACATGAAAAATATAAACAGAAACACCAAGTTTCTGTGCCTGATTTTTATCTATTCCTGTTAAAACTGCCTGTAATCAGAGAAGATGTGTTACAGCATGTTCGCAGCTTCTGTAGCACCCAGCCACCATGCCCACAGAGCAGCATCTGGCAGGGAGAGCACTTAAACCCAGAGGATGAGGAGGAACAGAGTATCTGGGCCTTTTAAGATCTGAAAGAGTAACAGGACACACTAAGCATATATTTTGGAAATCACGGACCTGATTTCCAGGAGGAATATTTTAAAAGATATCCAGGCCAAGAAGAAGGGAGAAGGAAAATGAGATTCTTGCCTTTCAGGTGCAGGTATCTCAAAACTAACAGTTATAAAGCATACATCCCTGTGGATAGGCCTACTCTCCTAAGAGGGACAGATGTGTCTTCTCTGTGATGTAAAAGACAGATTTTTTTTGCTGCTAGTTAGGGAGAGTTGCCCTCTTTTGCTGAATTGAAATATGCTCTTTGTTTTTGTATGGGAGTTGGCTCCTTGCAGGAGAGGACACTTGCCTTCTCTTGAGGTTTTGTGCATGGCAAGAGTTGCGTCAGATGTGTCAGGGTAAGTGGTCTCACTAGTGCATTTTGGTTTCTCTATTCTAAAACTGCTAAGAACAGATGGGCCTATCCTTGACTGGAGGCTTTGGCCAAATACTTAAACTGTAAGTTCTTGCAAAACTGTTAGTACCTTAGGACTGCACCAAAGCCAAAGAACTTCAATATAAGTTGCCAAAATGAGTCAAAGTCTATATGTGCTTGTCTATTCATTGCATGAGCTATGTGGTCAATGTTATTGCAACAGCAAAGAAAAGGTACAGGTGCTGACATTTATAAGTAGAGGGGAAAGCATTCTTTGTAAATATAATAGCATGCATTTGGTTCTGCTGCCTGTGTAGTCAGAAATAACTGAAAAAAAAGATCATACATAATGATGGTTGTTCCTGATGTAGAGGTGTGAGTGGTTGAGTACATAGTCCTATCAGGAGCTGGTGATGTCTCATTACCCAGTGGCAGTTCTACCCAGGGATGGCTCTCCAAAGCTGCTGACTGTGTAGGATAGTGGAAGCAGGCTATCAGGTGGTATAACCTGCATGAATTCCCTTTGATATGAAGGAAAAGGTAAGTCTAGATGAGCTGGGAGTAGGCATCATATGGCCTTCCAGTCTCACGTGACTTGCTGTCAGCCGTGGGAGCACTAGGCAGCATGGTCATGCAGTTTAACAGTCTGGTGAAGGGACAGATAATGTGACTTGTGTGACTGTGGGCTGGGATGCAGGTAGAACAGGGAAAGTGTGTACTAGGTGGGTCTGCAAGGCTTCAGAGTTTGTAGGACCCACAAGAACATCTTAGTGTGTCCAAGTTGATATGACCAGCATGGAAAGCTGAGGTACCAGAAATAAGTGTATGATAAAGATGAAAGGTAAGACCAGACAATTAGTATTACCACCAAAGACATAGCTTACACTCTTCCGTTTCAGGAGGTATACATAATGGTTGCACTGTCTCCAAAAGCCAGTGGATGTTTAATTCAAGTAATACCTGAATACATACTCAGTAAGGCTTCTAGATTGTGCATAAATATTAAATAGCATCCACACAGGCACACACACACAATTGCTTCCTCTTACATAGAGAAGAAATACAGCCTGAATATCTCAGCAGGCTTTAACAGCCACGTTTATAACATCACATTTCCCCAGACACAATAGGTAATTTCACTGGGATTCAGACTTTCCTGGTGCAAAGGAAACATTTAATTGCTCTTATGTATTTTAATGGTTCTGTTTTTAACTAGCAAGTCCATTAATGTCAGAATACTATAAAGACATACAAAACAATTTTACAAGAAATCGTTAGTCATTAAAATGTTCAAAGACTATTTTCTCGAGCATAAATGGAAATTTTCAATTTTCTCAAAATCTCAAACTGTGCCAGCTTATAAAGACTATTTTAGTGAGTTTAAAAATATTCATTCCATTAAAAATAATTAAACTTGATTTGATGACTTAACAGACATCTTGTCAATGCCCATATTTTTCTTGTATTAAAGGTTGAAATAAGATGTTAATCATATTTCCCATGTTAGCATCTTTATCCGATTATTTTATTTAAAATGCCTACTTCAGGTATTTTGAATTGCTACATCACTGAATCCAAACAGTAACTGTTAAGTAAACAATAAAATAATTTAAAGAATGCAATGAGAAACAAATGAAATTACAGCAGGTCTTCTGCTGTGACCGTAATTCAATTTCTCTGTGAGCATGATCAGCTCTTCCTCTCTTGGCAAGAAGCATGACTGGCAGGACCTGCTATCCACTCTGTGGAGATGTAGGGCTGGTGGGGCAAATTGTTTCTGGTGACAACTGCTTTGACTCATCAAAGATATTAGGACACAGCAAACTGCTTATTACAAAAATGGTCTGTTGTTGCACTGGTGATCCTTTCTCCAGCCTCAGAGAAGTTGTATCAGTGTCACCACCTATTGCTAATTGCCTGCATTATACAGCAAATGTAGATGAAGGCAGTAAACTCCTTTACCTCAAGCTATGAAATAATTAAATGTGCAACAATTTAAATTCTTCTGCGCTGGAGGAAGAGGTAAATGCAGTGGAAGGGTGAAAGGTGGGCAAGAGGTGGGCAGTCAAGCTGTGTAAATCAAATGACCTTTGCGCTACTTTTCCATTTCCTCTTCTTGGAGACATTCAGAAAAAACAGTAGCCTAAAGCAAAAGCTTAGCAAGCCAGGCTGCAAGTTAAGGCTTGTTTATCATGGGCATTACTCTTGAAGACTTTCAGCAATTTCTGAAATGGTTTTCTTGTACCCATGCGGTAGGTATTTTCCAACCACAGAAGAAAATGCGAAACTTGTCCCAAAGAGCATAAAATTCACAAACAGTACTTGAAAGGATGCAGTTTACAATAGACTGTATCTTGGTGACCGAGCTTGACAGGAAAATTTTCTTCTTCTGCTAAAATGTAACTTCTATGTCATAAAATGCACTTCAATTATATAATTTTCTTGACTTCATAGAAGAAGAGAGTATTCAGAAGATATTCAAGGCATAGAGGGCAACATGACTTAAGATGTGACATGCATCATACATGGAAGCCTGCCTCATAAACACAATCAATGGGATGATGCAAAAAGACATAAGGTAAACAGAGAAATTGTTAGAAATGTTCTACAAGGGAAAAGGAAACTCAGAGCAATAGGATGAAAAGGGAGGCCAGATTCAGGTGGCTGCAGAGGTGGCTGCATTTAGTCTGTGCCAGAGGGAAGACATTTAAGGCTCAAGAAGGTCAAGCTCTAGCAAAGCTACTATAGTCAGGATGTGAGATTATGAGCACCTATAAATCAGTTATGATCTAAGAACTGCCTAATAGGATGTGAAGGGTGAAGTGAGTGCTTGATTCCAATTCAGTTGGAAAACTTTAAGACTGCAGTAATAACTCCAAAATCCACTTCAGAACTGAAGTGCAATGGAGCAATACATTATTCATTTCCCTCTTTTTCTGTGTTTCTTTTCTTCCCCATTGCGCTGCCAGTGTCTGAGTTCACTTTCAATGCATCCTTCTCTTCTAGTAATAATTCTTCTGTTTCCATCCTCTTTTTTCCTCTGTAATTTTCCCAGGCTCTTCCCTCCTTCCTTGTTTTTTTCTAGCTTCCTGCCATTAATTTCTGTCTGCTTTCTCCTACTCCCTTGCTTAGTCCCAAGTCCCTTTTTACCAGCTCAGTTCTAGTGATTGCTTGCAGTTAAAAAAAGTATGTTAGATTCACCACTGACTACTCTTGTTTTTAAATGCAACTTCTGATTTCAGCAGCTGCCAGCATTTCATTGGCATAATGGTAGAATAGCAACACAGATGGAGAAGGGAATTGGCCTCCCATATTTACAGTGGTTAAAGCTACAGACTCAGTAAGGCTCAAAAGGAGTTGAAACTCTGCAGCTAGTTCTGCATCATGCCTTCACAGGTGTAGAGGTGTCTCCCCTCTCAGCTACATCTCCAGCATATAGGGTCAAGGTGCAGGAGGAAAGCTGCAGCTTGCAGCTAGGAGGACATATATGGCACCAAGGGACATCTCCTAAAGAGTAACTGACTTTGTTTCTCATAACACATGGCAACCTGTAGCACTGCAGTAGAATCAGGGGTTAAATCAGGACACCCTTGACTCTGAGCAAGGCTACTAAATGTCTGGGGTTTGCTCAGTCTTATCTTCTTTTCCAGCCCTGAAAATCTTTCTGGGTGAACATCTGAAAGCCCTTTGATGATAAAATTGGTGGCCCTACTATACTTTGTTGTCACAAAGTGGTATTGGGCTGGTGCTTCTCTTAGTGACTGTTACACAGCAAAAAGATCATATCATCTATATTTGGCAGCACAGATCCTAATCCTGATCCTAATGACTGTCTATTAAAATTTTCCCTTGGCCAAAAGACCAAGAGTTGAATGCAATAGTTAACAAAGAGGAAAACAACAATGGTATGGCTGTAAACTTAGAATGGGTGTACTGCTGGTCCAAGGATGACCCCAATCTAGTATTTGGATTATCCAACAGCACAACTCTGCTTCCAGTTTTATGATGAGGCCCTGCTCCAGGGGCAACCCTTGAACTCCTCTTAAACTAAATGCAGATCAATAGTCAAGGACTGGTCAATCTGATCTAACATTTTCATGGATGGTCCGAGTGACAAATGCATGAAAACCACTGTGCATGCTTTGCATAGCCACAGCACTCCTACGAACACGAAGGAAGGATGAGATGGTTAGCCACCCCAAACACAGACCCTGCCTATGACACAGTGGCTAGCTGTTTCTGGTACAAAGGGTCACACAGTCACAAGGGCCTGCTACATAGCTGGAGACTACACCATGCATTGATATGGAGGGAAAACCCTTGAAAAACCTAAAATACAGTCAATAAAATACATTGTT
>VYZX01034248.1:71530-108769 GCA_013401335.1 Brachypteracias leptosomus
AATTGGAAAGAAACTTTTCTGCTTACCCTGAAATCTCACCAAAAGCCAGCGCCTGAATAGAGATGTCAAACTACTTTGCACGTGAAGCTCATTTTGATTCAACTGTTCTCAGTGAGGTTCTCAGGTTCACATAAAAAACACAACATAGGTCTGTGCATAGTACATAAGTCTAGCAACTAGTGATGTTTCAGAAGGCCAAGAGCAAATGTGCCTACTTGTAAGCCAGTAAGTGGAAAGAATAGAAATTATTACTTAAGGTTGTGGTTAAAGCTCCTGCCTCCAGTCCAGTAACATTTTTTCTGTCTGTACCATATGAACTGACGAATGCCATTTCTGACCATTATTTGGGGATGTGCTTAGAATATGTCTACACAATTTCAAGCGCACCCTCCATTGTCAGTAGACTTGAAAGGTCAGCACAGCATTTAGCAGTTTGGCACCTGGAATGATTTTATCTCTAAGACAGAGAGCAAGCTATCTGTGTGATAGGGAGAGCAGAAACTTGTCCCTTCATGCTGGAGCATGTCCAAAGAAGGGCAATGAAACTGCTGAAGAAGATTTATAAGGAGCAGAGCAGCTGAGGGAACTGGGGTTGTTTAGCCTAAAGAGAAAGATGCTCAGGGAAGATGTTATCACTGAACCTGAAAGGAGGTTGTAGCCAGGTGGATGTCAGTGTCTCCTCCCAAGTTACAAATGATAGCATGAGAGGAAATGGCCTCGAATTGTGCCAGGGGAGGTTTAGACACTACATTAGGAGAAATTTCTTCACAGAAAGGGTTGTAAAGCACTGGAACAGGCTGCCCAGGGAATAACTCCCTGGAGGTATTAAAAGACATGTAGATGCGCTGCTTAGGGACATGGTTTAGTGGTGGACTTGGCAGTGTTAAGTTTATGGTGGGACTCAATGACCTTAAACATCTTTTCCAATCTAAATGATTCTATAAGAGCAAAAATGGTTACGAAGGGAGCAAGATATAGTGTCTCCTTTTTTCTCAGTCACATCTGGAAATCACATGGAGAAAATAAAGTGTGAACTTAACCAACAGTGCTTTTCTAGGGCTGGCAAAACTGCCAAGGAACAGAGGACTTTAAATCCCAGTCAAGACAAGCTCCCCATGCAAGCCAGACAGTTCTCATCAGAGGCTACTCATTGCCTGGACTAACATGCCGGCTTGCCTTCCTTCCTGCAGTACTGGAAGGAAGCTATTTCTGAGTCATTTACTCTCACAAAGTACAAAATTAAAGATTCTTTTGGTTCCTAGGAATAATATCAAGATATAATCCTCAGGATATGAAGCTGAAACATGATCATCTATGCAATATTAAAATTGTTGGGCAAGTATAATCTTGTCTCCTGAAGAAAATGATCTTTTACTGAACTTCGTGAACCAAGAGACTGCCACACACAGGCTTGTAAATAGTTCATGCTTCAGTCCACTGCTGAACCACATTGTTGGAAATCCAAAGGTTAATCACAGCACTTTAATAAAATAACTGTTTTATTGATTGTACAGTGTTTGGGGAAAGTGACAATTATCTACTAATATGCATACTAAATTACCTACTAGTTTGCCTATTATGGTGAGAATTATCAATACATATTAAATTATCAGTTGTTTTAATTAACAAAACATTTATGATGATAGAAGCTTTACTGAAATAATTTATCCTGAATCTAGCATTATTTTAGTATACCAGAGAGATGAAAAGTGCATCAAATAATTCAGGCTTCTTCGTGGCTTGATTTGGGTCTGTCTTTATTGGGATCAGTAGAAGTTTGTAGGCAGAAAACAACGTATCTGAAAAATTAGGCTGTTGTCACTATTTTATAGCAATATGAAATGTCATTTTCTTTATGAAATTGTTTTCTAGTGCTTGCATTTTAACTGCTTTGACATTTCCATAAGGTTTTCCAACTTCAAATCTCAGGCTGCTTCAGAGAGTTATTATTAGAATCATATGTGAATTGTATGTTATTAGGATCATTGTGAGACTGCATCTCAAATACTATATTCAGTTTTGAGCCCCTCACTTCAAGGACATTGAAGTTCTGGAGTGCATCCAAAGACTAGCAGCAAAGTTGGTGAAGGTTCTAGAGAACAAGTCTTATGAGGAGCATCTGCAAGAACTGGGGCTGTTTAGCCTGGAGAAAAGGAGGCTCAGGGGAGACCTTAATGTTTTCTGCAACTACCTGAACGGAGGTGAGTTTTGGTCTCTTTTCCCAGGTAACAAGTGATAGGACAAGAGAAAATGGTCTCAAATTGCACCATGGGGTTGAGGGGAGTGGAGGGAGGGTGTTAGATTGTACATTAGGAGAAATTTCTTCACAGAAACGCTTGTAAAGCACAGGAACCGGCTGCCCAGGGAAGTGGTGGAGTGACCATCTCTGGAGGTATTTTATAAAGTGTAGATGTGGTGCTGAGGGACACGGTTTAGTGGTGGACTGGAAGCATTAGGTTTACAGTTGGACTCAACCATCTTAAGAATCTTTTCCAACCTAAATGATTCTAGGATTCTATATTTTATTTTAAAGCAAAAGACATTACTGATACAGTAGCTTTTATGAAACTGTATTAGCATGGACAAACTGATTTGGACAAAATAAAAAACATTTTAAAAATATATCAAAATTACTTAAGTGTTTATAAATTGAGGGGGTTTTGTTTTAGAAAAGACCATGTGGAAATTACTTGTTATTTATTAGTGAAATGGAAAATATCATAGAAAGAATAACACTCTCTTAAACTTCTAGCTTTTCCTGGAATGAGAATCCTGCATTCTAAACTAGTCTTATTTTGTCCATTAGGTATATACAGATGACTGAAAAATGATGATATTTTCTCTTAAGCTAAAGGATGGGTGCATCAAAAGTTGGGATTGTCTTTTCCTTGGACATTCTAACAACTCAAGATTTCCCCAATTTAAATAAAACCTCTGATTCCTTTCCCCCACAATATAAAAAGAACCCAAACAGTTCTGATATACCTAAAGTAAACTTATGAAAGAGATGTAAAGTTAAATTTATAAAAATGAAATTGAAGCACGTCAGCCTTATTGAATCATGCCAATGTGTTGCTGAAGATTGCTTCACTACTTAGATCAGAAAGCAGTTCTTGGGTATTTATTGAAAAGTTTTAGGAGTCAACATTTTTAATAGCCAAGAAATTTGTACTGTCCTGGTCTTGGCTGGGATAGCTAATTTTCTTCCTAGTAGTTGATATAGTGTTGTGTTTTGGATTTGGTATGAGAATGTTGATATCACGCTGATGTTTTCAGTTGTTGCTGAGCGAGCAGTGTTTATGCTAAGTCAAGGATATTTCAGTTTCTCATGCCCTGCCAGTGAGAAGGCTGGAGGAGCACAAGAGGTTGGGAGAGGGCACAGCTGACCCAAACTGGCCAAAGGAATAATCCATACCATATGACATCATGCCCAGTATAAGAACTGGGGGGAGTTGTCCAGGGGGCCAATCACTGCTTGCGCGTACTGGCTGGGCATCGGCCAGTGAGTGGTGAGCAACTGCACTGTGCATCACTTGTCTTTCTTGGATTTTATTTCACTGTCCTTTTTCTTATTTTCCTTTTCATTACAATTATTATTATTACTATTATGATGATTTTTTTTTTCCAATTATTAAACTGGTCTTATCTCAACCTACAAGTTGTACTTGGTTTTGATTCTCTTCCCCATCCCACCAGGGCAGAGGGGCAGAGTGAGTGAGCAGCTGTGTGGTCCTTAGCTGCCAGGTGGGGTAAAGGCACAATGAACTTAAGGTACTCAATGAAGGAAAGGCTAGAATATCAATTTTTCACTAAGCTGACATTAAGAGTTTAGCTGAAGTCTAGAATAAACAGCAGTGGTTTGTCTGTCTCTGATAATATTACTGCTGAGCTTTGGAAAAACCCAAGTTCATCACTGTTTGACCAATACAAAAGTAAATGTAAAGTAAATTTCTATAGGAAGAGTTTCAGTTAGCTGTAATCACCAGCCAAAATGTCGGCAACTAACACCACACTGGGGTGATTTACAAAGGCACTGACCCCACACAAAACTCTTTGTTTTCTTTGGAGGTAGGTTTTGTTCTCAGAAATGTTGACTCTGGTATGGTATAACTTTTCAATCTCTTTCTGAACCAGTTTGAAAGTGTTAATAATGCCCCATAATTTTACAAAATAATTATTCTTCCTAAAACGTGAGAAGATTCAGGTGTCAGCCTTTAGGAACCCTTGAAAACATATTATAATATCCAGGAAAAATATCCATAATCTTGCACACAGAGAAAAAGCCTTAGAAGGGATTAGGAAATACCAGTGTTCTTTGTCAGTAAGTACAGAATTCATTCAATTTAGTTACTACTAATCTTTTATTTTTTTAACTTTTTTAGAACTGACCTGATGTGTCAAATTTACATACATTTCAATAGAAGTACATTTTCTAGTCATACAGTAAAGATTAGCTATTTAGCATGGACCTTACAAGTTGAAAACTGCTTTTAAATCCTACAAAGCAATAGTTTAGAACTATGTTAAGTGATCTTTTTATGTAATTGCTAATAAGAACATTAGCACTCTTCCTACACTAAAAATATCAGTCTCTTATATTAAAGATAAGGTGAAGTTAATATATCATTAGATCGATCGTGCTGATTTCAGAAAGTTTTTATTATGTATATACATTTTAGAAAAATTGGACTAAAATTTTGTTTTATAAGTGTCCTTTTGCATATGCTTATCATTACTAAGCTTCTTAAATCACCCTTTCCCTAGTCACACCAGGAGAGTGATAGTAAACCAATCAATCACATTGAAGGAAGTATAATCTATTAGGGTCTCTGCAGCAACCATTGTATGAAATATCTGCTTAAAAAATTAAAAAGAAAATAATAAAGAAAGGGTTTTCTGTTAAGCAAAGAACAACCCAAAACTAGAAGAGAGGTTGGCTGGATTGCCATGATTGCCATGTAACAAAAGGCTTGGGTTTACAATTAGAAAATCTAGAGTTGATCTTACTTACCAATTCACTTCATGTTTCTGTGCCATAATTCTGCGTTTGTCAGATGAAAGAAAAGCACCTTGCTACTTAAACAGTTAATATGTTGGAAAAGGACTGTTTCTCCCCATGCTTCTGTACTGTTGCTACACAACAGCATCTTGGTGTGACTGGAGACTGGACACCATGGTAGCATACAGTAAAATCCTCACAGAAATATTTATACAGGCTTTAAGATTTAAAGCAGATCTACTGTGCCATAGGTAGGGGGTATGAGTACTCCATAGCAAAATGAAAATGAAGGGGCTCCACAAGCACAAGAGATTACATTTAAGGTCACAGGATGAGGTACAAAGAAGTTCTGAAGCTAATGCACAGGTACCCTGTGGGTTTTGAAGCCACCAGAACAAAGGTTATTCTGAGTCTGTTTTGTCATTTTGGACTGTTCACCTCCTTGTCACACAGGAAAAAATCAGCTCTGTAGAATAGTGTCCAAGAGCTGGAAATTACTTCAAATCTCACAAGGCAGCAAAGAGCATTTAATATTTGTTTTGATTTGGCTTTTTTTTCTCCCCCCTTATGCTTTGTTTCCTTGGGTGGATTTCAGGAGGGAGGATTAAAGATGAAACACCCCATGACTATGGACCTCATGAGAAAGGGTAATGTATGTTATTACCCAATTCTGTGGGAATTCATCAACTCACTTCTCTACCAGTTGGAAATCATTATGCACATACTATTTTTAGTTCATGTGGTATTTGTTTGTGTGTCTTTTTCCTGTCTCTCCTTCTTCCCACCAGACCGAGGGCAGGCATTGTGGGAAATTAAACTCTTATTTGATACTTATTAATTTTGCCTTTGTATGTTAAGTAGCAAAAAAATATTCCACATGAAACAATTAGAATGAACAACTGCCATAGTCTTTTTTCTTATAGACAAGACTAGAATATCCTTGAAAAAGCCACCACTTAAAAATGTGTAGATTTAGTAAAATGGTTTAGATTTATTTTAAAAATAATAAATGTGGTAAAATCTGTGCTCAATTTTTAGACCAGTTTTTGTCAAGCATGAGCTACTGGCTACCAGTCAGATCTTCATCTGAAACACCAAAGCCCCCCCATTCATCTAGTGCTCCAAGCTCTCGTCTGTCTTCTTCAACCCTCCAAACAAAACTGAGACAAACTCTGTCAAGGTCTCGTCAAACACATGCACAGGACCTGCAGCTACTCTCCCAAATTTCCCATTGCCACTCCCATCCTGCTTTGCTCCAGGAAAGACCTGGCAGCCAAGGTCACCCCAGGGAAAGAACATTTTTTGTGTCAGCTTTCCTTGAGACTGCCACAGCACATCATTTTCAGAGGTAAACTGCATCCATCTTGTAGTAGATATAGGTAGGAACTGAACTACAGAACACATAAAAGCAGCTGGAAGAAGTTGTGCGATTAAAACTTTTTAGCTATGCAATTACACCCCTCAGGGCTTACACCGTGTTATTTACAGCTTTCCATATACTCTCATTCTGCCCCTTTCCAGTTAAGAAATCCCAGATATGCTTGAATAACTACTTCAAAATTGTAAATTCAAAGAACAGTTACAATAGACAGCAAATATTTACAATTGCCATGGAAAATAACTATACTCTATGCCAAGCTTTGTCATTTTAAATCTCCTTTAGGTCTGACATGCTGAGCAACCAAGGTAATTACATTCAAAATACACCTAACCAGAGTCAAGCAACTATTCTTTCCTAGACTGCAAAGCCATAAAGAAAATGAGATGCAACATTGATGGTAGTAAACTCAGTGATAATTTTACATGTTTTTCCTCCAGATGGGTCTTAAAAGCTTGGTATCATTTGCTAACTGATTACTGGCTTAACTGACACCCAGCTACAAACAATGACAATAAAACTCCCAGATCTGTCAAAGGTATTTCAATACTCTTTGTCTTACCAAGGAGACACCAATGATCCTGAGGTGCTGGACCATCTCTTCCACATCCTGGCTGGGTGACACAGCCCTGTCAGCAGCAGCCACGGCTGCTGAGCAAAGCCTTGCCACCCCTAAGACCAGGAGGAATTTGTTGGTCACTTCTGGAGGGAGAAGGCAAAATCCCTTTCATGGAAGTCTAACAAGGATCAAAGGGAGGCATGAGACAGTCAGGTTTCTACTTCTGTCATCTACCTGAATCTTGCAAGGAAGCAGATTACCTGTAAGCACTCCGGTAATTATGGAAAGTTGTTTGCATACATTTCAGCAGGGCCATCTGAAGCATCTATACAACTCTTAAACATTCGGTTATGCAAATGTTTTCCAAAACTGCATGACAAAATAGTACTAAATTAGCTGTCTTATGGGCCTCTTTCGATGCCAGGCCACTTATCTATTTTAAGAAGAAAATCTGGAAGTTTAAAAACTTATGGTGAATTGTTGCATATGTCTTCTAGAGAACAAGTTGTTGAAGATTAGTCTATTTGCTTTGCCTAGTTGATCTTTGAGGAAGAATTAGAAAGCAGCTTATTCCTCGAGCTGGTTCCAAGCAGGTATGGGCTCTGAAGGGTGTCTATCTCTGGCTCCAGATCTAGAATTTGGATTTTATATCAAGTGTGTCTCTATTAGTTACAGGTCAGAATCATGCAGTGATTAACAAAGTAGGAGTTAATTACATTACTTCCCCACTAGCCTTAACAGGTAGGTGAAGAGGTGATTGGATATGCAATTTAACAGTCTTTATTGGAGGGTGAACTAAACAAATATGCAAATGAGCTAAAATAAATAGTTATAATGATCTGACCAGCTACTGGTTAATTCTCATTTTCAGATCAAGTTTTGTGTTTTCTACTGGTTACATTATACATTTCAAGGAGTAATCTACCTAGCTGTTCACATGCATTGAAAAACACATTTTATATATATATATATTTAAAATGACAATATTACTCATTTTCACCCTTAGAGAGCATAATTTTGGGGATTTTTTATCATCTATAATGTTGGATAAAATCTGGATATACTGCAGTTTAGTAATGCCTAAAGTACTGGTTTTCAGGCCAATGAACCCATGCAGAAAATTTTGTGAGGTCATCAACAGAAAAGGCTCTGTTTTGGAGAAGGATAAAAAAAATATTTTAATCATGAAGTGAAGAGTTGCAGTATATAGAGACAGCTTAAGGTTCCTCAGATGCATGAATAAAATTGAATTTTGCCACTCCAAGAATGGAGGAGCCAGGGCTTTGACAATGGCAAGGGGCAGAACTGCCTTGGGAAGCTGGTGAAGGTACAAAGTTTGCTGGGTTTGCTGCTGTCAGAGAGAAGAATGGGGCACTCCCATTGTACCGTCCTGCTTACACCTGCCCTCATCCTCACACAGTAGCTTTGCTTCCAACAGCAACTTTCCTGATTTTGTCATAGACAATGTAAGTAGGAGGGGCATAGCCATGTAACAGCCATCAGCAGTCTGCTGTCCTAAGCAAGCACCAGCTTTGCCCCTGCCCATAGCTGGCAATAGGGTTTAATTATCAAGACATCCCTGTGGCAGATAAGTTCCTACTCCTCGGATTAATGCCTGGTATCTCCTTTTGAATGCATAAAGCATTATTTTTGCAATCACTGCATACACGAGTGCAATAAAAAAACACAAGTATGTAATATGATGTAGAAGGAACCTCAATTTACTTCCCAACAAAAGACTTGTTTCAATATTAAGGGTGGATACTCAGTTGCTATGAATTGCTATATGGTACAGACATTCAGAAATCGTTTGAAATTCACAGATCTATGACAATGTTAATTTTCAAAGGCACTATGCAAATGGACAGTGTGTTACTGAAGGATGAGACAGGACAAGCTGGATGATGAAGTAACATAATGGCAATAACATGGCTTAGTATCAACTAATCAGGTGTATATTTTATATAAAAAAGAAGTTATTGGTAGCAACAAGTACAGTAGGAATCTTACAGCTAGGAAAATAAATACATTTTAGCTTGTTATAGGGCCTTTGTAATTTCCACATTTGTTATCAAATTCAATTTTTCTGAATTTGCTCACTCATAGCTATATTTGCTTTCCAAAATAGCTTCACAAGAATGTCTGGTTCTCTGTTGTGAGACTGGTTATAGAACCACTCGTGAACAGTGTTGGAAGTGGAGTTACAAAAAGTATGGTAGCTGAGGTATTTGGGCAGCTAACCTGCTAACTTCAAAAATATATTTAAGCTCACCCTGCTTACTCAGCTATCATTAATGATACTCAGATTCCCTTTCCCTTATTAAGCTTCAGCTGACCAGAGATGAGAAGCAATCTCATTTTGGCAAGACTTGACGAAACCTGTATTACCAACACTGAGGAACAAATAGCCAAAGCTGGGGAAGCAACCTTGGGCTGACATACATGCTACATGTCCTCACACAAACATTTCTAAGACTTAAACATGTTTCGTGAATAGTTTGCAAACAGAAACAACTGCAGACTGAAAAGATTATTTGTTATGAATGGCATGATGGTATTTATTTACCACATCAGCTGGAGAATGTTTATAAATTTTTAAAATAAAATATTTATATTTTTAAAGTAGAATCAAATAAGAAAACACTCAAGCTATGTAATTGTCTTCTACTCATGTTGACTGGAAACATTTCAATCTTTGCGACAGAAATAGTTATTAATTAACAACGCTAATTTTCTAGACTTGTTCAGACTACACTGTTGATTAAACATCCTCAGGACCCAGTAACAGTAAAAAATGAGCGTGTTATGACTTGTCAGTTACACAAACATGACTTTCAGCTACCAAGAAAGTCTCTGAGCTACATAAATACTTACCACATTCCTACAAAACACAAACCACACAGTGAATCACTTCCATTAAAAAAAAAAAGGCAGCAGAATTGGATGTAACTAGTCATATGCTTTTTCACTGCTTAAATTATAACTTCTTAATAAACAAGAGGGAAAGCAGAGATATTACAAAACAGTCCACACACATTTGTGCATAAACCTTTGTGCCCACACATTTATGCAAATACAATCAGCATTTGATTTCCATGAGTGTCACTTTTTCCCCTACATTGTTCTAGTTAATTTCTGCATTACTTTCTAAGATAAATAAGCAGTAAGAAAGGAAACAAATAACAGAGAAGACAAAGACTGTCTAATTAAATAAGGTATTTACCTCCTTCCTGGTACTCCATTACATCACACTCTTAGAAAATATTTTCTAAAAATCCATTTGTTCCAGATATCTCCCCCTCTCCAGCTAATATACACATAGGTTATTCTGCTTTCAAAACACTTCGGTCTTAATTTTTTAACTAGTTCACACTGGAACATTTGTCTGGATCCATTCATGTAGGTTAGAAATGGCAGAGATCCAAGTATAAATCCTTGAAGCACTCTGAAGAGTATTTTTGCTGGGATAAGAGATCTTTTCTTTTTTTGTGCTAGCCATTTCTTAACCTAAGGCTATGCTTTCTTTTTCTTGCATGCTGGTCCTGCACTGTGTGCATGAAGACGAAGAAGTCTGTAAGAGATCATTTATATTACCTGCAAACTCAGATGCAATGGACCACAGAATGTTCTTCTGAGTAATTTCCTTGCGCTGCCCTTAGAAATGAAGCTTCATCTCCTTCTCTGCTTCATTCTCTTTACTAACAAAAAAGTATGGTAATTCGTTGGTCTATAATACAGCATACATCAAGGATTTGGATTCCATTGTGTTAGAAACCATACAAAAAAGGGAGAAAAGAAAATCCTCGCTCTAGAAAGCTTGCTGTTCTGACAATTATGTGCGTTAAGTTGCAAAACATGAACAGAATAGACCGATACGGCATTTATTATGTCTTCCCTTGCTTTGGTCCTTATGGAAAACAAGGCATAGTCTCAGCTCACTAGCAGCCAAACTGTAGTCAGGTAGTAGGGCATCACAATGGAGGTAAATGTCTTGGTAGACTTGAAGAAGAAAGCTGTATGAATGTCTGCGGAGAGCAAAGAAGAAGCAGAAGTATACTTGCAAGAATTGTACGTAATTATCATAAATTTATGATGACAAAGGTGTTGCCCTTCAGATGACAAAGGTTGATGTAACTTAAAAACCAGATGATGAACAGTAAGATCCATTCCAGCCTAGGCCCCATTAGCACATGCCATTAAGACACTGTAACGGAAGGAGAGAGATGGCTTCCCATGTGTGTAGCTGCTGGCAATTTCACTGCCCAAGGAATGAGGTTTCCACTTGCACTTGGATCAATTAAGGAGCACTGTGGAAAGCTCAAGCTGTACTCTGTAGAGCTGTAATACAATACATCAGGTTGTCTATCCCCACATCCTGACAGGGTCAATTGCACAATAAAATCAAGTGACAGCTTTACTATAAAATCAAGCGACAGCTTTTCTAGCTCCTCTCCTCTCCTCTCCTCTCCTCTCGGGCTCCTTCAGCAGNTCTCTTCTCTTCTCTTCTCTCCTTCCATCGAGGCATTTGCCTTCTAGAAACCATTTATGCGAGAACACTTCTTTCTACCCAGCACTTCTGCTACTGCAGACATAAATCAGAGGCAGCTATTACACTCTGATCTCATGCTTCAGCAGCCCAGCCAGGATAGCAAACCAGGAGGCCTCCAGGACATCCCATCCCTCCAGGATTATCAGACTCTGTCCTACCATTCTGCTGATCACCTGCTCCTCTGGCCTCTGCTTGCTCCCTTTTATTGCTACCACAGGCAGAGAACTGTAACTGCTCAGCTGGTATTTTTTTTGAGCAACAGTTATTTCCTTGGAGGGGTTTATTTTTTGGTATTATGGGGATGGTCACAGAGCATGACTATACAGAGGGCAGAAAATGGAGCACAGGCATAATCAAACCCCACGTACAGGCAACGTAAGAAAATGGCCTAGGAGGACTCAAAGGAGAGAATTATTACACTGGACACTCTGCTTTGCTGCATGCCTCAGTAATGCTTTCCCAGGAGGTGATGAGGGCCTACTTGCTTGACACCCAGAAGCATGAGTTAATTCTACATCTCTCACTAAAAAACTTGGAAGGTTTTCTTAGAACAAGTAAACCTGGGCCTTTTTAAAAGGTCTTTATGCAAAGACTGCCTGGCACAGGCTGTGCAGTGCCTCCACAGTAACTTCATACTGACCCCCACTGTTCACATCCTGTGAATACAGACGAGTCTGGGACAGCCTGAATTTCTTTCCACTACATGCAGAAAAGTTAATATACAGCACAGCTGCTTCTCCCTGAAAGTGCTGGCAATCGCTCTGCAGTGAAGTTGCTCAGGATTTGGAGACTCACAGTACACATGTGGAAATATCTGAGGAATTACTCTGATCAGCTTGCTGCATGCCAGAAAATCTGGGACAAACTTGAGAAAAAAATTAAAATCCACCTAGGAAAAGTTTTCAGACAGGAGGAAAACGTGCCTGAGATAACCTAAATATGCAGTTGTTCTATGAGAAGACAATCTTTCAGCCCATCCAGAGGACCTTGGGATCACTTAGCCCATTGGGAAAAGAGCATGCAAATCTTTCCAGCTTCCAGCCTCGTCTACATTTCCCCATCCCACCAGTCTCTTTCCCTCCCCCCACTTCTCCCTGGGATTCACTTGCCATTGCCCTAATTTCTCTCTCTCCCCACAGCTGCATTTATTTGACCTCCTGACCTACACAGGGCTCTGCTGTGCTGCACCCATCTCCTCCATCCTTCCCTGTGGTCATCTGTATGCACCATTTCTGTCCTTTCTGACAACTGAACATGGTCTGACTTTTCCACTGCACACAGACTACACCTCTTCTTACACCCCCAACCTTCCCCCTCTCAGCTTTCTGAATCAGTTTTCTCCCAGAACATAAAGAGCTGTATTATCCTCCCCTTTTTTTCTGATTATGACTCCAGTGGCCACTGGCTTGGGGTGAGTGTCAGGGTCATTTCCACTTTCCTTTGGAAAAAGCAACCCATCTCACATAAAAACTGGCAGGCAAAAGGTCTGTTGGCACCTCTGCCTCTCATTATCATTAAGGTTTGCAAGTGAGGCTGACATTTCCCTGCTTAGAGAACTTCCTCCTTTTCTTTTTCCCAGTGTTTTTTAAATAAATACCATTCTTCATGTTATTCTCCCTGTAGGGTAGTGAGTGACAAGGTTTGGCTGGGGTAAGCTTCAGCCATCAGGAAGCACAATCAAAACATGTTTTCATTTCTCTGAGTTTCTGGAAAACTGCAGCAGAATGTGAAAAGCTATTTTTAACTGAGGGCTTTATCCCAGAAACCTTTTACCGAAACCCTACAAAGTGTGCCTTGCTCCCGGGGGCAACCTGCACTCCGCTGGTGCTCAGGCAATTGCTGGCCATTTCCAGAGCTCTGACCTTTCAGCAAAAGGCTACTGGAGCTGGCATTTTGCCCCAAGATGAGCTGTGATACCAAAGGGGGAAGAGCCTTAAAGGCAAAGAGAAGAAATCTTTATCTAAAGGTGGAAGATGTGAACGTATTTTTTAGTGACCCAAAGGTACTGGGAAGGTTTTAGCGACAGGAGGAACAGCAACTGTACAAGTCTATAACTTCCTTTCTGAAGACAAGAATATAAAATAAATATTGTGAAGGGATGCTGATACGTGAATTTGGCTTATGAATATCAGCTCGATCATTCCAGGAAAGAAGTTTCTTCTTTTTTGACCTAATTTCTTACAGGATCAAATCTTGCTCATTGTTTTGCCAAACAGACCTGTTAGAAGAGCTCAGTCCGCTGTCTCTCTGATGCAGATTTCAGGATTATGTTGCAGTTTGGTGTGTTCAAGGTCAGTGGTCAGGCTGTGTTGGAGCCCACAGGCTCCCTACTAAAAACAGAGACTTGTGGTGCACTGCAGAGCTGTTTACAAGGTCAGTTTGTTCAAGTAAAGGTCTCTCTTTCAAAGAGATTGCATGCAACACAAGCCATCCCAAATGTTTTCTGCAAACCAAATTTATCATACAAGTTCATGTCTGCATGTATATTTGTTTCCAGTACTTTAGATGTAATAAATACCAGGATGTTAAATCACCACTAAAGAATTTTTTTTTAGTCTTCTACCAACAGAGCATGTCTGCTACTTAACTGGAAGCTCAAAGGAGAATAGTTCACTGAACTTCAAATAAAACCAAATGCAGGCTGAAAAGATTTGGGTTGAGTAAAGAGAAATACAATGCACATATGAAAAGCAGCAACTCTATTTCCTATTTGAAAATTTTATATAATATTTCTGTAACATGACTGAACTTAAAATTAGACATCTGTTTAGACAGATTACTTAGCACCTTGGCACAGATGTTTGGTGGTTTTTATTATAGCGCTTTAATTAAAGAACATTCATCAGCATTCACTCAGCACAGTTAAGTGCCACTTTGAATAGAGCTGCACGGGGAATGAGCTCTGTGTGCCATTTGTAATAGCAGCTTTAAATCAGGTGGTGATGGCAAATGATTGCCACACAGCCAGTCACAACCTTTTTTCCACTACCAAGTGCAGAAAAAGGTTGAGAGGGGACTTGCATCCTCACATCTGTGGAGCAGATACTGACACAACTTCCCCCACCACCACTATCCCCAGTGTCCCTGGAGAGAGGGGAGCAGGCGCTGAAGAAACCAGCCAGAGCCTCCCCTTTGATTCCTGGTCTGGTGTAGCCCTGCTGCCTCCTCCTGCTCTCTTCCCACTGGCTCCCCAACAATGTGTGTGCTTTACCAGTAACGATTTTCAAAGTGAAAGTAGAGCTGAGGGGAAAAGGTGACATAAAATTTGTCTTAGCTAAGCAAGGTAACCAGGAGTAATTTAGGCCACATGCCAGGAAAACTATAGAATGCAATCCAGGGAGGGTATGGAATAGTCCTTCAAATATATGTGCTGGGTGATGTAGCCCAAAAAATAAGCTCTTAAAACACTGTGAGCCAAGGATAAAAGTTTACAAGTTTAATTCCACATCCCTGCAAAGTTTTGCTGGCAATTGAGTGTATTCATCTCACGAATGTCTCACATCAGCCCCTTGCAGGTGCAGCATGCCTTCTACCCAGGGCTGTGCCTGGCAGAGACCTGCAAAAATGACTGCTGCGTACCACAGAAATGTGCTGGGTGGGATTGATTTGTAGAGAGCTTATAATTTGCTTCCTATCTCTTTTTAAACCCATTACATCCCTAACAAAGAAGCTGTCAGTTGAAGTGATTTTGTCAGCCAAATTTGAGAGGCTGCACATTTCATGACCATTAAAGTTTCCTGTAACTTCTCACTTGAATTTTTCCATGTCTAAGAACATAGGTTTTTTCGTTTGTCAAATTCCAAAATAAGCATCAGCAGTGATAAGAACTTGTCAGCTCAACAAGAAAAGAACTGGAGATTTGTTCCCTGGGTTATTTCTATTCTTTTGATCTAATAAATGTTTAGTATAAAATGCATAGACAATCTATGTCAATAAGTTACACTCACACCCTCTCTTATGGCACTCCCATTTTTTGACCCCATGATTTGTTTGCATTATCCACAGAGGCAGTTCTTTAGCAGTAGGAGGAGAAATGTGTTGCCCAAAGCTTAATTTCACCCCCGCAGTTATGGTACTTTTCTGGATCATGTAAGGATCATCATCACCTATTTCAAGCTGAGAGGGTGCCTCAATCTTCCCTAAGGCATAGTCTCACCTTCGGCAGAAAGTGCCCAGCTGGGTCTAAGTGGGGAGTAGGCTTACCGCAGCCTGAAGCTGGTGTGTCAGCTTTTGCTACCCATACATGATTCAAGTGGACATATCTACACTTTTATGCTCTTCCAATACAGTGCTCTGTTGGGAGGTAGGTAGCTCATCCACCAAGCAGGGAGAGCAGCCAGCTAACGTGTATCTTGAGGGCAATCTTGCAGGATGGGATGCCATGTGATTTTCTTTTATTAAACCCATAGTTTCTTTGGAAGGTCACTCTTAGTTGGACACCTACCTGCCTTTTTTTTTTTTTTTTTAAACGTCTGTCAGTGTGTAAGGACTAAGTAGAGCACATAGCAGAGGCTTGGCCAAGAAGCACCGTCCTCCCTAGTTATTCTGCTGGGGCACCCACGGATAACTCGCTGGAGCTCTGGGGCAATACACGCAGTAACCTTTTAGCATTGTTTCTAAAACAGTTTTGTGAGTCTCTTTCAGCATTTGACCTTTCTGTTCACTCTTCTGAAGGTTTTTTCTGTCCCATGTCAGTGCAGAAATACAGTATCAGAATTCTGCTTATACGTGTTTTCATTCCTGTTATATGTTGATATAACAGAAAAACAATTGAATGGCTATGATGGCTTAGTCTCTGTTCTGTTTTTGAAGATGTGAAGAAATCTAGGATGCTCTGCATTTTGGAATGGGTTTCTCATACTTCAATCCCTACCCTGCTGTCCATAAAAGACTTTCTGGATGAAAGGCAAAACCCTGTGTCCTCTGCCTCAAGTGCTGCTAATTTACCTTTTATAACTACATAAATATTTTTCCACGAGGAAGGGATGAGACAAAGTTGAAAAGAAAAACATGTGACAGGTCTCAGTGAATTCACTTAATGTTTTACTGGAAGGCATTCAAATACTTTAATAAAGGAAAGCAGGCCGAGAGGAGAGAAGGATGGAGGTAAGAAGCATTGAGGGTTCATGATGGAAAGAGCTTTTTTGAAACTGCTAGAAAGACTGAAGTGAGCTCTTGATTTTCTTATAGGTGGGACAGGATATTTTGTAGGTATGGCTACTTAAAATATGGTTTCCATTCTCAGTTAAACATCAATGTGACTGTATGCTAAGATACCATAATGCAAGAGTATGTGCAGTTTCACATCAAAGTGACCTGCTTAAAAACAAAGCAGATAAGAGACCATTTCCTGTCTAATGTACCTGAGAAACCTGATCCTCCAGGATGGTGGCCATTCTGCAGAATAAGTCACAGTTCAGTCATTTTTCTTTTTTTAATTCAAATTCTTTGAAACTAGTGTCATATTCCCAACTTGCTTTGTGCCTTGTGGCAGAGTGGTACATTGTCCTCCTTTCAGATGCTGGGTCTGCTGTCCCTCCTGCCACTCAGATTTAATGACTCCGTGAGCTACACCCCCGCATTGCGTGCTGCATGCACACTGGGATGAGCTGATGCAAGCAAAATACACACATTTGTTTTGGGTAAATTTCCTCATCCCTTTAGAAAGCTAAAGAAAAAAAATTGATTAAAACAATTTTGTTTGTTTGCTGTATGGAGGAAATAGATTTGAGATTTTTTTTCCCCTAAATTTCATCTCAATTTTGACATTTCCAAGACAAACTAATTCTGAATTTAAAAAACTTGAAATTTATGAAAAAATTTTAAAATGCTCTGAAACAAAAATCAGAGCATTTCTCAAAATTACCTTCAACTGAAGGCTGAAACGTGAACATTTTATTCCATCCCTATCAGATATTCTGTGTCTCAGAAATGGTCTGGAGCTGGCAGATCCAATGTACTCAGGCACACAACCTTCTTTCCTATCACCCTCTCTCCTACACTGCCTTACAACAACATTCCCCTGTGGGTTTGCAGATGAACCTTTGAGCCCAGGGAAGTGACAAAACCAGCATTAATCATCTGCAGGACAGGATTCTCTTTTTCCTTCACTTAGTGCCATCACAAGCAGAGACAGCTTCTTAGACAGTAGATCACTGTTTCTGCTCCTTCCAAGCTACTTAGTCCATAATGATAATCTGGTTCCTGTCAGAGTCAATTAATTTTTTTCTGGTTTCTGACTTAATTTCAAAAGCCCTTTTGGCCTGTATGCATGCTAAAAGTAACTTAAAGTTGCAACATTTATATGTGAAAGAGGTAAAAATAAAATGCAAAAATCCCTCAGTAGTATTTGCAACTTGGAAAGAGAGAATAGGAAGACAGTGGTCCTCATCAGTCTGAATCAATGTAGAGCAAAGCACAAAGCTTTGCCTGGCATCTAACTCCTTCTAGAAAACAGTATGGTCAGTGAGATAAATGGTGACAGATATTGGAAAGGACATACAGGACTCAGTTATATAAGCTTCATGGGTCAGGGAACTTAGAGACTATCAAAAACAAGTGCTGATGTTCAGACCTGTGATCTGCTTTTCTACAAGCTAGGCTACAGTAGAAGACAAAGAATACAGCAGCCTCGAGTAGCCTTTTCCAGTGTGATTTAGCTATTCCTAGTATTAACGTAGAAAAAGAAAAGAATACACATGCATCCAAATAGCAGCAAAGTTCTAAGAGTGCTCTAGCACCCAGACAGTATTAGTAACAAAAGTTTATAAACGGTAAAATTGAAGCCATCTCCAAAGGACAATTCAGAAATTCTAGATACTGGTATTCAGCAAACTGAAAGACACAGAGATAACTTTAGAAATAATGAATTTCCCTCAGCAGCAGCCTGACCCCTGAAAGAAACAACAGGCTCAACAACAGAAAAGTGGCTGAAAGTTACATGCAGTGGCTTATACACAATCCTTTCCTACCAATTCTGTTGCCATTATGCTAAGACTCTGACTCACATTTTTATTTACGGAACAGATTTGTGATTGCAAAGGAAAATTCTGAAAATGAGTAGATTTTATACATATATATTCAGTTTCACAAAAAAACAATGTATAGAATCAAAGAATTGTTTAGATTGGAAAAGACCTTTAATATAATTGAGTCCAGCCATTATCAAGTCCACTACTAAACCATGTCCCTCGGCACTACATCTACACATCTTTTAAATACCCTCCGGTATAGTGACTCCATCACTTCCCTGGGTAACCTGTACCAGTGCTTAACAACCCTTTCAGAGAAGAAATTTCTCCAAATATACAATCTAAACGTTCCTGCTGCAACTTGAGGCCATTTCCTCTCATCACTTATTAGTTGGGAGAAGAGATTGACCCCCACCTCACTACAACCTCCTTTCAGGTCTCCCCTGAGCCTCCTTTTCTCCAGGCTAAACAACCCCAGTTCCCTCAGCTGCTCCTCATAAGACTTGTGCTCTAGACCCTTCACCAGCTTCGTTGCCCTTCTCTGGACGTGCTCCAGCACCTCAGTGTCTTTCTTGTAGTGAAGGGCCCAAAGCTGAACAGTTTTATGATGCGTTATAGAAAAAAGGAAAAAAATGGTTCAGTTAGCTTTCGTGTTAGAAATGTAATTTTGGGGCATTGCTGCACAGAGGTATTGATGTATAATTTAGTGTAGAGTTCACTGTGCAAATAATCTTAGAAAAATCAGTGCTGAGGGACTTTTGGTTTGAAAATCAGTTTTCATGACAGTATGAATATAGAGCTGCTTAGGTTCCTATATTAGAGCACAAAATAACTACTTTTTCTTTTAAAAAGTAGTTATTTTTATCTTTTAATAAAGCCATGAGTCCATGCACAGAAGGCCCATCAGCTAGATCCCTATGTGCAGACAGGGAAGACTTTTGATTAACCTACCGCAAGTGTCCCAAAGAGAAGTGTCCACAAGAGATGTGCAAATATGTATAAACAGAAATGTGCCTATATAATATGAGTCACGGATCCACAGGCCACTGGAGGGGAATAAAAGTAATAATCGGGATGCCAGACCTGTGTTCTGTGCATAATCTTGTTATGTCATAAATATCACACTGGCTTCATGAAAATGCTGGGTTGCCTAAATGGCCTGGCTGGTTGGGACTGTTGCACAGATGATACATACACACAGGATCTTATTTTTAATCTCTAAGGGGTTGAATCTTGTACTGAAATGTGCAATAGTTTGGATTTCTGGACAAACTCCCAATCTGCAGATGCCGCCAGTGTGCTTTCACCTGCAAGAAAAGTCAGAGTCGGAGCGGACACGACAACGCCGTGAGGAGAGGCCGAGGAGGGCGGCCGGGGCGGAGGCGGCTGGAGTCGCGGGGCGGTGGCAGCGGCGGAGTCTCAGCGCCGGCTGCACAGCGGCCTCTGGCGGCGCCCGCCGCCCGGGTCTCTCCGCACGGCGAGGCGGGAAAGAGCCGGAGATGCTCCAGCCGCCTCCCCAAGCTTGTGTTGTGAAACTAGGTATTAACATCTGCTGGTGAACGATTCCCCGCCCCGATCACCGATCGCTCACTGCCGTAAGCCGGCCGGTACTGCTCGCCGGGTTACGAAGCCGAAGGAGCCAGAAAGGCAACGCACGTGTGCACCGGCCAATCCACGCTCTCCCCTAAAAGTCTCGTCCTCAACCACATCTAAAAGTCTCACGATTTTGGCCCAGGTCCAGCAGCCCATTCCTATTGAAGCAAGTCATGCCAGGCTGCTACTAACTTCATTGTTACTGGTAATGATGTCCTGTGCTCCAGTGCTCCCCATCCAGAATTTGGCTGGGTGCAGACACAGAGAAAAGGTCCTGCTGGGCAAAGCTCATTGTTCAAGCTAAAACAGGGAGAAAGGGCAACAGGAGCTGTGAGAGTGAGACAACTTGCTGAAGAGTATAGCATAGGCAGTCCACTGCCACTTTGCCAACAGTTTATCTCGTGTCTCAGATTGGTGTCCCTTCGCTAATGCCAGACAGGTACATCTATATTCATCCGTGAATGAACAGAGAAGCAATAAAACATGTTCTGCCAGAAATCAGGGAGGATATGAAACTATGTCTTCTTTTTCACACAGTTTGCGCTTACCTGACAAAATTCAAAATCTGTTCTGTGGATGTGTAAATCTGTGAATCCTGTGTGTTTAACACTTTGCTTTCATAATTTATAATTTATTGAGCTATGTAGGAAATATTACTTACATGTGCTGAAGCAATGCAAGCTGTGGGAGTGGTTCTTCAGAAGAACATCTTGGAAGTGGATCCTTCAGGTAACAGAGCACATTCTGCTGCACACAAACACCATCAACCTCAATGAAAATCCATGGACTGAGTAGCTCTGGGTTGAGCCTGTGAGATATATTTTGCAAACATACTAGCCTGATCATCCATATTAGCATAGCAGTCAGCTGCGTTTGAGTTGGGAACAGGGTTGCCTCATGCTGGAGGTTGAATAACCTTTCAATAAGCATGATTTTTGTCCTTAAGACTGTAGACAAATTGAAATCAATGTGTGAGTAGCATGTGAAACTAACACCAGGGGCACACAGACTGTAGAATGAGAAATGAAACAGTAATAACCCCATAGTTTAACTGAACTGCCACAACAATTCTATAGCAGGCCTGCACTGTTTGGATCTAGAACTAGACCACAACTAAAGTTTCATCCCAGCCAACAATCTCTATTTGTGAGGGCTCCTGAACTGTTATGAAGGATCCTCTATTTGTTATCACTGTCTTGGAAAACAGCTTCAATGCACTGTCCTGGTCCCCAGCCTCAGGGACAGAGGGTGTGCACAGCATGCCACCTGCCCCATAAACATGGCAGTGAAACTTGGAGGAAGCTAGAAGAGTGGCCTGGGATAGGTCTCGCCCAATAACATGCCTTTATGTTGACATTTGCTTTGCCTGTCACAGGTTGACTGATAGTAAACTTTTTTTGCTACCAATAGTTCTGCCTGGCCATTCCTGACAATCCTGTACACTATATAGAACAAATCATGTAGGTTGAATAGTGATATGATAAACAAAACATGATTGTTTAAATGGTTTTCTATTTCATTTCAACTTTTGTTTCTATAGTAGAAGCTGAATATGCCAAACAGATCTCTGTAAATTCTTTAATACTTACAAAATGTTTTCAAAGTTCAAGTTCCTGAAGCTGAAGAGCTTCAGCCAAAGTTGTACAATAGCACCCTGGATATTTATTCTGCCCGAAGAATTTTTCCAGAGATTCCTTTCATATGGCCCTCATTTTTCCCCTGGACTTTTAAAGTTAATAACAACCAATTTTTAATAGTTTCAGCTCGTGAGTCTTGGTATATTTGGTTGGAAACATAGAAGAGCTGCTCATCATCCTGTTTTGTTAGTGTCTCATAGATCTAATCTTGACCTAGTTTGTGAATGTTTTATTTATCAATAGCGGGCTACCCGAACAGCCTCATCTCGGAGGGATTCCAAACACAGGCTCAATCCAAGAGGACATAGCTTCTCCAGGGCATCCTCCATTTTTGTGTTTGTCAGCTACTCCTAAAAGACTTTCAAGCTTCATTTTTCCTTGACACTAGTTCTATGTTTCTTTCTTCAAGAAACATTGTCAACAACATATACTTACAATTAGTTTCTCCTTTCTCCTATGAACTATGACCACAAATTATACACACAAATCTTGTGGCATTATTGGGAAGTGTCCATTATGGTATGACTCATTTCTCAGCTGAGATTGCAAATGTTTTGCAAGCTGAGGCTTTGCATTTGTCTCATCTTTCAATAAAATAATCTAGGAAAAAAACCAGCCTGGAACATCAGGGAAGGAGGAATGACAGAAATCCTTTCAGGCTAAGTTGAGCACATAGAATCACAGGATCATTTTGGTTGGAAGAGGCCTTTAAGATCATCTAGTCTAACTGACTTGACTAGCTTCATCAAGATCCATACGTAACAATGTAAATTTGCTACACTGGGCTTCCTGGTGCTTTATAGTACTTCTAATTTAGAGAACAGACAGAAGTATTATGTGGATGAAAAGCTGGACATGAGCTAGAAATGTGTGCTGGTAGCCCGGAAAGCCAACCGTATCCTGGGCTGAATCAAAAGAAGTATGGCCAACAGGTTGAGGAAGATGATTCTGCCTCTCTACGCCACTCTGGTAAGACCCCTCCTGGAGTACTGCATCCAGCTCTGGAATGCTCAGCACAGGAAAGACATGGACCTAATGGAGTGAGTCCAGAGGAAGGCCACAAAGATGATCAGGAGGCTAGAACACCTTTCCTGTGAGGAAAGGCTGAGAGAATTGGAGTTGTTTAGCCTGGAGAAGAGAAGGCTCCAGGAAGACCTTATTGTAGTCTTTCAGTACTTAAAGGGGGTCTATAGGAAAGATGGTTGCAGTCTTTTTAGGAGTGCCTCTTGTGACAAGACAAGGGGTAATGGTTTTAGGCTAGAAGAGGGTAGATTCAGCCTAGATACAAGGAAGAATTTTTTTATGATGAGGGTGGTGAAACTCTAAAACCTCTTGCCTAGAGAGGTGGCAGATGCCTCATCCCTGAAAACATTCAAGGTCAGGTTGGATGGGGCTCTGAGAAATCTGAACTAGTTAAAGATGCGGGAGGTTGGACTAGATGACCTTTAAGGGTCCCTTCCAACCCAAACCAATCTATGATTCTATAATTCTATGATTCTACAAAATTCTATGATTAAATCTTTAATGTCAACATCTGAGAATGTCCTTCAACCAAAAGACAAAGAAAAACCCAGCCAAACCACAGAAAAAGGAAAAAAACCCACATAGATCCAAAAAAGAGTATTTTCCTGTTTCTTTTTAAAACATAACATGAGGTTTCATGGTTGCATGTAGAAAGAAACTATTCATTTATAACTTTTACTTCTTGATACTACAAGAGGCTCAAGTAGCTAGGCTCCCGACAAATTCTGAAAATACTTGGACGGAAGGTGTCAACTTTGAAGATAGCTGCAAAACTGTTTGCAATACCAGAATAATGGTGTACCAAACAACCACTACTGCCTGGGAAAACCAACATCACATGAGAGCAAACAGAGACTTCCACCGCAGGAGAAGTTATTTCAAGGGCAAACAAACAGGCTTTAAATGGAGAAGTGAAATACTCCTATCTGCAGAGTGGCATGTGCCTCCCCTAGAGAGCTACAAAGCCTCATGGACTCCCTGCAGAGGACTGAGTCACACCCCTGAGGCCCTGGGTCAGGCTTGACCGCAGTGCCACCCCAGAGCTGCTTCAGTTCTGAAAAACCTCCAGAAAGATACTATACCTGCTACAAATTGCCACAAGAAAACAGGAGTCATGTCAAGAAATGGGCAGAGCTCGGGGCTAAGTGTAGGAACAAGAAGACAACTTCTAACCTCTCTAACCAATATAACCATCTCTCTAACCAACCATGACTATTTTGTCTCTTGGATCACTGTGTGGTCTCAGAACAGGTACTGCCTCTTTCTGCCCATAATGTATTTACAGATTGAATTTACTTTATTATTTTCTTATTATGTGCCCGAGGTCCACCTTCTGCCAGATCTTTTTCTCTACCTCTCCCTCAGCCGTTACCTTCCCAGCATCTCATCAACATAGACTTTCCATTCTCCTTGAGACTGTTTATAGAGATGTAAAGGAACATAAATTCACTATTTTCCCCAAAATATCTATTTCACAGCATACAAAAACTGGACACATACAAAGAAGCTTTGAAAAGGTAAAATTCTTTGAATATCCAGTTTCCAACTACATTGTATTCGTCTGTGCTTATACTCTTTTTGTGTTCAGTTTGTCAGGCTATGCTAACAAATGAGTTTGCTGATATTATTTATGGGATAGTAAATCTTATGTGCAACAACATAAAATTCATACTAATGAGCAGAAATCCATCACTGATCTGTATGTTCAGTCAAAACAAAAATAAATATCTGAGGCAGTGAATACCAAATTTTTGATAAGTCCTGAAGATACACAATTTGAGAGTTAAATTATTCATAAAATTTCCACTGACTTCAAATAATAAGTATATTTGACAAATTTGTAACTCATTTGTGGTTAATTTGTAAATTGGAAAAGGTAAAAATTACCATAGATGTGATTCTTGCAATTAACTTCAAATAGTAACCTCCTAATTTTAGTCAATTTACACTCTTGAAAGTTTCCTAATGAAGCCCACTTCAATTAGTTTCAAGAAGATTTTATCACATTCCAAATTGATTTATACTGATATGATTTACCTGCAGTCAGTGGAGCTAAACTGATTTATTCCTGATGAAGATCTAGCCTGCAATGAGATACTGGAGATGGATTTCACAGAAAGTGCTTACAGCTGAAGGTGCCTGCAGTAATGCCCCTGGGCCAGGGGAGCTCTGGCTGGTGGAGAACTCATGCAGTTGTGTCCATCACACCCTGGGACACTGCTCCTCTGCACATCTAGTGAAAGAAGGGGTTGTTGGGTGTAATCCTGACATGGTATGGAGGTGACACAGCAGAATTAGTTGCATTTGTCTCTCATTTTATTTTGAACATCTGAGGGTCACAGAATAGGAATCTGTGGATTTCTCTGTGCTCTACCTGTTCAATACAGTGAGAACTCAAACTTTGCAGTGAAGATGTCACTCCTGAAATACATCTAACATGCAATTTCATCTTATCGGGAACTCAGTGAGGGATGCTTTATTATTATATAGACCCGTTTGTGAAATCTTTGCAGTCTCAGCCAATTAATGGAATTGGAAAGAGAGAGGGAAAAGTGAACAACATAAAGGAAAACCAGAAAGATAAATGAAGAAATGAAATCCAGGAGGAAAATAACACAGGAAAAGGAGACAATTGATAAATATAATCAAGTATGACTTGAAGATGTTAGTGAATATAGTGGCACTGTGGTCATCAGAAGTCTGTAGCGTTCTATATAGATTGTCAGCTTTTGTGATTAAAGTCTCCTAGAAAAGAGATTGTCATTAGATGTCTACCCTTGTTCTGCTCATACATCATCTTCTTTCTTATCCCCACAGCCCTCAGCTGTGCTTCCATTCATTTCCCTGGGGTTTTTGTCCCCTGTCCTCTTCTGCCCCCTCCAAGCCATATTTCTGTTTCTTTTACTATCCCTATGGCTTGTGCAGAGGCACAGCTTTCCTAGTCAGACTTTCCGCACCCAATGGCAGGAGCAGGCTTGCCTCTCTGTTACTCACAGGTGATACTAAAGAGAGCAGGACGGCTGTAACAACCTCCCTGCTTCCCCAGCTCTGCATAAACAGGCCCCCAAAGGAGAGGGAATTAACTTCTTCCATTTCCTACAGTTCCCCCTGTTGGCTGCAAGCTTTTCAGAGGCAAACTTAGGGAAAGCAGTCAGATACCCAGTGGTCCCAGCACCATGCTGGGAAATGATGTGTAACTCTTGGGTGCCTATCCAGGAGCTACTGCAGCCTGTCACGCATGCCCTTTGTCTTGGAATTTATGATTAATAGTAATTTGCTCTGTAAGCAATCTTGAGAGATTGAAACCTCTTTTAAACCACATGGGATGTTCCTCCACTCCCAATCTAAATACACAAAGTAAGGAGGGGGCTCTGATGCTGATGGCTGGGCTGGTTTGGCCAGCACAGGTCAGTGGTGGTGGCAGCAGCAGAATGCAGTTCTCCTGCCCTCCTCTGTCTATTTACTGAGATCATCCCCATATAAAGCGAACAATTTATAACTCTGCATATTGCTAAGCCATTACAGCTCTGGGCTTTTACTCTGGATCATAAAAGTACCTCAGAGGGTTGAAGTGATTCTATTAAATGACGTATCATCCGATGTCTTTTGTGCCAACACTCTCTCCTCCCCACTCTGTCTCCCACACCCCTACCAATGACTCACTGATTTCTGAAGTAACATTGCTTCTTTAGATCCCGATTACTAATGCAGACCTTGGATTTGTCTTATGGATGGTGTTTGGCTTCTAGCAAAGTTAGTGAGTACTACTGCTCTACGTCGATGTGAGGAAAATCAGATTGACTGCACAGATCAATAGCTCTGACACAAAAACCTTCTGCATGCAGGCTGAACAAAGATCTGTTAAAACGAACCATAAATCCATGTTTAGAGAGCTGAAATTCTCAGAAACAAGCCAGACCCTCAATGTGAATAAATCTCAGTATCTTCAGCTGGAACTGACAGAAAAGATCTAGTGGATTTCCTAGAAAAATGACATTTTGCTATTCAGGAGCTGCCAGAGAATGAGGATGTTTCCTGTATTGATTGATGCTGTATAATACTCACCCACAACCAACTCAAGGGTACTCCTTCCAAGAACACAATGCTTGTGACTTTAGTGGAAATGAGAGATAAGGAGAAGATCCTTCAGGCAGCCTGGAAAGAGAGAAGCATTGAATTCCAAGGGCAAGTGATAACAATTTCTCCAGACTTCAGCCAAAAGATACAAGAAAGGAGGAATTGGTAGAACTTTAAAAAGCCTTTGTAGATTTTAAATCCAAGGCTGTCATCTCTTCTGAAACTGTGAGTTCTACATGAAAATAAAGATTACCTCCTCTGGGATGCAGATTGAGGGAAACAGTTTGTAACAGATATTACCTTCGTTATTGCCCCAGGGTGTTCAGATGGATTAATTCCTTGCGTTTTGCTGGCAGAGCCCAGGTAGCGAGTCCCGACGATGTATGCTCTGTGCAGAGGGACCCGTGGGAGTTACAAGCAGCCCACCAAGTCTACTCCATCATGGGGACTGAGACAGATGGTACAGCTGCCAAAGCTGGCAAGGCCAAGCATCTGGTAAATGTGTTGATTTAAAGCAGTTCTCAAGCAGCAGCCGCTGCTGTAGCTGAGATGAGCACAGTTCAGAGCTGCTTCCCCAGCCAGAGCCCATGGGGGAGCCGGGATGGTGTTGCCACAGCCTCTTCTTGGAAGCAAGTACCAAATGTTTTGGAAGGTGAAGAAAAGCAGCCTCCCTTCTGGGCAACCTGACAGGGATTGCTGATATCAGGGAGGGAGTCAGTGCTGTGGAAGGTTACTGCTACCACTATTTCACAGTGATATTTAAATTCCTCTAGGAGGGCTCTGGTCAGGCTTTTATTTTATTTCCTGGCTTTGTCATTATCTTCTGTCTCTCCCTCTCTCTATTGAATAAACAGTGTCTGGTTTAAATATAACTATAGTTCAGCTTCTGACTATTCATGGCTAGAGATGAGTAATGATTTCCCTGAGGTACAAAGAGCACACAGAGGGAGTTTACCAGCCTAAAGCTGAGACTACAGCTTGTGTGGCTGCACCCCAGCTAGTTTTAGACTGGCAGTGTGAAGGGCTGGGCATGTTGTTATCTGTTTATATTTGGAGTCTGCAGCAGCTTTTGTCTTCATTTGTCTATAATTGTGTTAGTACTGAGTGATAGCACACTGCTCAAGGACCACATAAATATAACCTTAATCATACCAAGTCATCAGAAGAAGACTGATGAGAGGGGACTGAGGAAAAGATTACAGGCTTGGAAAAAGTACTACAGATTTTTAATCTGTATGGACAGCCCCAGAAAGGCCACGATCCTACTATTAAATGCTGTTGTGCCCAAGAAAGAGGGCACCCAAGAGCTATGAGGCCATATTAGCCTAAATACCAAAGCCGTTCCCACAAATGCAATGGTGGCCCCTCAAATCCAGAGATACTTTTGAAAAGTACACTGCAACTCTGGAGAGGTAATTATTTAAGAAAAGAATTAATTTCAGTAGGAAACAAATAATTCTTGTGTGCGTCAAGCCCACAATGCTAGAAAATTACTGCTGACAATGCTGTCAGGAAAACTCTCCCAGTACACCTCACATGAAAAGTTAAAGAAGACAGCATGCTTGGCAGTCAGATACTGAGGATACCAGAGAATCAATTTATAACGGTAAATCTTCTCAGTTTTTACAGCTGAAAGCTCCTTCTTCGCTAAGAAATGCCTGTAAAGTGGCAACCTTGCCAACAACAGTGAGATAACTCTGTTCTGCCAGCCCTTTCTTGGATAAAAACTTTGCAAATGAGGCCAGACTTTGCCTATGCCTTTTAGTCATTCAGTCTCCTCCAACCTACAGGTCCCTTGATTTCCATGACTTTTGGTTTACCTAAAGAATTAATGCTTGATATTGTAGGGCCTGGTTTACACCTTAAGAACTGAGGAAATTTTTACACATTGATAAAATTTGACATGTTTTATCTGTGCCCTGCCATCAAAGTACTAATGGGAATCCAAATGTTTTTAGAAACTTTTTAACAAACAGTCAGGAGAGATACCCTTCCTTTAAATCAGAAAATAGCTTCTTTCCTGCTATCTTATCAAACAGCACCACATAGTCCTACAAAATGTATCCCTGCCGAACTACTAATGGGGAGATGTTTACATACTAGACAGGAATCTATGAGACCTGATTTAGGTAATCACAGGAAACAAGAAAATCAAAGTGTGATGGAGAAGGAATTCCAGAACTGATCTGAAGAGAGAAATTTGGATATGAAGGCTCTTCTTAAAAGCCCTAGGAGCACAGATAACAAGGCTTGACAAATACGGGTGGAAAAGCTGTAGTGACCCCTGAGAAAGTGATTATTTCACTGGTACACAGAAGATCATGCAAAATTTGTTAGCATTTATTTTTTTGTCAATTTGCCATTTCCCAGTCCTCTATGTTAAACAAAATATTTAACAATTTGTGTGAGTGCAGACAAAGGAAAACTAAGGATTTGTGAATTCAAGGATGCACATGTGCATCTAGAATATAGTTATATACAAATTTAAAATTTTCTGGTTACTCTATTCTTACTTTGAGAAAGAAATAATGATATCAATAATGGCCAAAAGCTTGTCTCTGATTCTGTGCTGCTAGCTCTCTTCTTCCTCAGGCCAACACCAAACTCAGCAACATCCCCTCAGCATAACTTCAGCATCTGTTCACTTTTCTCCATCTCAAATAAGAAACATATCTTCACCTTTTATTCTTCATCTGTTTGCTCTTTGCCATCTTGAATCAGCCAAGGGGGAAACACACCACTGAGAGAGGGCTCAGCAAGCTGCCCCCAACAAGAACTCTCTTCAAACTAGTCAGTTCTTGTTGATATAGCTCTAGTCTTACCCACCACCCCAACCATGATCACCTGGGGGAAGGCAGGGCCTCACACAGGTGGGCCAGGTTCTGTCTGTGGGGCCTTAAACCACTTGGGAAACAAAACACACTGCTGGGTTGTGACTCATCCATAGGTCAACTACAACTTGGGGCCCACAGCCCAGGCCTCAGCACTTCAGATCCTCAGCCATTCATGTTTTAGTGATCTCAAAGAGGAAGAAAGGCACTGCTGTGCCCTGTAAAGTGCATTGGCAGCACTAGGCTGATGGGACTTTACCCCTCTGTCTTCCATTTGCTCCTGTATTTTTCTCTGTTCAGCTGTCAGGTACTCATCCTCTCATCCTCCACATCTTGCTTTCATTTTGACACGGTGGATTCCCACCTCCATCCACCCTGTGAGTGTTAGATGCTGCTGCCTATTTTTACCTTTTGTCAGAAAAAAAAAAGGTAACCCCAGGCTTGGGAGATGTCTGAGAGAGTGATCTTCTTAACCTCCATCCTTAAAACTCCTTTGCCTTGGTTTCTACAAGACAATTTGACACTGTTGAGATGACTGGTACATGGATAACTTTGTCCATAACCTGCAATAATTGTCTTGTTCCTTCAAGACTGTCTATATCCATCTGATTAATAGGATGTGTGGGATTCACTCCTACTAAATCTCTTGCATCTGTACAGCTCTTGGTACAAGCCTCTGGCCAGAGCTGAGAGACACTCCTACTCCCAGAGCTGGGAGGCACTACAGTTTGTATATTGCAGCAGAAGTATGCAGTCTTTTTGTGTAAGAAAGCCCATTCCTGATCTGAAAGTTTAAATATAGAAAAGAGTGTTTTATCCTTGCCTTACAGAATATCCACTTGGCTTTAGGAGCCAGCTCAGAGAACCTTGTACACTCGCTGAGTTCAGCATGGCTGTAATGTGCTTAGTTACAGTGCTGCTCTTGAAAAATTGATTCCACTTTCAGAAATATTACCAATTCTAGGGGCATTCACCACTGTAAATATAAGGACTATTGCAAAAACCTGAGAACCTCAATGATCTTAAAACGTCCTTTCCAACCTAAATATTTCTATTATTCTAGGAAATAATGAAAACAATGGCCAGCTTTATAAATGTGCTCGTCAAGTGTTCAGGTTCATGTGAGGGGAAGGAGCCCAAGCCCCAGGTATCTGCAGGCCCATTTCACCCAGACTGTTCTAGTCCAGCAATATCTCAGAAGAAATTTTCTTACAAATTTTTGTATATTTTTTACAAACCTGGAAACAATTAATTGGAAACTAATATTGTTGGAAACAATATTTAAAAACAATCTTTCTCAGCAGTTCAGCCTTTTCTGGTTTGTTTTTAAGTACAACTGGCATCCCATAGAACTCTTCCTCATTTGCCTGAGATGATTGTGGCTACCACTGAAGATAGATCCAGAACTTCACACCTTAGAGAGAGTCTGAGCCATGAAGCCATCAAGGCACTATGTGCCCTAACACCCCTTCATCCAGGACCATAAAATGGAAGGGTGACAACCCTGTGTGTCCATTTACAAGCCTTAGTAGGAATCTACACGATAGTCAGGAGGTGTGGGCCAGCACTTGTGGATTGAGCAGCCAAGAGGAGAGTGTCTCTTCCCTGTGCCCAGCCGTGCTGAAGCCCACGCTGCTGCTTGTTCCTGCATTGCTAGCTAAAGGATGCTGGCTGAGATGTATGTGCTGCATACTGTGAAAAGATTTTTAAGATCCTGTCCATTTTTCTACCCAAACTATAGGAAGAATAGAGGAGTAGAATAAGAATGAGGAGGGAAGGAAGAAATCCCTCCCTTCAAATTTATACAGAGTCTTTTAAAGACTGTTTTTAGTGTCTATGATAAGTTTGGATGAAATATGTTTTTTTATATGCCTGATTTTTGTTACTTTATTACTGTCCATTGCAGGATCAGGTGTGGGAGCATTCTGTGACCATCACATCCTGTGTCAGACTCGTTATTTTATGGGAGGGGAACGTGGCATGTCCAAGTTGTAGTGACAGAGTCCAGGAGCTTCTCAAACAATGGTGTCTGCTGCTGTAAGGACACAGCACTTTGTTCTGATCTTGCTTTTTATGCTAAAAATTCAGACCAATATGTGCATATGCTGTGACAACAACAGAAAGCAATTAACAGGAACACAGTTGGACTTTGAAGCCACTCTTCCCTGCAATACAACCTAGTAAACATGTCCCTAAATATAATTTGCTACTAAAGAGAAGATAGGAGAAATATACATGGCATATGCTAGTCATATCACTTAGTGTAACTCCTTAAAGATTCTCCCAAGCAGTGATGAGGAGGGCAGTATAAGGACATGAATAGAAAAGAGCAGAATAGAATGGAAAAGAACAGAACAAAGTGTCTGGTGAAGTGACAAAATCCAACCAGTGGCCATAAAACAAAACAGGGAAAATTCTGTATCATAATGCACTATAAAATGAAGACACCTAAAACCTCAGAGAAAGAAATTCTCTGGGTTTGTTGGGTTTTTTTGTTTGTTTGTTTCCTTTAAATTTAAAATGCCAGTTTTTAAAAGGTTCTGTTAATCTTCTAGTGGACGCTAGATGGGGATCTTGAGTTAGCCATGCAAGAGACTCCTTTATCCTGCTTTTTCTTTATTTTAATCTGTTTTATCTTGGGCAGAGTACATGCAATGCAAGTTTACTCTTCAGGCGTTTATATTTTTACTAAGGTGGGTTTTTTAGGGGGGAAGAGTAATCTACAGTAAATAAATATTTGCTTTTGAACATACAAGTTTAATTAAGGTTACACTCCATCTTTCAAAAGAGAAAAGAGTGCATTTGGAACTGTAGAGCACATGCTCTTCTTCATCCTAATTATTTGTTTAATTCCAATGGCACACTGCAGTTGTTTTCTCACTTTTCAGTGAGGGATGCAGTTTCTAGTGACAATTGTCTTGCTGCTGTGTAGTACAGATTATGACAAGGGGAAAGACGTCGGAGTCGCTCACTTGCGGCAGTACTAATGACCCAAGCATTGTTATTTCCGTAAATGGGATCTTTGTGTGCTAAGTAAACCTGAGACACAACTCTGAAAGCTGCTTTCCTTCAATCTTCCCCAAATCTCTGTATGACTTGTACACACAATAATAAATTAATCTCTCTTGTTAACATGTAGTTGCTTGTTTAATAAGTACTTCTTTCTTTCATGCAATGTCAAGCTCAGCCATAAAATGTAAATCATATTTTGAACCGTTGTCTCAAATAGTTCCTTTCTTGATGAATTCTTTCTCCTCCCTTCAGTAAACTGGGCTTTGCAAACTGCTTTGCAGAGTAACATGTATGGCACTGACCTCGAGCCTTTGGACACTGCTATGGACTGGCCTTAACTAAAATGAGTTTGGCTGCCTCAGCTCATTTCATAGGGACATGCTAGCCCACACCATATAACAGGCAGTTTGGGATTATTGCCAGTCTCTGCCCAGAAGATACCCAGAAAGGAATTAGTGAAAGGACTGAATGACTTTTTGATGCATCTGTGGAGACAGGGTATATCCAAGGTGAAATGGGATCATTCCTCGGGCAGCAGAAAGGAGAGACAGTAAAAAAAGACAGCCCTGCAGTGGGCCTGTTATTCTCAGTGTCTCATGCCATTAGTGTTGGAACACTCTGTACTAAAACATGCTGGTGGAGGAATAATTCGTGCTGCCGAACACTGAATCAGTTCTTTAAAAAGGATCAATTTTTAGAATGTATTACAAATAAACAATTGTTTCTCAATATGGGGAATGATTTCATTTGATGGCATACAGTGTTGCTTCTGCAGAGCAGATTGCTCTGTCAGAGCAAAGGGAAAAAATAATATATTAAAGACATGAGATGCATGAAAAATGTCATTATATAAGTCTTTACTAGCCTTGAAATGGGGATGGTTTGCATAATTGATTAATCATAAGGGGACATTTTTGGTCACAGAAATTATCATTAGTAGAGCTCCAAAGTTAAGTAATCTTTATACTAATAAAAAATGCCATTTTCCCCTCAGATCTTCCCAAGATCTCTTCTTTCTTTTAGTCTCTCTGACTTTTACAGTCCTTAATGATTGAACGATATTTAACTAGAAGTATGGGTGATGAAATCATTGTGAGCAAATTTATCCCCACGGCACTCTGCAAGAGCAGCAGCACACGGGGGCCCGATCCTGCGAGATCAGCCGTAATGCTCCCCCTGCCTGCACCAGCAGTTTGGATCCAGGCTTTGCCTTTCAAACTCCATGCAATGGGAGCTCCCTGACTTTACTTCTTTAAAAATACAATCATGCCAAGCAGCATCTTTGTGCATCTTTTTCATTCCAGTGTTGAAAGGCACTCTCCTGATTTGTTTCAAAAATGATTCTGACAGATAATTTCACCTCCTTTGGAAACTGTGGGCTTGACAAACATGTACACAGGCTTTGTGAGACAGTTTGTGTCTCTTTAGGATGAATGATGTTGCATCTAATTCAGAGATATAATAAGTACTTTTTTATTGCCAAGAATTTAATTAAGGGAAACAGCTTTAGATACATAGTTCTCAGAAGGATTTTCTTTAGCCTGTTTTAAGGCTGTTTTACATTGAAAAAAATGGGGATTGCCTGCAGCTTGAATGGGTTAACCAAGGCTTGCCATACCTGATTTCGTGAATGAAAAATAAAGGAAGTATGGGTCCTAGCCTGGTCCCACACAATGAAGTGGCCATCTTCTCTACTTCTTATTTATTGTAAACCCTTCAGGAGGTACAAAGGGTTGGAAATCACATCCACAATAAAAGAAGGAATGCAGATGTTTGGCATAATACAAAAGACCTTCCTACTTGGTATTTTGCTATGGCCAGTTTAATTTGGTTTATTTAACTGGGAAATGATCCTTAAATTGAGATATACAGTACCTTCTTATTACAAATATCCTTCTCAGGAGATCTCTAATCAAGTATTGCAGTACACTGCAGACAGGAAAACATTTATTACTCCAATATCTTAATGTGAAAATAGGGAAGTATTCATATACTTTAGTAACATATTGTAATGGCTTCCCGACATGAGCATAAAGTTGGAGTTAAGTGAATCCCGGTCTGTAAAACTTTCTTATTTGTGTTTGTGTATTTATGTACAGAACATAATATACACGTAAACACAGGCTTACTATTTATGCTAGCTTATATATATTCTGAATATAATTATACAGAATTGAATATTGATACATATGGGAAATACATTGTGTAAATATTTAAAGGACAATGCAATGAACCTATTTAATAGAGTATTTCAATGCATTTAGACATTAATAGTTGTACAAAATCAAGATTTCCTTCATGAGTATTAGTGTTTATAACAGTTTTATAATATGTGGAACTGTTTTCTAAATCTGTAGTTATAGTTAACCAGATTCAAAGCTGAGTCTGAGGGTTTTGAAGCAAACCAGATTTTCAGTTTCTTACCAGTTGTTTTGAGTGGAACCAGAGCACTGCAGAGATTTTCATCTTTTGAGATTCCATGGGGCAAATTTATAAAATCCTTTGGCTGTAAACAACACAAATGGTGATTACTGAATACCATAACTAGTACTTTAAAAGCCCTTGCCATTCACCTCCAAATTTGCCTCTATTCTATCTGTGTTATTTCAATTTCTCAATCTGAGATATATTATTTTAATTTATTGAGATTTATTTAATTATCTCATAACCATGTAAAGCAACTGTATTCTAATGCTGTGTATGTTTTAAGAGATCTCTTTGGTAAACAGGGATTTGCAAGTTAGGCAAAATTTTTTTTGTGTGCCGTTTATAAAGCTTTAATGATGGCTATATTGAAGTTCATCTCTTTCTGCCTCTGTTTTGGTACTCTGTTTTTCTGTATCAGCCTGCGCTTGCTGTTCACTATTATCAAATATTTGAATGAACAGGAACAAATTACAATGCTGCAATATGCTCAACCATTGTGACATATATTTATTTTACATTTTGCATCTGAGATTTTGTGGTAATTTCATCTCTAAACCTGCAGCTGAGATTTACTAACATTGCATGACTGCATTAGAGGTACAGAGACACTTCTCCCTTCTGAATCCACCTGCCAGTATGTCCTAATAGCAATCCTAACAGCTCATTGAATGTTCTGATTATTGTTTTCCCCAAAGAAGTTGTTCAAGAGATACAGCCTTTCTTCTGCTTCATCTTTTCCTTGTATGCTCCAGTTCAAGAAATATTCCCACCTTCTCTATTTAGTCAAGTTCTGAAAAGCATACTTTAATTTTGATAGACCTAAGCAATTTTCTGAACTTGGTGTAAATATTTGCAGAAATGAATAATTTTTAAATATTTACATTATGAATGCATGACAGCATACATACTATTGTGACATTTAAAAGAATCAAATAATTACAAACACAGTAGTCATTTTTGTCCAGCCCTGGAAGAAACTCGAGTTCAGATGGTGTTAGGGAGAATATTTTCTTTTAAAAATGTGAGGTTATCATGATCTCAACCCAGGTAACGTACTAAAAATCCATTGGATAGCAATGACTTTCAATCACAAAAAAACCAGGTTGCCTTCAGACTAGTGACCTAGATAAGATGGGATCTGTATTCTATTACCACTCACTAAACTACCTAGTCATGCATGGTACTTTATCACCTTTCAAATCCCAATGTGTTATAAGATGCTGCTAGATCATATAGCACAGGATGCTTCAGCCTAACGTGTTATTCCTGTATTTATTATGCTTTGTATTTACTATGCCTTTATGAAAGAGATGTCTAGCCTATTGATCTTGCTACAAACTATAAGAAAAATAAAAATAAAATTAAGTGACTTTTCCTGAGATCGTACAATTAAACCCCCATGAGAATGAAATTTCTCTTCTCAACATGTGGAGCTCCATATAGCCAGACAGGACTGACTCCCATTTACCTCATCATGCACATTCTCCTAATGTGTATTAAATGTACATTGATTCAGTCAGCTGCTAATTCAGAAGCCTGAGTGAATTGTCCAGGGAGGGAACAGAATATTTCTACCTGGAAAGATGGGTGTTGTCCACAAGCTACTAGGTTAACCTATTCATAGAAAGCCCACGTTATTTCTGGCACAATTCTTTCAATACAGATACTTTTCATGGAAAATCTGTTTCCAGTATTGTGCACATGCCACTATCCCCTCTCTTGTCATAGTTCAATGCTGACGTAAATCTTTTTCTAATAAAATGAACTATTCAAATTATTTCTTTACTGAATGATGTCTGAAACAGATGTATTTTAATCTGCTGGGCATAGAAAATGAAATTTACATGTCAGTGAGGTCTTTCTGGTTAATAAATGTTTTAAAAGAGAGAAAGCAGGAAGCTAAATATATGTAAAACTGCACTGCTTTACACAGGGTGCTTTTAGCAGGAAATACAATATTCTAATACTAAATTATATCTTATTTATGAGACAAAAAATATACATATTTTGTGATAAAAAATATCATCCCTGTAGGGGTATCATGTAAAACACTGGAAAGAATTCAGATTTCACCAGCAATGCTTTCCTTGTGCTACTCTCAGTAATATTTTTCCTTTTTTTTTTTTTTTTTTTTTTTTGGGGAGCGCCTTTGCACAAAACCTTTTTTTTTTTTTTTTTTTGGG
>VYZX01034251.1:0-51444 GCA_013401335.1 Brachypteracias leptosomus
ACTTCGGAAATAGGTTACCTGTGTGTTTCACAGCTGGCAGGGGGAGGGATAGAGTCATAGAAACACTTAGATTGGAAAAGACCTTTAAGATCATTCAGTCCAACCATAGGAAGAAGGTAAAATGAGAAAGGGAAAATTACCATGCTCAGAATAAATGGTATTGACATGGTGAATTAAGAGGTTTACCATCACACAGTTTAGCTGCATTTCTCTTCATGCAGGCACAGGGAAGTATTTGAGACCCTATAAAACTTTGAAAGGTTTAGAGTTCTCTTTCTGTCCTGTGGTTACATGAAGGAAGATAGGGAAGCTGAAACACCACTCTCCTTTCCCATCACCCTTTTAGGTAAAGCAGCCATTGTCCCTGCCCTAAGGAGGAGGGAGAGACTGGCTGATCTCAGATGAACTGCAGTGTAAAATTATACTGTTACCCACCCCACTGGAGGGAATACTGCACAGAAAATGTTGACCCAAGGGCAGAGGGAATGGGATGTGGCCAAAGCAGAAAAGTCAGATCAAGTCAAGACAGAGCAGGGGCCTGCTTCAGTGTGTAGCAGGGACTACATTGCCATGAGGGATCCAGAAAGTTGCTAAATTAGATGTACGTGTTGAGTTACAAAAGCCATTATACAAAATAACCAAGTCTCAATTGTTTTCCAAAATGAGTGAAAACAGCAGGTCAGTACAAGATGAAACACTTATACCCTGGTCAAATTCTCATTAGCTGAATAGAGAAAAACAGAAAACCTGGTTTGCATTTATATTTTCTCTTAAGGCCATAGCCTAACACATCACTTTATGGCACTGACGATTTCTGAAGTTATCATGAGATCAGCCATTTTATCTCATCTCTGTTTTACAACTTTTTCATCTGTTTCACATTTCTTGGCTCTTTTACACAGTATTTTTGACAAAAACCTGACCACCATAACTATAGTACTGTACAACTAGCTTGACGGATATTTACGGTTCATCAGTGAGAACATATGAGAAACACAAGTCTTAGCAGACTGATAGAGTCTTTGTCATGGCAGATTTCACTCTGCACAGCACAAGCATGTGCACAGACATGCTATACGAGATGTCTGTACCAACGCCAGCAGAGCAGAACATGAAATTCTTCTTGGCTCAGTTTGCTGTAGGTCCCACATTTGCCATTCTAAGTGGTCAGTATGGGAAGTCTCTTCCGGAGCTCCAAACATATCTTAAGCCCGACATCCAAATGTAGTTACCACACTCCTAGAACTTTTGTGAATTTGTTCATTTCATTTCAAAGAACTGCAGGATGAATTACTTAGCCAGTAAAGAAACTTAACCAAGTAATTCTACATACAGACGACCTTTCATCATTTTTATTATTATTATTTGAAAGTTACTTGCAGTTGCAATTGCTTCTATTAAAACTGTATTTCTGTAGATCTTTAACACTGAAACATCAGATTCTCCACCAACTACCTTTAATGTAATCCTGTCTGTCACTTCCTGACATGCATGCTACCTACCTGGGAAGTCTATTCTGGTGCTTTACAAGCCTTTCAGTAAAGAACTTCTTCCTAATGCCCAATCTAAACCTCCCCTAGTGCAACTTGAGGTCATTACCTCTTGTCCTGTCTTTCAAAGTGAAGTTACTATGATCATTATGAAATTTAGGTGTGAAAGCTGTAGACTATGCCTGACTTCTCTCATGGGGCTTACAAATGCACACCACATAGCAGAAAGCACAGGACAGTGAAGAAACATTGCAGAACTCCATCACAACACATATCACCCTAGAAACATTCAAGCTGAATTTGGGTGGGGCTTTGAGCAACCTGAACTAGTTGATGTCCCTGTTCACTGCATGGGGGTTGGACTAGATGAACTTTAAAGGTCTCTTCCAACCCAAAATGTTCTATGATTCTATCATAGGTCTCAAGGACACAGCAAGATTTCAGTAATGGATAGATCTGAGGCTTCTAACTGTAGTGTGTTTCTCTTCCATGAAAATAAAAAAAATTGTCTCTTAGAAATGCCAATGTCATAGATACTTATTATGGCAAAGTTTAAATTACCAAGTGGTATTCTGCACTCTTGAAGCATTGCTGAGGTGAACAGTCTCAAAACTCAAACCATGTTCTTCGAGTGATTCCTGTAATGCACATACTTGCTTATCTGCTTTTGAAATCACATTGAAATGAACTACATTCACTGTGCTATAACAAATGCCTGAAAAATCTAGACCCTCTAAATCATGTAACTTCATTCTTAGGGATATGTTGCTATTTAACATCCTGCATTCCCTTATCCAGCATTAAACTCCCAAATTCATTTCACTACTAACAACCCCCATTGTAAAGTAACCTCATGCAATACTACTAGCATTGTAAAGCAGATGATCTCAAAAAGTGACATATAAACCTGTCCTTTCATGCACATAGGAGCTGCGTTGAAAGGTTCCCCTGCAGAAAGGGATGTTGGACACATAGTAACTTTATACTAAATTCAGAACAAGTCTAAGGTGTTCATCTTTGCATTACCCAGTGCAAGTAGACTTTATATTTCTTTTGTTGCCAACTCAAATAGACAGAAGAGGAAAGAATGCAGAAAAGAAAAGAATGCAGAAAAGAAATATGGAGCCACGTCATTGCTGTGGTGCCTTAACTTCATTTTTCAGAACCCAAAATTGAGTTTTTACCTTGACCCAGTGTTCCAGAGGCCATGAGGTGTTACTAAGAAACCCTATCTCACTACGGTCAGTAGCAAAGTCTTTTTTAGTGACAAGACAAAATGTTTAATTATCTAGAAGAGAAACACTTTCCTATTAAAAAATTAATAGGAATTTATTTTTACCTAGATGCTTCACTTTAGAGCAGGAGCACTAGAGATGAAAAAAGAAGCATTAAGAGTCATTCTCATCAGAGCCTGGGACCATCTAACTTTTGCTTTGCCTCTAATTACTGAAGAAAAATAGATTCTTTTAGTAAGTTTTCGTTATGCTGTTTGAAGTAACAGCATGTTTTTAAGGACCCTAAAAGCACAGCAGAGTACACCAAAGTCAATACCATGATTTCCTTCAGGGGAGTCTGGTGTATATTTTCAATGCTGTGGATCTAGATGCTGTAGAGTCTGCTTACCCTAACAACAGTGCAGTTAGCACACTGATACACATCTCGGCATTTCTCTAGTGGGCCTTTGCATGTATTCAGTGTTCTTATGAAAAACTCCCTTGCACAAAGTTTGTCTCTTTTTTTATTACCATATTGACAGGATCACCTTTCCCTGTAAACAGGAAAGAGAACAGCTAGAAGACCTATGTGTTGGTGAGGTTCTTGTAGCCTCCTCACTGACTAATCAATTGCAAAATATTTGCAACCTGTAAAGAGAAAAAAAAAATCCTTCTTTTTTTCCCAGAATGATAGGTCTGAGATGATAGGTCAACTGCTGTACCACTGTTTTTCCAGCTTGAAGAAATTTTCATCCAAGCATAGGGAGATCAGTGAAGTCTATATATTTCAAAGACAAGTTACTATTTTTCCTTATGGACAATTTTTTCATTTGAGTAGCTCTTTCTTCTTAGGTGAATTCTAAACATAATGCCACATTACAAGCACACTGAGAATTATGTATCAGATCTTGTTACAGTTACATACATTCTCACATATTTCAAAAAACCATGACAAAAATTGTACACAAAATATGTATACATGTAGGTTTTTTAATCTCTGAAAGAAATAAGCCCATCTTAAGTCTATTGAAATTATGAGAATGGCATTAATGAAAAACAAGAGGAAAGCACCCCCTTCTTCACTTATTCATACAAAATTATCTGTATTTTCTTCTTTATATTCTGTTGATTATTTAAGTAAAATTACTTATTGTAGCAAAGCTGTTTTGGTGTATCCAGGATATAAAGGACATTTGTGTAGTTTATTGTGGGAAAGCCAAAGTCTGAGCAACAGGAAACTGGCCTTATTAAAATGTTCAGGTTAAACAACACATATTTGAGGGATTTGTTAGTGTACAAGATTTTTGTTTGGTCAAAACAGCACAAACAGGCAAAGGCTTTGGTCATATGTTTCATCTCTCTCTGCAGTCTGTGGTGATCAATTTGGAATATACACTTAACCTCATTTTTATTAACAGTAAGCTCTGGGGGCAGATCTTTTTGCTCTAAGTTATCTGTCTTTTACGGAGTTAGTGCATATTCATAATAGGAGATATCCTTCTAAGCTTCCAGGGCCTCACAGGGAAGGGCAGATTGTTACATTTATGTCCTGGAGTCAGTGCATTTGCTTTCAACACAGGCTCTTGCTTCCTTAGGAGAGCCGAGCATTCAAAACTGTCCACAAGTCTTTACAGGAATAGGCATGAAAGGTGAAACTCAAAACAATGTAAATGACACAGATTTGACCATGACAGTCCCTGACTTGTGGGTGCCTGATTTCCAAGGAGGTATCCAAGATATTAAGGCTCCTTTTACAGCACATTGTAAGAGTTAAAGATCTTACAAAGGAGTTCAAATTCATCAACCTCTAAGTCAGAAGCTGACTAAAATCAGACATTGAGTTGAGGTCACTTAAAACTACCTGATAAAATATTCCTGAAAGGAAAAAATTAAAAGGGAGAGTGGGAGGAGAAGGTCAAATTGGCTGCTCTGTTCTGTTCAGAGAACTTGGCATTAGAAACAGATGGTTGCTTCTTCCCAAGAACTGACCACAGGTCTCTCCTGAGGGAGGTGTCTTGCAGGAGCAGAATGACAGACATGACACTCTAAACAAAATACCAAGTAGTTCCAGGAGTAGGAAGTTGAACACACAACTCCCCTCACACAGGTGAATGTCTCATCCAGCCAGCCATGCCTACCTCTTACACTGCAGCTCACATTATTTGGTGTTCTTTAGTGTCAACTGAAGACATCAGAATTGTCACTCTGCAGCATGCCCAACTGCTAAAACAATTGACAGATTACTTGGGAAATGCAGGTTTCAGCCCCCCCTCAGGTCAAAAGAGCTGAATCAGAGTTTCCCACTTCCTGAAAAGATAGATGTTGTAGTCGGCCTCCTTCCTTTTTAGCTCAGCATAAGAGAACAGCAACCACTGTTGCATTTGTAGACTCTTGTGGGTTAGGTCTGTTCTGAGACCTTTCAGGGAGGCAAGCAAAGAAGGTATAATTTCTTGATCTTAGATAACAACCCTAATGCAGGAGTTGACCTGACAGACTAGTATGGACTGAGGTGCTTATGGCCAGTGTCAAAACCAGAGCAGGGGGGTGAAATACAGTGCTTAAGCTTAGAGGTTAGAAACATGCTGAGCTGGACCTCTGAATTGATTGACAATTTTCAGTTTCAGTGGAGTGTAGGGGCACATTTTATTGGAGACGTTGGTGGGGTAACATTGTAGAAGAATTTAACCTCAGTTACCCCTATAAATGCAACCAGAAAATCTGCCTAGAGACTTACAAGTCCACATAATTTACTGGGAATATACGCAGTTGAGTAGCTGCTTGAGATGACACCCTGCCCCCCAACAATTCCATTGAAGAAAAAAAGCTTAACTCAAATCCTGAAGAGGTTTCCAAGTGCATTTAAATTTTCATTAGATGAGGGAAAAAAATCTTTTTATTTCATTCTGTTCAGCAGCTATTTACAATTAAGCATCTGATTTTATAGAAAATAAACCAGTTGATAATTACTAAAGAAGAGCAATGAACACTCCTGCAAAGATTTTCAGCTATGAAAAAAATAATGCTAGATATATTAATAATGCTTGGTATTTTAACAGTCCCCAAAATGAAACAAGCTAGCAGTCTTGACAAGAGAAAATAAAAGCCAGGGACCTGATTCAAGCAAGTATTGATGACCTGCTGGCAATATATAGAACATGCTGTTTTAATGAATTCCACTGCTGGAACAAAAACTTGGTACAACCAGCCAACCATGTTTGTTTATCACAGTTGTGGGTTTTTTTGTAACCTGTTTGATGCTACAAGAGAAAGAGAGGTCAAAGCATACTGTGTACAGAAATGTCATTTTCATTGGACAAATCCATTCAAATAACTTCTGCCTGATCTAGTCCTGAATGTGCAAAGGCATTACCTAAGAATATTTTCTATGAATTCCTTTACATTTTAATTAGACTTGGAACTCAGTCTTTTGCAGGATAAAATTTTAAATATGCTGTCATAGTTTCCCTTGCATAAAAATCCTTAAACCTCAGGAAAACTTTTCAGTAGCCTTGCTTAACCCACTAGGAACACAGAAGTTATGCAAAGACTTAGCAAATCAGTGTTTAAAAACTGACAGAGTGTCATGCAGTACAACACACCCTGAGGTTCTGGACATGTCATAAACCTATCCCTGTGTTACTCAAATTATGTCAACTGGGTCATGTGTATCTAGATTTGCAATGCACACCGTGGACAGAGCTTGTCTCATGATACCATGATAAACCCCAGACACAAAAGGGATCTGACATGCTTGTATTCAATGATCTGATTAGCTAAGATTTCCCACTGTTGCCACCACTATCCAAAATTAAGCATGAGAACTACAGTGTGCTGGTTTTGAATCATAGAAAGCACCAGAGCAGCACTGGGGTCTAGAAAGCATGATGAACTTCCTTCTTTGCTTCCTATTTTAATCATTATGAAGGTCAGGCTTGATGGGGCTCTGAGCAGCCTGACCTAGGTAGAGATGTCCCCTCTAGAGGTCCCTTCCAGCCTAAAACATTCTATGATTCCATGACTGATGTTACAGGGTCAAGAAGTCTGGGGGAAATTGCTAGAAACAATTGCAGTGCCAACTTGCTGGAAGTAATGAGTCCTTCCAATGATTTGTTAACCTACAATAACAGCATCAGCATACACAGACAGCTCTCAACAGAAATTCAAGGTGTCAAGCGTTATCTACTGGCTGGTGTATGATAGGGCTGCCCTTATGACTCTACACCTGTTTTTCTTCAGGCCAACACCAAACTCAGCAACATCCCCTCAGCATACCTTCATCTTTCATTATTCTTCATCTGTTTGCTCTTCTATATCTCACATCAGCCAAGGGGGAAACACACCAGTGAGAGTGCTCAGCAAGCTGCCCCCAACAGGAACTCTCTTCCAACTGATCAGCTCCTTGTTGCTTCTCTCAAACTGGTCGGTTCCTGGTTAATATAGCTCTAGCCTCGCCCACCACCCCAACTATGATCACCTGGGGGAAGGCAGGGCCTCCCACAGGTGGACCAGGTTCTGACTCTGGGCCTTGGGGAACAAAACATGTTGCTGGGTTGTGACTCATCCATAGGTCAACTCCAACTTGGAGCTCACAGCCCAGGCCCCAGCATTTCGGCACTCGGCAACCTTGGCTCATCTCCCTCCTTCAGAATTTTCTTACCTCCTATGTTTTCCAGTCACTTTATAGTCTAGTAGCATAACTAAAGCTAAGTTTATCATATTCAGCCTGCCACTGTTGCCCCATTGTTTCTTAAATGGTTATCTTATGCTATTTATTGAAGTATTTTATGCTAAATAAGATATTTAGGCCTATTAGAAGAGTCAAGAAGTAATAGGTCTGTAAAGCCACATAAGAATTTTTATTTTAGGTTCTGAGTGAGTGTCAAGGTAGATTAAAGAGGTAAAAAAGGGAGGAGAGTGCAAAAAGAAGATGGAAAAACAGACAAAGGAAGAAGTAATTGGGAGGGGAGAAAAATAGAAATTACATAAGAAAGCAACAAAAAAAAGATAAAAAATTACTGGAAGGTCTTAATTGCCTCTCCTACTTAGGTTTCCTCAGATTTTGAAGAAAATATGAATGCTATCTGCAATTACATAGTAAAGATAAGATCCTTGTTACGGGCAGCTTCTCACAGTCCTGTGCCCTGGGGAGAGTGTCTAGCCCAAAGAAAGAAGGGAACAAAAGCAAGAAATGTGTCCTGAGACCACGTCAGAAAAACCTTAGAATAAACCAACAATTATGAAATGTGTGACAATGCTTGAGATGGAGCTCTGAGAAGCTCAGAACTTGTCCATGGGACCAGACACTTAATGGCTGATGGCTACTATGATCATCACAAAAGCTGAAGATTTCAGTGAGCATGAAGAGATATTCCTTCAGTAGCTGGTCGGAAGTGTACACTATATTGCCAGCATCCTATGCTCTGTGATACTCCTCCAAGCAAACAACAACTGGATGAACATGCTAAGTGAACATGCTAAGAAAAAGGAGGAAGAAAACTGATGGGCAGGAGGCTCCAGTGCCTGTGGTCAGAAGGGGGACCCGTAGGTTAGTGTCCCAATGGACTCATTGCTATGTGTGCAGGAGAGAACTGGAATCTGCTTGGGCAATCTGATTTCTCCAGAGCAGCCTTTTCCTTTGGATAGACAGCAGACTTCTTAATTGGATAGACGACTTAATAGAAAGGCCAATCCAATGGCAAAACTGAAGATGAAACTAAGCATTGCACTTTTCAGGTAGAGAATTAACACAAATGTGGTAACAAAAGTCTGTTTTTTAACTGGGAAAGAGAATAAATATATTTTTCTACCCTTTTATAACTGCGAGGACAACCAGAAAAAGCTTCCAAAATTGATACCATACATGCAGACTAAAACCAGGCTGCAAGCCAAATCCCCCTCTTCAGTTTCACTGGCGGAGCCGAGCAGACTGCCACAGAGCTACACTCCAGCAGCGGGGGAAAGAATTTGACCCCTTGACTGCTGCATCAAAAGCAACTAACTTCCCACTGTATTTGGCAGCCTCAATATTAAAAGTTACAAGTGGCTTTGTGCTCAGAAACACATTGATTTTCTGCTAGGGTAGTTATGTGCTGGTGTCCTCCTTCCCTGCTCTTTCTGAGATTGCATTCCCTTTCCCCTGAGGTCGTGAAACTGGCATCCCTTGTATTGACCCTGTCTAGCTGTGGACATATTGGAATGTATTGTTCAGTCACTGATGAAGGAAGTTCCTCTGTTTCATTGCTACATGAATACATACAGCACACTTAGTAAAAGGCAGGATAAGTTATTTGTTTCGATCTTTGCCACCTTCCCTCCATTCACTAGTCATTCTCCCAAGATAGATTATCTGTCAAAATATCAGATAACAATTTTTCAGTTGGGCTATCATTTATCTTCTTCATTATTCCAAATGGTCAAGTTTCATACCTATGTACTCAAGTATAAAATATGCTACCTGTCATTTTCAAAGTTAGGCAATTCAAATGTTGGGGTTTATCTCCTGATCACAACTGGTTAAGATTTATTTTTAAGCAACAGATGCTACATATTGAATATATGAACAAGAATGTAGATTCCCGAAAGAAGAATATACAGTGCTTTGTGGTAAATCTAAATCTTGATGTGCAAACCTTAAGTTAGTGAGGCCTATTTACACCATGAGATTCTGGACTCTCTTGGTAAGGACTGAAGACTAGAGTATCTTACTCAAATGATAGATATAAAAACTATCCCAAGTGAAAAAATAAGTACTCACATCATGAAAATAGCTGTTTTATTCTCAGACAGTAGTACACTCTGCACTCAAATATCTTACCAATGTTAAACCAGCTAAAGCCAAGCAATGAAAAATTTGCTGCTGTTTATAAAGGAGCTCACATCAAGTACAACCTTCGTATATAACCCTGATTTTTCCCTTAACGCACTAGGATACAGACTTAGTCTGTATCAAGCAGTTTAGAGAAAGGTGGGGATGACACTTACACAGATCTCACACCAGCTGATGCTGAATTCAGTTTTCAGGTGATGAATCCAATAAAATGGAAAAGGGAGGGAGGAGAGCAGGAAAGAGCACCTTGGTGCTCTGTTTTCTAATGTTACGTCCATCCTGCAGCCTGAAACCTTCTTCGGTTCCTTCTCCCTCTTCAGAGCTCCCTGCCCTCCAACCCCTATTGTTTTCTTCACCAGCTCCTGTCCTACCCCAACAGATCAGCTGTAGCAAATGTTTCTACTGGACCCCCTCCACAGGCCTGACTCTCCATCTGCTTGCTGAGCCAGACCTGCTCCCATCTCCAGCACCAGGAACATCTTTCCAATCCTCATTTCTCCTCACTGGCAGCACTTGAGGCTTGGACGCTCACTAAAAGCAGAGGAAAAGATTACCATTTGCCACCCAGCTTCCCAGATTCACCCAGTCCAAAAAGGCAGTATAGAACAACTCCAGACTCCACCAAGAGCAAGCAATTTTTCTTCGAGGCTTAAGCCTGGTACATGGTTTTCCAGAAATGGCAGATCCCACCTGGAGAAAAAACAAAACCAAAACCACAAAAACACAAAGCCAACCTCACCATAATTTTAATGTAGTATGATGTTTATTCTTCATAACTTGTTTATTCCTAATAAGTTCTATTTTTAGATGTGATTAAAGTTTTGGCTACTCCTGAAACCATGCAGCAAAAAGCACCAAGATAGAAAATTTTAGACCATTTTTTCTTTGTTTGGTGGGGGCAAAACTATGTGTAATCCCTCAAAGACAAAACTCAAGCAAACAACAATTACTGTAAATCCCGAGCTGCTTAAAATGGTACAGGGAATGCAAGAGATAGGACGATCTGGTAAAAGAGAGTAATTAATAACTTCTAGAATGAATAGTGATACTCACAGTGTTGAGGGAAACAGTATGCATGGGGCATCTTAATCAGCCAGGCCCTGCTATGGGCACTGCAGTTGATTAGCATTTCTACTGGTATCTGTGCCCTTACAGTCCTGGGAGCATCCTGTCAAATGGGAGGTCAGTACAAGATGAAGTAGTCCATCTCTGGACTATTTCTATACAAGATAAGGTAATACAATCTCATGAGATCCTAATATAATCAAAAGAGTTTTATTAATTTAGTTTTTGCATGTGTTTCCAAAAGAAGTCATTTATAGAACATCACATTAAGATGACAACATAGCAAAAGGCCACTTATGAAGGGTGCTTGTAGCTACACAAAATAGGCTCGAATGAGGTGACAGCAATGCTTACAGCTGATGATTTAACATTAGCATCTGGTGACCAAGACTTCCACAGAAGGTGTTGAATATAGGCAAGTTTGGAGTATATTCACACTCTCTCCTTTTTTCCTAGTGCTCTTTGGCATCCTTAGAAAGTGCTCTTCCATCTTCAAAGGGAGAACACGTGAGCTGGAGTAACATGCTCAGTTATATTTTATGGATTGGTTGGAGGAGTCCAGAGAAGGGGAATGAGGATGATCAAACAGAAAATATGGCTTATGAGGAAAGATCAAAGGTATGAGACTGTTTAGACAGGGAAGTAAGAGACATGACCACCTTCAAAATGTAAAGGATTAGTTTAACCAGGACAGATGTTTATGTATGATTGGATGTTTATGTATGATTAAAATGTGGAGAAGGGATTGAAACAGTGAGGATGTGACAAGCCCAAAGCAGCTCAGAAAAGCCAAGAACAAGATTCAAGCTTTTTCATGATCAGTCCCATGCCCTCACCTGTGGCCATTATTTCCTCTATACTCTTTAGGTGGCAGGCTCTTTCTGAACAGAATATGATGAACGACTGTCATTTTATACACAAAGCAAGTTCTTCCCATGGAAGTCTTACCTGAGACTGTTTTATCTTTGCACTTAACAGTTGTTTTCTTTCCAACTATTCTTATTTAGATTATGTGCATCCAGCTACCTCATTTCTTTTCCAATAAAACAACAATATGAAGAACATCCAGAAAACCTATTTGTAAAAGTCAAGGTAGGCAACAGATAAATAAAGCAATCTAGCAGGTTTCCTGTAATCTGGTGGGAACCATCCTTCCAACTTTCATTTCCTAGGACAACATGACCAATATTTGTAAATCACAGTGGTGTATCTAATGCAAGTGGTACTTCGCTCTCTGTAATTTTGTGATCAGATCTGAATTGACAGTATTGCTGTTTGAAAATATAAAATATGTTTATGGGAATGTTCACAGTATTGACGGCTGCTGCATACTTTTTGAAAGGAAGCCGTCCATAGCCTTGAGGAAGAAAGTCTGCTCCCCAGGTACAAATTTGTACCTGAAGTTTGAGGCTGGGCAGTGAGGTTGCCTGCAAGCCTGTTTAATTTGCTACTGGCTTGAAATTTGCTACAGCTTAAGTGAACCCCTGTAACAGTATGTTTGAAGAGCCACCTCAAACCCTAGAGGCATGGGATGGCAGATACCCTGTCAAAGCACAATCCCACTCTCAGGCACATCAAAGATGCAGCATGTCATCTCTTCTCTCACTGCTGTAAAAGTACTCACTGTGCTGTTCGCAGGAATGGCCCTTTGAACAGCTCAGCCAGCAGCGTGATATGATGAGCAAAGTGCTGCTATTCAGCTACATCTGGCTTCTACAATGGGTAGTGATTCTTTAAATTAAATCAGCATGTTGAGGATGTGCCAGCTGGACACAGTAAAACAGGAATAGCACTCTGTCAAGCAAAGAAAGAAAAAGGGAGATAGTTATTCAAGACAGTACATTTGACCCTCAGTTTTAAAACCCAAAGATGAAATTAGCTGTTTACAAGAACATCTCAGAAACAGAATCTCTAAAGCCATGAAAGTCCACATTTTCTGGTCACCCATACAGCCAACTACCACTCTCAACATGGAGCAGATAATTTGACTGTAGGTAATGCATTCTAAATTGTCTATCGAGACAACATCAGATCCATATGGAGCTAGGAATATACTTAGAAAGTAGAACATTGTTGTAAACTAGGCAGAACTCCCCATTGTCCTATCTTTCTTCTTTGAGGAACCTAATGCTTATATGACATATGAGGAAAAAGACCCTGATTTACTAACACTGTTATTCAAAACATCATTTCTCCAAGTGATCTCTTGTTAGGCACTATGTGCAATAGACCAAAATGTAAATCAATGCAGCAAGTCATGGATCATCATAACCACAGTTTTTGTTGGCTTTCTGGAAATTTTCTTAGACTGCATATGATGAGTGTAAGTTAATGCAGTCCCTTTTTTAGTATAAACAAACACCACTGTAGAGAGAAAATCTTTTAACAGATGGAACTGCCAATCAGCAGTTTCTTAATTTTATTTTTTTTTTGTCTCTACTAAATAACCTCCTTGTTGGGAGGAATATATAAGAGAAAATCATCATGTTATGTCTCAAAACTTTGCACTTGTCTCTGACAATAACTATATTCCTTTACTTTGCATTCAAAACTATTACCATTTGAAATTTGATATCTTTAAACAAAATGTTGCGATGGTAGGGAAAGGTGAGATTTGGAAAGGTCTCTGGTTTTTGTAGGTAGCTGAATTCTTCAATTTTTAATCCTTTTATGCTCTTCACAAAATAGAGAAGTTATCTTTATTCTAGTAGAAAGTTTCTTTACAAAAGGCTAGAATTCTCAAATTTTGCACACTGGAGTGAGAACTAACTCCTCGTGTGGGATGCTTCTGGGATCAAACTCTGACACTGTTTCAGATACAGAGACTTTAACAGAAGCCATCCTGAAGGTCCAATCTAATAATTTAGAGGACTTGCATACAGCGGCAGATGACTGTGAGATGTGCATGAAACTCAAGTGGGGAAACAAAAATGGAAGGTGGGAATATCTGAGAGTTTTGCCAAAGATAATGTACCCTCTGGCAAGTCTGCTAGTCATCTGACCCCAGTGTGTGAACGGAATGCCACATCCTACTAAGGTTACTACACTATCATGGGTATAACAAAAGAACAAACAGAAAAAACAGACCAAAACACATTGTATTCTTTTTTTCCTCATAGGAGTCACATATTAGACAACACAAATATCTCAAAGTTCAAGTTCTGTAGAAACAAAACAAAACAAAATAACTCCCCTCACCCTATAACATCATTCTGTTGCTTTCCAAAAATCTTGATATAAACACTTTTTTCAGCAAACAAACAACAAGCCAACCAAGCACTGGAAGAGTTTCAAACCATGACAGGGTAATGATGTCAGCCAGAAAACATAATTCATGAGAAATTAATAAAAAAGGGGGGAGAAGAGATACTGTCAGTAGGTTTTAGTCATTTACAATGAAGTAATAGAAAAGAAAAAAACAGCAAGAAAATAGGAACTCTAGATTTTTTCATTTTATACTGCAAGTAATGTAGATGTACTCTGTACTCTACAAGTTTGATGTTCAGGAGGCTTTGGCATCCAAAATTTAAGTGTACCAGGAATTCTCTGGGATACTTAGTACCTCTAAAACCAGGCTGTTTCTCTCCTTTCACTGTCCAAACATACTGGCATCCTGTAATATCCTAAAAATGAATAGCTGTGACTGACATATGCCATGCTCTGGCTGCTATAATTTTTTTTCTTCTGTGTTGTGGAAACCAATGTTGAGTGATAGAAAGTTAAATTTATGTCCAGATTAAATTTAACCAATCTTGGTGTTAATCTCAAATTTAACACAATTTTCCAGGGAAAAAAAAAAAGATCTCTAATACTGGCTCCAAATTAAAATAACCTCTCTGTCTTGAATATCAACATTAGAGATGAGAGACCAAACTAATATCACGGAATCACGGAATGTTAGGGATTGGAAGGGACCTTGAAAGATCATCTAGTCCAATCCCCCCCACAGAGCAGGATCACCTAGANGCTCAGTCCCCAACCTATACTGGAACCTGGGGTTGTTCTTGCCCAGATGCAAGACTCTACACTTGCCTTTGTTATACTTCATTAAATTTCTCCCTGCCCAAAGCTTTGCTTGGCTAGTTATCTCAGTCTTTCTACTGGCATTTTCTCAAACTGACAGCAGTCAAAGAAGGCAGGGGCAGCAACAATATTCTGGGCTGTGCTGTCAAGATGGGAGGCAGAAGGCTATGAAAAAGGTTGAACGTGGTTGGGAATCACTGGTATATACCTGGTCCTGACTGAAATGTTTCACAAACATACTTAACTCAAATATTTTGTAATTTCCTCAGATATAGCCCCCACTCTGTGCACAATCCTCTCTGTGTGGACTTAACCTGCAGGGCAAGCAACTCCCTTTCACTTGTGCAGTGAGAGGGCTTTGAGATACAAAATCATTGGACATTATTGCAAAGTTATATGTGTGTGTGACTCTCCTGCCAGAAGGCGACTGGCATCAATAAGGATACAGCATACATTTAAAGGAGCTTCTAAAAGAATACTGGCTTGGCCCTCCTCCGGGGAAAGGGGAAAATGTCTGAAACTGTAATGATAATTTACTTTTGGTTTTCTGCTGAAGACAACTGCTAAAGCCACCTACTCGCCATCCTAGACAAGCAGCAAGGTCCAGCATCTGGTCAGAGAATCAGTAGCCATGATAATTTCCTGTAGTGGATCCTGCTACCTGCCATGAACTGTTCCTCCCTCTTCCAGTCATGCATCAATTCAACCCTCTTTCTAACAACAGTGATAGCTTCCCTGCTGCTCTGCTCACAGTTTATTTCAGCTCTTCAGAAAATGCATATAACATGGAGAGCTAAATACTATCTATTGGGAATCTCTCTTAAGGTGATTCTTCAGCAGCTGCTTTCATCAGCTGCTGAGAAACTCATAAGAAGCCTTTTTCTGTGCTAGAGCTTGCCAAACACTTTCAGAAAAACATCTCCCTCTCCTCTCCTCTCCTCTCCTCTCCTCTCCTCTCTTTCCCTTTAGCATTTGTCAACAGTTTTATATCTATGTCTATATAGATAGATATTTTACAACTTGCAGGTTTTTCCAGTGAGAATAAGCTGACATAAATGACATTTTCTGCAGCCATCCAGGTCCTCTACAGCAGTGTTCTTGAATGCTTAGACCAAGAACCTGAGGAAAGGTGGAAAATGCCCCCCAGAGCAGAGAGAGGGGGATGAACAGGTTTTGGCCTTTGAACACAGCTACAAGAGAAAATAGGAGAGAAGGTGGGGAGGTGAGAGAAATAATGTGCTTGACTTCAGACAGCAGGATGCTAGGCAATAGAAATGGTGAGAAGAGAATGTGGATATTGCCTGGTGCTGGGAAAATTAAGTAATGACCAGTCGAACAAAATGCTGAGAAAGCCCCATCATAATACAGTACCAAGGAGGATAGAAGAAATTTTGGTAATAGTGTGGAAGAAGCCAAAGCTATAATGAGGATTGGAAAAGCAGAGCACTTGGCTGTTTGTCCCAGAAAAATGATGCACTTACATTGTATGTGATTCTTGTATACTGCCCTCACCATGCGTGTCAAAGAGCATGATGCCTCCTTGGGGGAACTCACTAAAACAGCCCTGTGGCAGGAGCTGAAGAGTCACCAGCCCAGCCCCAGCTCAACCCAACACTTAGAGCCTGAGCTCCTGCCAACCCTTCTCCACTTCTCCTGTCTAGACCTCTTCATCGTTACTTCCCCCAGTGCCTCTCCCTTCTGCTTGCAATTAAATCTTAAACTCTTTTACAAAGACTAGTAAAGGAGGAGATAAAGAATGGATCCATGGCTTCTCATTTGGAAGGAAAAACATTGCAAGCACAAAAATGTCAGGGAACAGGGAGGGGCAGGTGTCAGGTGTCACCAAGTCTGTTGGTCTCAGTTCCATTTGCTAAGTCCCAAGGAGATAGTAGTTGTCAATTGAAGCAATAGAATGGGGCTATATGGGTGTGCACAGTCACAAAAAATCTCACTCATTGTGCATTAAAAAAGGAAAAGGAGAGAAGATACTAAACTCCTCATTTTCTCTGGCACTTTTTGAACCCCAGGGCTGGAAAAGACAAGTTTTAGGTGACTTTGGCTTTTAAGCAGGAAAAACCAGAACGCTATCCCAATGAGTAATGTACCTAGACTAATTACCACTAAGAGGGAGGGAAGGAAGAGGAAAAGAGGAAGATATGGAAGAAGAGAGAGAGAGTGCAGTGGCAAGGTCTTTCTTCCTGGGTAAATATATGCAAAATCAGAATACTTTCTGCAGCTTCAGAACTTCTGAGGTGGTCATCCAGAGGAGCTGTTTGCTTCTTAAGAGGCCTATCCATAACATATGCTAGAGGTTATGTTTTGCAGCATTATTGCTGAAGATAGTGCCCAGGTTTTCTAGTTTTTAAAATATTTGTTTATTCACATGGGAGAGTCATGCACCCTGTCCACAGATCACAACCTGAAATTTCCTAAGTGGGTCTATGATTTCAAGTGAACTGGCACACTGCTCTGTGCCTCACTTTAGGCCAATCTTCAGGAGGAATCAACAAGTCCATGTTACAGAAATGTCCAGAAATCAGGACTATTTCTCCTCCCACAACATCTTCTTCAGAGCTTAATTTAAAAACTTTCTAAATAAGTGGTTTAGCATCTTTTTGGAGAAGCTATTCCCAGCTTGGTAATAGTAGATACTAAAATAATTTTCCTCTACCATCTCCTGCTTCCCTACATCACTCTCATCCCTTAAAAAAGAATCTCAGATCCTGTCTAATTTCTGAGAAGGTGTTATGTATGCTCTCCATACAGATAGAAGCTGATGCTTTAAAATCGAGGTTAAAGACCTGATAGAAGTATCATATATTGCCAGATAAGTGAACTGAATCACTCACCTCAGACAGTCTAGGCAGTTTATGGCATGTCTAACTCACTACAGTATCTGAATCCAAACAAGAAACCTGAATCCACATCACTCACAAGCTGAGAACGAGAAAAAAACATTTAGAAATTGATACATATATGGATTATTTCTTCCAGGTCTGATTAAAGAAATGTAAAACAAACTGAGTCTGCTTTTAGGTCCAGGTGACACCCAAGTGAAGATGTTGGCAAGAGAGCCTGTCATGGGATCCTGGTAACCCCAGCTCCAACTTGCAGTGCTGCCTGGGCTAGTTTTCTGGGATTCATTTTGTTCCTAAAAAAGTTATCTTATTCTTGCATTGAGACTCCCACTTCAGAGGCCAGTGGGATTCCACCCCCCAAGCCTTTCCTTGGACTGGAAGGAGAGGAATCAATGACATGACAGCATAGAAAATTAATGCACCCATGATCTCAACTCCACACAGTCCAGGAGGAGCAGGTAAGCACTGCTGGCTGCCTCGGCCTCTCTCGGGAAGCAGAGGAAGGAGGAGGAGGGCAGCTCTCAGAAGAAAGGCTCCAGTGCTCGCAGCAGGGAGTGGGAGCAGGGACAGAAGGGACTTGTTTGCTCAGCAGACACAGCAGCAGTGGTTGTGCTGCTCAGACACTGGGATGACAATCCTCCCCCTTGTGCCACTGCCGAATAAAATTATTGTCTGCTTCCTCCTCTGCTTCACTGATTTATACACTTGTAACCTTAGAGCTGCCAGGCTCCATAGCAAATAACGAGATCCCAACAGATGAAAAAGTTTCTCCATGTCCTTTTCTGAGGGCACAGCTGCCAATCAGTGGAACTCCAAACCTCCCAGCCTCATCATTAGTGATACTGGAGGCACTACCAAAATCATAGGCAATTTGGTTTAGATATATTTCAATCATCTCTGCTGCTGACTCAGTGCTTTTTTCTCCACTTCTGCCATGGTCCCTCACCTACTCACTTCTACACACACAGCCCTGACATATGACCTGAATTACACCTTCCTTTCAGTGCAGGATTTAAATCATCTCACCTGTCCAGCAGCTTTCCATGGATCAGCCACAGGAATGAATCACCTGCTGGGGATTAAGGACATGACACCTGAGCATGCCAGCCTCTGCCACAGGGATGCAGGGCCAAGCAATCTCATCAGCTGTCTCCCTGTGGTAGGCATGGAAGGAAGACAAAAGAAGAAGTTAAATTATTACTTCACTGCCCCAGGAGATTCAACTTTCTCAAGAAAGGCACCTAGATTTGTTTCCTCATCCTTTTATGTTTCTATTTTTCAGTTCAAAAAACTTCTTTTGGAAGACTAGCTACCAAAATAAAATAGTGGCCAGGCTGGTCCTTTTACAAATGTACAGCACAGCAGATTAGTCTTGAAAAATGAACAGGATAAAGAGAATATTTAGGTTTATGAATGTCAGTGACTCCTGAGGATATTACATGAACGTTGTGTCTCAGATACTTTTAAAGATTCTCAGCCTGTTACAGTCACCTCCTGGATACACCCATACCTTTCACTCTCTTTTCCCTACCTGAGAGGAACAGTACAGGGACAGAAGAATATTTTGGGTAGGGAAGACAAAAATGGGTGGCCTTTCATTGAATGAGAAGACACTCTTCATCTTTGTATAAACACATTGTAGAAGCATATATGAAGATTGCCTTCAACCATTTATGGGACTCTGTTCATTAGTGTAGGACACCAAACATATGTGTAATAGCTTCAAACTCGAAGAAGGTAGATTTAGCTTGGAAATTAGGAGGCAATTCTTCACTATGAGGGTGGTGAGTCACTGGAACAGGTTGCCCAGGGAAGTTGTGGATGCTCCATCCCTGGAGGTGTTCAAGGCCAGGTTGGATGTAGCCTTGAGCAACCTGGTCTAGTGAGAGGTGTCCCTGACATGGAAGGGGGGTTGGAACTAGATGATCTTTGAGGTCCCTTCCAATCCAACCTATTCTATGATTCTTTGTGTTCTCTAACACTCCTGAGCAATAAAACAAAAGGATGGTAGAATGTCAAATTCAGTTAAATTATTTGGGAGTAAACTAAGGTTAAAAATACCTCAGTGCTCCTGCTTCCCTTATTTGATAATTCCTTAGGCATTTAAATAATTGTAAATACCACAAATCTTGCTGGGTAACTCAAAACTGTTGGGTCCAGTTGCTCATACCAGTGTTGCCTGCACTGATCATGGTGGACATACACGAAGGGAACACTGACGTTCACCTTCTCATCATGGTCATCATGGCAGCAACAGTGCAACACATGCAGAATACAACTGGCAAAACACATGACATCCCAGGGAAATACTTCCTATGTTATCTCCTGACTCAGCAGAAATTCGAAAGTATTCCAGTCTTTGGGTTTTTTTCCTTGTGTAGGAAACAAGAATTGCCATAGAATGGTTGTGACTCCTTGGAAATAGTTCAGCTGGGCTGGGTTATTGACAGAAGCATCCTGTGTGAAGTCTCAGAGTGGTGCTCAAACTATCACTGCTGGTGTCTCGTAGTGGAGCAAACAATGTATTTGACAGTAGAAATCTATTCTAGGAGTTGGTGAGTCCTTGTGGTGACATAACCTCCCGCAGGCAGACATCTACTTCTTCATGATTGCCTCTTGGAGGTCACAACCTCCAGGCCAAGTAACTGCTGTGGATGAGACTGCCTTCATCTGGCATTTGATGTGGTTGGTTCTTAAAAGTAGGTCCCAGCATGAGACTTAGCCATTTCTAACAAAAAGCCCCAGACAATGCAGAAATACTCTAGAACTGCAGAAATGTAAATGGAGGAAGAAGTCCATTCTACATTCAGGAAAAAAAAAAAGAAAATTACTTTAGTACAAGCAACTTCATTTGTCCTACTCAGCTTCCGTGTCTGTGGCTGAGGGGGGCAACCAGGGCAATCACAAGCGTAGGCATGAGCTAGAACAGCATGCAAGGACCCAAGAAGCAAAACATCACTCCAGAAAAACACTTTTGGTCACAGAGAATAACTGCTTAAAGGTAGAACCATCTGGTTCCTTACCTGAGATGATCAGTTGTAGATATTTGGGAAATGCATTGAATCTTATGGAAAGTAATACATTGACCAGAAAAATGAGGGTTGCCAGCTTTTCCAGTGGCTCTAAGACTCTGCAAGCCTGATTTACTTGCAAACCATACTTTATGCCATCAGGTTTCCTGTAAGACTTGTTCATGTAATACAGGTCAGAGTCTATTTTGAGGCTTTGGGATTTGCTATACCCAGACTCAGATTCAATCATCTATTTATAAATTCTCTAATGTTTGTGGTTAGTCTCATTTGAGCAGCCAATTAATTAAGCACGTTCAGTCTTTTATAGAGCTTAGAGGCTGGGATCCAGGCTCCTAAGACCACTTTTGAGAAGGCTGGAATGGTCTTGTGCATGCAAAGATAAGGAGATGGCAGTCCAACCAAGTGACTCAAATATTACATAAACAGCTGACTGTTTGGACTCATTTTCAAGAGTCTCTGTTCCTTATCATTAACAATATTCAAATTAAGTCAAGCCACTTACAATGCTCTTGCATTTCTCTCAGACTGAATAGATTTCAGTCACTGCTCTACTGGGAATGAAACTAAACATTAAACAACTTAATCTTCATCTAAATGGGTTGTAAAGCAGCTTTTCTCCATAAAAATGTAAGCTACTTAAGAAATAAAGTGTTCAGGTTAATCCCATGTCTGCATGTCCATATACTTCTCCTGCCACAATCTATATATTTATTTGTAGTTTTATAAGAGTCAGTGATACGTTAAATACGTAATAAGAGCAAAACATCATTTCTTGTCATCGCCTCTCCAGTGCAAATACTTATGCATCACAAAAGGAAACTCTGCTTACGGTCTGAGGGTACCAGCTAGGTCCATAGCTCTCAGTGAAGTATTCTCTCTGAGTCACAACCATCTTCTCTGACCTTAAAAAAATGTTTAAGAGATTGAGTGTGTTTAATAGCATATAACAAAGAGAGGATTTCATGACAGGGGATGGTAGCCAGCCAGATGTGATATAAAAATAACTATTTTATGTTCTTGAGGAATAAACCAAATATCAGCTAGACTTCATCAGCTCCTTAGGATGAAAAAATGTGTCCAGGAGGAACTCCACAAAAGGCATGCTTTTGTGTTTGTGATCTCCACCCATCCTGCATTAAGTCACCACAGTAACCCAACTTCTTTTGCTCCAGGGATTGCCTACAAAAACCAGAAGGAAACCCTGGCCTAAAGACTGTGCTGCCATCTGGGAGTGTGCTGGCCAGCAGCAGTCTGATACTTTAATTATATCTGTTTAAAAAAAGACTATGCTGTTCATTAAACAGATCAAGTCCCTTTGGTTTATCCATCATGTAGGCTACTTAAATGGATAAGACTGGCCCCAGACCTGGACTGTAAGTTAATGCTGTCCTAATTTTTCACTGTCTTAGGGCTGCCTTACCTCCCACTATCCTGAGATATTTCTTACTGTCCTCAATATCCCAGCAGCACAGCTCCCAACTATAAACAGGTTGTAAGAGCTCAGCTGTCTCAGCAGAACTGGGATCCAGGAATTGCTATCTACTGTGCAAAAGCCAAAAATAGCTTTGGAGAACATAACAGAAGTGACCAGAACTACTCTCAGACTGAACTGTACCACTAGTCTGTTGTACTATTGAAATCCAGACATCCCAGTAAGGAAGTACTTCTAAGAAAGGCTAAGGAAAAAAAAAAATCTCATGTTTGCAGACACACATGTCTTCAGGCTTTTTTTAGGTCTGAAAGAAAATCTGCTGGTTTGATTTCTGCATGTCAGGTACTGAAGTCAAAATAGAGCACTCCAGTGCAGCACAGTGATCTTTTCATACACTTACAGCAGAACCCTTTGGTGCAACTTCTTTTGTGTAGCCTGTGCAAGAGTTGGCATTCAAATAGACTGAGGAGGAGTGTGGTATCAGATAAGACACGGTTGTATACTTTTACAGGCAATTAAAGGCCACAAGCACTAATAATTCGGTTGACACCAAAAGTTCTCTTTCCTGACTTAGTAGTGAAGTTGATTTATCCTGAACAGAGTTCGTTTCTCCCTTAAAGTGTATAACTTACTTTGTAGCTTTTTTTTTTCTTTTGGTATAGGTTTTACCTGGTACCGGTTTTACACAAAACCTCATCAAATCATTCCTCATCAAATCAAAAAACCCCTTCTTTAAAGCTGCCTGTATTCGCTCTAGAGGCAGAGCCTTGACTGTGCCTCTGTTGCCTGGGGCAGTGTTTGCATCTCATCCTAAGGAGTTGTTCAAGACACAACATCATCATCTACTGAGACCAGGCTCTGTGAGTCCCAGCAGGCCTTGCAAGGTCTGTTAGATAAAAGGCATAGTCAGCAGGTACAAGTACTATGTTATTAGTGACAATGTGCTGAGTAAAAAGGAAAAGGAAACTCTTCTTGCCATGAAAACTGTTAAACTTTACCTATGATTGTTGCTTTTCTCAAAGCTGAGGAAAACACTGCTCCCATCTCAGTCAGTCAAGGTTAAGAACAAAATCACTCATCATATAAATGATATTTTGTGAGTGGGATATTTTATTTGTCCTGCTGCATACAAATTTTAAAACAAAGGCAGAAATCCAAGTAGTTGTTCCATCCTGGTAATATAAAACAATCTTTCACTGAGATATACAATCATTGAAACAAGTTTTCCACACAAGTAAATAATTAAGAAACTACATTTTTTCTGGGAAGGTGCTGGTTTGAATCAGCTTCTTTGTAGAATAGATTCAAGTGATGTGTGATAGTGAAGTGTCTGAGAAGTCCATCAGATGGCATTAAGTCGTAGATATTATATTAGCTTTATATTTCAAAGCATTTTTCATCACACTTTTATGGCTTCCAATGCAATTTCTTTTCGTCCTGTATCAAATAATCAGCCACAACTGTGGCAAGATGATCTTTTAATATTCTTCTTTTAAATCTCACATATATTATTTCTATTTCACCCAGCTTAATATGTCTTGACACTGTCTTTGAGTCAGTGCCTAAAATTGTACACTCTGCCTGGCTGGCTGCCTCAATGATTTGCTAAAATTTGCTTTTAAGAAACACTGAAAACTTTGAGATTCTGTCTCAATTAAACAAATAAATACAGTCTGCTTTGTAGAAAGCAAATGCCATGTACTTGCTTCCTCTTTTTGTTCCTGTTTAATAGGATCTAGGAACTGGAGACTGATTAAAAAAAAAAAAATAAAGTCCAGTAAGAAGTTTTGAGGGAAATAAAGCTAGATTCATGTCTATAGCAGGTTCTATGGAACTTCACTGTCTCTGCTTGTGGCTTTTTTGTGATATGATGCACCTTGGCCTACAGGAATAAACTGATGCATGCTGACATATGGTGTTCAAGAGACATCCTCTTTAATCGAACAGCTGAAAATCATAGAATCATAGAATTGCTGTGGTTGGAAGAGACCTTTAAGATCATCAAGTCCAACTGTTAACCCAGCACTGCCAGGTCACCAATAAACCATGTCCCTCAGCACCACATATAAATACGTCTATTTAAATGCATCCTTTAAATATACCACATCTGTATGACCCCTCCAGGGATGCCCACTTCATTGAGCAGCCTGTTCCAGTCTTACACAACTCTCTCAGCAAAGAAATTTTTACTAAAATCCAACCTAAACCTCCCCTAGTGCAAATTGAGGCCATTTCCTCTTGTCTTACTGTCAGTTTCATGGGAGGAAAGACCAACACCCACCTCACTACAAACTCCTTTCAGGTAGATGTAGAGAGCAAGAAGGCCTCCCCTGAGCCTGCTTTTCTCCAGGCTAAACAACCCCAGTTCCTTCAGTTGCTCCTCATAAGACTCGTGCTCTAGATCCCTCACCAGCTTTGTTGCTTTTCTCTGGACATGCGGCAGTATCTCAATGCCCTTCTTGTACTGAGGCACCCAAAAATGAACACAGTATTTGAGGTGGAGCCTCACCAGTGCCAAGTACCAGGGGATGAGCACTTCCCTAGTCCTGCTGTCCACACTATTTCTGATACCAGCCAGGATGCTGTTGGCCTTCTTAGCCACCTGGGCACACTGCTGGCTCATGTTCAGCCGGCTGTCCACCAACACCCCCAGGTCCTTTTCTACCAGGCAGCTTTTCTGCCACCCTTCCCCAAGCCTGTAGCATTGCATGGGGTTGGTGTGACCCAAGTGCAGGACCAGGGACTTGACCTTGTTGAACCTCACACCATTGTTTTCAGCCCATTGATGAAGTATCCTGTCTGTCACCAGGAGGCCTGGTGTTGTGTAAACTGATCCATGATAAAAAACCTGAAGTCCTGCTGGTGACACTAGGCTTGGAGCCAGATACTAATCTGATGGGTCTCCTTGTTTCTTCCCTTGTTATTCCCTGCAGCTGGAGGGATAGAGAAAAACACTACTTGCATTCCTGATCCCTTAATCGGTCACCCCAAGGCCGTGAAGCCTCTCTTAATTGCTTTTGGATTTCTTGTTGCAACATCATTGCTGTTTACTTGAAAAATCTATAATGAATAATAATATGAGGGCTGTATGTCAAGATTTAGAGGTTGGGCTGGCCACTAGACAAATGACAGATGCCTCTATTAACACCTCTCCCTTTCCAAAGGGGAAGAGAAAGGGAATAAGGGAGAGAGACTGGATTGGAAAAGAAAACTAAAACAGCTTTAATGAAAACAATAATAATAAAATGAAATATATATACAAATATAAACAAAAACAGTATCAATCCCAAAGCCCCTGATGTCAGTTATATCACTGATGCTGTGGAGCAGGCACTGGGGAAGTCCCAGTCTGGGCTCAGTGGCAGATGGGAACCCAAATCAGAAGCTGGATTCAGAAACACATGAGGACCAAAGGCAAAACAGACAGAGTCCTCCTCAGATGCTGGCCACTGAAGAAGAGAGCTTTATACTGAATATGACATATATGGAATACCTTGTTGGTCAGCTTAGGGTCACCTGTCCTGTCCGTCCTGCCCCACAGGTGTGACCTCTTACTTACTGCACATGGTACACAAGTGATCTTGGTCTGCACAACAATCCTTGGTAGTAACTTTAAACATCAAGCATTATCACTTGTAGAAGCAGACACTGCCTGTAAAAATATGCTTTTAGCTTCAGAAAGTGCAGTTAGTTGGAATAGACTGAGTGGGAAAGTTAAAATCACTGAACAGAATTAGTTCTGTTCTAACTCAAACAAGGACAGTATACCAGGGCAGGAAGTTTTCTTGTCACATCTTTAACCTGGGCCCCAGGGAGGCAGCAGACTTCCCTAAGAAGTGGGTCCAGTCAATATATCTGGCCTTCTGTTCCCTCTGGAAGAGTCACCCATGACAATGACCTGTCATTTTTCCTTTGTGGAAGTAGTTTTGATGCAAGGCACAGGCAGACTAAACCTTGGTGACACTTCTAAGCTAGATGAACCGTCTTCATTACTGTTCAGTTCCCCTTGCAGAGTCTCATCTCTCTTATGCAAGGGCACCTGGGAAGTGGGGTTGTTGCTGAGTGGATGTGCCTGCTACACCAGGTGGGAACTTGTCACCATTGACCCCTCTCATTCTGGTCACTATGGTTGGTCAGTTGGAGAAAGGAATGGGAATCCTCTCTATTACATATCTTATCTGACTGTTAGGCCTGTCTCGGGGAAGGCAGGATGTGGTTCCAGTGATCAACCTTCATCTCACACTCCCTGATATTTCTCAACCTACTCACCTTCTCCCAGAGCTTGGTCACTAAGCAGAGGAGTTCCTCTACCTGGGTGCACCTCCCACAGGAGTGCTCACTGCTGCTGTCCTCTACTGGTGTCAGAGCCGGGCACACCCTGTAGCCTGACTTTCTGCATGTGAAAACCATCACTCCCTGGTCGGAGCTGGCAGAGCTTTCAGTGCCCTTCCTGTGTGCCCTTCCATGTGAACTGCCGCACCATGCTCTGTTTGCTCACTCTGGTTGCAGTGCTCCTCAGAGGCTTCTTTTATAGATGTGGGGGTGGTCACCATTGCCCTGGCAGTGCCCAGGCCTCATCAGCCTCTTCTGTGAGAACTGCCAGCTCCTGATGGGTCTCTCCGATACCCCAGTGTTTCCCTACCTCAGGAAAAACTCAAGAAGACCCCTGTATGCTGAGATCTGCTGCTCTGCTGCAGGTCAGGCTGGCTCTGGAGCAGCTCTCCTCAGCGACTGGCTGTTAGATTCCATTGCAGCATGTTTAGATGTGTTTAAATGCATGAGTAAAAGGGGAACCTTGGCCAAGAATGTAATCGCACCTGCTTTTATGTTTCCAGGTGCATTGTTTGCATTTGTCTGAACCTTGGGTACGGTCAGCTGCAAATCTGGATCTGCATTGTAACTTTCAATCTCATCTCACTATCTCACTTTTCTGCCTCCTACTTAGCTTTTTTTTAGCTTTTAGATCTGAATTTTAAGGACTGATCAATGTTAATTAAGTAGCACAACATAGATAGGATGGCACCGTAAAACCTTTGTAGTTCCATATACAGCATTTTAATATACATACAGTCAGGATGATTTGATTATCAAGTGTTACAGGAATGATTAAGAAATTGGGTGCAAATTGCACTGGGAGACTATTCCAGTTTGATTTCTCAGGTTACTAAAACAAGGACAGATACCAATTGCTGTCCCTGGGGAGGAAGCTCTGATGCAAGGACACAGATTGGTCCCTGCCCACCTGGGAGCAGCTCTGTAAGAAGGGACCTGGTGGCCATGGCAGGCACAAGCTGGGTGTGAGCCAGCAGTGTGCCCTGGCTGCAGGGATGGCCAACAGCACCCTGGCTGTGTTAACAGGGGCACAGCTAGGACATCAGGGGAAGGGATTCTCTTCCTCTGCATGGCAGTTATGAAAGTTAATTTTCAATCAACTGTGGGCCCCTGATACAAGAGGGACATCAAAATACTAAAACGACTTGAGTGCCTGGGAACTGGAACATTGTTCTATGAGGAGAGCTGAGGGACTGGGGCTTTTTCAGCCTGGAGAACAGAAGGTGTTGGAGGGACCTAGTAGCATTTTTCCAAAATGTACAAGAAGGCTGTTGAGAAGACAGAGTCAGGCTCTTCACAGTGGTGCATAGTATGAGGATAGGAAGCAATGAGTGTAAAATGATACAAGAGAACATATAACAATGTAGGAGGAGTGGAACAAATTGCTCACAGAGGTTGTGAAGCATCAATAAACCTCACCACTTTAGAGAGTATGCTACTGTTCCTGTATGCACCTTCCTTCTTTCCTTAAGTATTCCACAGATATTGTCATTAGTGCCTCTTCACTCTTCATTTTTACTGTATAGTAAACACAAACACTGACATTTTTTAGCTGTCCATATGCTCACCTGGGATAGTTTTAAGTTTCATGAACACACCAAATTTAAGCTCTAACAATCTATTCACAAAAGGAAAACAAACTCACTTCATGTTTCAATCAACACTACTGCACTTACTAAGAGACAGACAACAGCAACACCACTTAATCTTTTTACATACACAGAGTTTTCCTGCAAGTTTTCTTGATGATTGAGATGGAAATATTATGAAATACTTTTATTATTAAGATCAAGATTTGGGTTTACAATTTGAAAAACATCTTAAACGTATCATCATCAATGAAAAATGAAAGCATTGTACTTAGCTGATTTTTGAGAAAAAACCTCCCAAGTCTGAGGTGCAACTGAGAAAAAAAATCCTATCAGGTACCCAAATAAGTCATGGGGGATTGCTCTAGGGAACAGGGACCATCTATTTGTGCTCCATTTGTGCAGAGACTAACACAACAGAGTCCCCATCCATGACAAGAGCTCTCAAGCCCTGCAGTAACATAAATCCAAGGGCAGGCAGAGTAGACTTATACTAGTCTGCATTATGAATAATGGAATGTGTCCCTTGGCAATAAAACCTGTGTCAGATAACCATCAGGCCATGTATGTGTATAATTATGCATACAAAACTGGATCCAAGCCAAATAGCTGCTTTAAAAATATCCTTCAAGGCCACATTTTTGAGGTTCTTCAGTTTCACATCAGCAAAGGCACATAGGAAAGAATAATCTTTGCAACTCCATAGTTGTTCAAGTCATTTATATGAACAAATGGGTTTTTTTCTAGCAGCATCTTGTCTGCATCGTAGGCTCATTAAAACATTTGAAGATAAATATCATGAAGGTGAACATGAACATTGTATGCATGCATGAGTTTAAAGCCCTTTCAAAGTCTGCCTTTAAGATTTCTAACAGCAGAAATTTTGAGAAAGCCCTTCATGGATGCTGGTTAAATTTAAGACATGTTTTCCATTCCTGAAGGATCCTGCCAAATCCAATGGAAGGGAGAAGGGGAGGGAGAAGATATAAAGTACTCATTGTTCATGTTAAGTTTCCTTCATGGGTTCTTTCATTTTATCATTTATAAAGAGTATTGTTTTACTTCAAAAACTATTATACAATAGGGAAGAGAACTTGGACTCTTAATTCAGCAAGTGAACTTTATCCAGGCTTTATGCATATCAACAGTTCCTGTAATTTTAGTGTAACTTATTACAGGTTTAAGTTGAGACATGGTAAGACACTTTGTTAACACAGATCTGTGCATACATAACTCTCTTTGATTTTTTTTTTATCACTTCTGCAAAGCATTTGCCCCACTCATTCAAGCATGCTGGAAGGGAGGTACCAGCATTACTCTGAACTTTATTCTGTTTGGATCCTAGTTAATACTATTACTGTTTCTTCCTCTCTTTCCTTCCTGTGTGTTTGGCACCCTGAACAGGAAAAGAAGGGGGAAGAAAAAAGTACAAACAGTGGTATCTTTGCAGTGGGTGGGCAATGGAAAGAATGGAAACAGTAGGAGAGAGAAGTACTCTGGTCTGAGAACAGGCATTTTTTTCTGGGTTTTTTTTTTTTGTTATTTTACAAAAAGGCTGTTTTTACATACCTTTATTTCTTCTGAAAAGGATGAGACTTAATCCATTTTACATACATGAGGCTCAAGGTTGAAAGGGAATTAAAGGAAGTTCTGAAATTGGGGTTAGGGCTGTGGAGAAGGACAGTACCAGAGTCTGAACAATGGGACAACAGAACCAAAATGAACTGGCAGGAGGAAAGAAGCAAGAAGGTGGAAGCACAGGCAAAAGCACCAATGCTGGGATGGAGTGAAGGAAAGGGCAAAGCAAGTTCAACCTCCCTGATACAAAGGGCTCAGTGAAGCTGCAAAGTCAGGTTATGTAGTTGTAAAATCCTGCTGTCAGAGTAGCAGTATCAGTGCCCTGTGCCCACTACACTGGGAGTGAGACATCTGCATTGAAAGCAGAGCTACTTACACACACAGGTCACTAGATTTCACAAGAGAGAGCAGGTACTGGAAGGACACTGTTTCATTTGCAAGACATTTGAATAAACATAACTGTCAGCAAAACTTAGTGAGACAAGAATAAAATTGCAGCTCTCGCACCAAGATCACAAAACAGAAGATGAGAAAAAAAATTCTACAAAGAGAGTTCCTAGGGAAAAATAAAGACTATCTTTCACTAGCAGAGAAAAAAACCACAACAATTGTAGTGAGGAACTTTCTAATTATTCTTCTTCAACTTTCACTATGAAGCTTATTTACCTTTACCCAGATATTGATATTTTTTGACTGTAGTAGCAAGCTGGATTTGGACTTGTGCACAAAACAACTGGAAGACTGCAAAAGTTTCTTGCCTCAGGCAACAAACAATGCAGGACATGCATTTCAGCTCATGAGTGTGATGCAGGCTTTCTCAGACTTCCAAGTCAGGTGTGTGTGAAATGAAATCAACCTCTAGTACTAGATCACACTTACCATACTGCATGAGTGAGGCTATCAAGTTGTATAAGATATAATAGATAAAAATACCAACCCTCTGCCAAGGGCTTCACATGTCCACTTCACCTCAAGCAAAGGGGGTTGGAATTACATCTTGTTTTGAAAGTTTTTATTGCATCTGGTATTGTATGTAGATTTATATTTTTGAAACTAAGCATTTTCTATCAGCTGTACATCCAAATTCACGAAGTCTGTGTGGGTAGGGAGCAGGTGTTGGCAATTACAGTTCACAATGCAGGGTAGAAGTCTTCTGATGTTTTAGATAGACTTCTGGTCATAAAACCTGCACTGAGGCACAGAGAGAGCTGGCTGGACCTGCAAGAACTATACTAATCTGATCTCAAGCTAGGAGGGCTTTGTTTGTTCAAAGAGGTACATATTGTGCCAGGATTGAGATGATTATGACCCCAACCACCTGATGCAAAAGCCACATAGTATTCCTTGTGCTGTAGGAAAATACACCAAATCAGAAGAAACTAAAAAGTCACATGTGCACACATGAGCATGCTTGAAAAGTTCACAAAAATATTTTGCAATCACTGTAACTGACAGTGTAATAATATAATTAATTATTCTTTATCTGCTATATTTCATCACAAAAAATATGGTACATATATTCTCTTCAACTCCTCAAAAACAACAGCCTGGATGCAGCTGATCATTCCACCAGCCAATTACATCTGTGAACCTTGAAGCAGAAGAAAAGATGGCACTTGCTCAGGAGCCATCCAGAGTGTGCTTCTCTTGATACCACAACCAGCTGGAGGAATGGAGCTGCTCCCACATCACAGGACACAACTACGTCTGCACAGCTAGGCAGTCTGATCTCAGTTTGCATGGGGCTTTCGGTTGCTCAAAGTTCAGAAGATGGGGTGGTGGGGAAAGCATAGTTATCACAAAGACTTAAATGCAAGATGCCAACTTAAATCATGGAAAGACAGCCCTGTGAAATAGGTGATTTTCCTCGTACTGATCACAGTGTTCAACGATCTTCTTTCTTAAGCCTCCAATAGTTAAAGGTGACATGGAAATGATGCAGATATAACACTTTAAAAAAAAAACAAACTAATATTTGTTTCTTCTCCCCTTGCAGAACACAATCTACACTGACGATTTATTCACAATAGTGCCTGCTCCAGAGTTGGTCCAAAAGGTTTTCTAAAATTAACACTGCTATTCAGAAAAGTAAAATGTTTGAAGTATCTCCATGTTTATTAGGCTTCTTCCAGGTATTATTTGACAGTATGAAGGAAGGGATTAAGATGACTAAGTACTTCCACTAAAGAAAAGCAAAACAGCATTTAAGATGACTTACTTTGCCAGAAACATACCTTAGGATCAAAATTAGTATTCATGTTCTCTGTTTTTAGACAGAAAGCCATTTCTACTCCATGGCTTACCTGCTACCATTACTTTCAGCTTTCAACTGATTTATCAAAGAAGGCAAGAAATTTGGCAGCATGATATAGATGTAAACAGCCACCAGTTAAAAAGAAACCTGAGAAAATGTGTGGCTAGCGTGAGCAGTCATTAAGCAGCACAAAATTCTCTGAAGTTGGTACCTCTGCATTTCTGCATAGGAATGGAGGTTACAAAGTAAGATTGGGAGTTACTGTCCATAGCTATTCAAGTATCATAGCATACTCCTTAGCTGCCAAATATTCAGTTTTCCAGATAGGATATCCACTGAAGAGACAAAATAAGGTTCTGTGAAGTTCATGTCTGAGACGAATCTAGGCCTTATGCAGACCTGAAAAAATCTAATAATTTTACTGTGTTCTACCAAATATAGATAGTGCATGTGGTAGGGAGTGGAAATTTCTCCAGGGGCTGCAAGGGCATCTCTTCTGTGGTGCCTAGAGCATCTCATGCCCTCTTTCTGCTCCCAGCTTGGGGCTTGCAGAGCTGCCTCAGCCCTTTCCCTCAGCCCTGACTGCCTAAGCTCAACTGGACACGGCCCTGACTACTCTTGTTGGCAGTGGTCTGAGCAGGGCATGTGGACTAGTTGATCTATTTGGTCCTTCCCAACCTCAACTATTGTGTGATTGCACACACTATTGTGGTAAATGCTTCCCTTCTTTAAAACCAGTACTTCTACCATTTAGCTGGTGCAACTTCACCACTACTGTTAAAATGTGCAACACTGTAAAAAGGCAAAATCTTGTTTTCTGAATTTGGGCTGAAATGCTGAACTGGAAGACTTGTATTTATCAGCTGAGCACCAAACTTGCAGGCTGTTAAACCTGGAAGCTATTTTGTTAATCTTGATGCCGGTGGATGCACAGATGTCCTTCCTCTCTGGACAATAGTCTACATTATTTTGGATGGCAGGGGGAGTTGAAGGTGGGGAGGGAGAATGGAGAGGAAAGGGGCATTATGAGAACACAGACTAGTTTTAAATGTGAAGCGTCCAGATGCTTACTAGAAAATAATGTATTAACCTTGCAAAGTTATTTGTGTATACAAGTCAAATTCAATTAAGCAACAAATGCCTCAATTGAAAAACTGAGCAACAGCAAAGATGATCATATTTGTCTTCTAGAGGGGACATTAATATAACTTGAATCTGAGGTTCAAAAGATACCATTATTTTGGATTGATAGCTTAAATTTCATTGACAGTCTTTCCCCAAAAGAATACTAGTAGGGGTTTAAACTTATCATTACAATTTTGAAAGATGTCAGAAGCCTGGTATCAGCAGTACAGCCTGCATTCAGCATGTCGGATAACCTGGAAAAGGCAATCCTTCCCCACTCTTTGTTTTCAGAGCTATTGCTCGGATGAACTTTACGTCATTAGTTTAACTGATCTTTCTCCTTTATCTGAATGATCTTGCAGAGTTATTTGTACAAGCAAACATCCTACATGTGAAGCAATTGACCTGAGAAGAAAAAAAATGAAGCACGCTCTAGAAATCTAGCATCTTAAGTTCCATATCCCCAGCTTGCCAGGAGCACTGGAGAGATTGCAGCGAGCAGGGGGAAGGCAGAAGGAAGATAAGCGAGCAAACAGCAGCTCACAGTGTGCATCAGCTTTTCCTGCACAGATTAGCCTTCATCTTAAGACATGAAAAGTTCTGAAAACACTCAGGAATTTATCTTAAGCTATTTCAAATTCAAGCAGAATTAACAGAAATAGTTCAGTATTTTAAAAGATAAATAGCCTCTTAAAATCTCTACATTGATGGTCTTAAATTGCAGCAGATTATGGGGAAACTTGCAAAGTTTCAAAGCTAAGGGAATAAGATTTTCAAATTGAACAGCATTTTATGATTTTTAAATGTGGAAAAAATCACTTTAATTAAGGCAAACATCAGAAAGTAATAGTTTTTTAAAAGCATCAAAAAATAAGATCTGAAGGATAGCTTTCCTTGAGTCCAAAATTCAATACTGAAGGAGACTGGGGAGTGCTGAGTTCATTTTGAGCCGAAGAGATCCCTGTCTTAATAAGGAATTCAAAATAGTCACAGCTGAGGAAAAACCTCTCTGCATCTATGTGCTCATTTTTCCCCTCACTTTCAGCCTACTGTTATGGGTTAATTTTCAAAAATTTCATATCATAACTGTACATTTATGTATTTTACAATGTCAAAGCCTCTGTCAGTCTGAGAAACTATTATTTAGTGTTCAAATGTGAATATGCATGCCAATAGGAAAAGGATCTATAAAAGCAGTTATGGTCCATGTACTTTTAAAATGTTCGTTTAAAGAAGTACCTATACTGTGGATGTAATAATGAAAATTATATGTAATTTTAAAATAGACATCACCTGGAAAAATGATTTACAGATTGCAGGACATTGGTGAAAATATCTGATGCTATATGGAGACTATTTATGGACTATATTCACAGTAATGGTACTGTATGAGAGAAACAATCATAGTAAATTATTTCCCTTTTCACAGGTATAGATAATAGAATAATGGAGCTTGGTTTCATTTACAGACTGACAAGTGTTAACCTTTATGAGATGTTGTTGTTTCCACTGTCAAAGGAAACGGAAAGTTAACATTGAACGGAAACATCATTTTTAAAATAAAATGCAAAAGGCAAGTAATTTCATTACCTTAATTGCAAGATTCAAGTTTGCTTTCCTATATGATGAAAGAGACTTTATAAAGCAAAATAAATTATGCTTTCATGATGCAATTAGATGTGGTTCAACTTTGAGAAGTAATTAACTAAGATAAGGGACTAACTTGCTGATCACAAGTGGTGTTCCCCAGGGCTCAGTATTGGGGCCAGTTCAGTTTAATATCTTCATCAATGATCTGGATGAGGAGACTGAGAGCACTCTCAGTAAGTTTGCAGGTTGGCACAAGTTGGGTGAAAGTGTTGATCTGCTTAAGAGTAGAAAATCTCTAGAGAGGGACCTGGACAGGCCGGATCAATGGGCTGAGACCAATTGTATGAGGTTCAAACAAGGCCAAGTGTCAGGTCCTGCACTTGGGCCACAACAACCCGATGGAACACTACAGGCTTGGGGAAGAGTGACTGGAAAGTTGTCCAGCAGAAAGGGACCTGGGGGTACTGGTGGACAGCTGGCTGAACAGGAGCCAGCAGTGTGCTCAGGTGGCCAAGAAGGCCAACAGCATCCTGGCTTGTATCAGGAATAGTGTGGGAAGCAGGAGTAGTGAAGTGATTTTACTCCTGTATTCAGCACTGGTGAGGCTGCACCTCGAATATTGTGTTCGGTTTGAGCCTCTCCCTACAAGAAGGACACTGAGGTGCTGGAGTGTCCTTCTAAAGAAGGACAACAGAGCTGGTGAAAGGTCTAGAGCACAAGTCTTCTGAGGAGTAGCTGAGGGAACTGGGGCTGTTTAGTCTGAAGAAAAGGAGGCTCAGGGGAGACCTTCTCACTGTCTACAACTACCTGAAAGGAGTTTGTAGAGAGGTGGGGGTCAGTCTGTTCTCCCAAGTAACAGATGATAGAACAAGAGCAAATGACCTTAAGTTGTGCCAGGGGAAGTTTAGGTTGGATATTAGTAAAAATTTCTTCTCTGTTTTTATTCTCAAACACCAGGAGAGTAAACTCATCTCAGGACCAGAGGACTAGATTTGGTTCCTTTCAGACCTCACAATTACATCTCTAAAACCAGAAGTGTTTCCCAAACTCTAGACTGTTGTATAAAATAGTATATGCTTAAATTAATTGTATGAGTTTACCTATGCACCAAAAGTTTACAATGAGACTTTTAGATGCAGAAGAACCCTTTAGGGCAGTCAATATATCCCATGATTTTGCTCAGTACCCAGTTCCTGGAGATTTTAGATATTGGAGGGAAGAAGTGAAAGGGCATATTGCAAACATATAGAGAAAAAGCATTTCCAAGCATATTGTTATTCACAAGGAAATCTTGTTCTAATTCTTGACAATATGTACATTTATACTGTGGTAACATTGAACATCTTCTGAGAATAAATCCTTTCCCAAAACAATCTCAAGAGACACATAGTCACCTAAGCTAGAACTTGCCTGGACTGAATGGGTAAAGCTGGAGCCCACTGGCAGGACCAACATCAGAGAGGAAAAGAAAAGATGAAGAGGCTTAAGTTATCACAAGTGATGAGTTTAAACAAATGCCTTTGAAGAAAGATGGAGACAATTTGGAAAGATACTTTAAGATGTAAACAGTGAAAATTGTCAAGAATAGCCTCAACTCCTTTATCTAGAGGCTAAGTGACTGCAGTAACAGACAGAGGCCACACACTGGCAGCATAGGCTTTGCATAGGGAGTAAATATTTCAGAAGTGGAACTCTTCCCAAAACGAATTTAGATCTTCCTAGTGATTAAAGGGCTCACTGTTTCCCTCAGAAAATATACTCAGCAGCAGATGCGACTGAAAAGGTCTGTTACACACTGGCAGGAGATGGCCCTGAATTGCCTATGTGAAGCATTGGCTTTAGGGGCCACATAGGTGGTCACAAGCCACCTGCTGATGGGGCTTGACAAGACACAAGTTGTCAGAAGGAAAGCAAAGAAACAGATTTGGACTGATTCAGGGTATGAGGAAGTGTAGCCTCATTCTCACAACCTGAATCAATTGAAATGTTAGGGTATATCATAGTGTCTGATAAAAGAATGAAAGAAGCCAGGCTGAAAACACATGTTCTTAAGTTCTCATGGTCAGTGGTATCCAAGCAGACCAGGCTGGCAGCTCCAGGTGTAAATCAAAAATCTGTTATCATCTTTGGGAATAAAAGCAGTAGGTGTTCAACAGGGTGAAATGCTCCTGACTTTCCTGGAGTAGTCTCATCTCTAATGCAAGTTTTAGCAAAACAAAAGAAGGGCTCAGAAGCAGCACATTATCTTTTCCACAGGTAGTCCTTTAAAGGCAGTGTCTAAATATCAAATTTTTATATTACAAATGTACAAACACCAAAGCAACACAGCAGAATACCAGTGTTAGTTTGCTGCAGTACAGTTATCAAATACGGTTTGTAGCTTCTGTTACATCAGAATGCTTATGCAAAAAATGCCACAAGAAACCAGAGAAAGTAAACAGGGGCACATATCAGCTTTTTCAGACTTTCTACTGTATTGTTATACATGTCTTTCACTGACTATTTACATTACCTCACACCAAATATTCTGATCATACAATTCAAATAGCAAATCACAACTCAAGGAAGCAATCTACTTCATAACAATTCAAATATTTAAAGCAACTGTCTCCTGTATATATAAACATCAAAAGCTATGTAAATATATGGGGAACATAAAGTATGTGAAAAGTTGCAGACAAAGCAATAGATTTATTTATCAAAGTAAAGAAAAACTCAAGTGTCCTCAAGCTGTAACCCTAACAAAAGTGTATCTTGGAGATTGTTCTCATAATTCCACCTCATACATTTCCTCTTCCCTCCCCCAAAACAGCAGGGAAGATGGGAGAAATGACATCATAGGTTTTGCTTTTTGAGGAGTCCCATAGGCAGCTAAAATATTACATGGTAATTTTACTTAACTATTACTAAAACCACAACAACACATTCCAAAATAGTTCCAAGCACTTTTCCAACTGAAACAGATTTTTCTTGCTCTGAGCTCATTTAAAAAGGATTTTTGTCTTCCCTTAGCACTATGCACAGTCAAGCCAAACAACATAAGAAGCCCAAACAGTAAGTTTTCATCTATCAGTATGGACACATGAGAGAAAACGGACATTTAACACTAATATCATTTAATAAGGCTGTTATATAAAGTTCGGTAAGCTCAGTGGGGAGCTTTTCATGTATGGTTCCTTCAAATCACTAATTAGCAGATGAACCACACAGAATGTGCAGGCTCCCTGTGTTCTTCCTTTTATTGGAGGGAAGCAGCAGGGCTCATTTCTTTTTTAATATACCAAGATCTGCATCATGTAGGACAAATGCCAAAACTCATTTGTTGACAACCTGCTGAATCCCTGCACTGATTCTTGTGCCCATCTCTGATATTTGTGGGGAACTGCAGATCACAGAAAAAAAGAAAATTACAATAATCTTGCCAGTATGTGACTGCCTCTGAATAACTTTCCTCTTCTTATGGGTTCTCAGATGATATATAAGTGGGAAACATGTATTTTAAATCCTCTTCCATGAGGTGGTCAATCGAGACGGACAAGAGGCTGCATGGAACATAGCTGAAGTCAGTGAGCCCTGCCAGCAACCATTAACTGCCCTTTCATGCAGCAGTACTGGGGCCATGGTGTGCTTTTTACAGCTGTGTCATCAAATGCAAAATGTCATTCAAGAGTGCTGTGGGAATATTATAAAATACCATTTCAGTTATGTTAATCAATTTCTTCCTCAGAAGTTGCTGCTGGCATGCTGTTAATCCTCCAACTGCACCTTGAACAGGCTCATCAGAGATGGCCATCAACCTTCTCTTGGCTTCAACCTGTCCAGCCACCAGCTTTACTGCTTCTCAGAACAGCACAAATGGACACTAGGAAAAAATACCTCTATTTCTTTTTAAATGCCAAGGTTCAGCCATGATATGACATCAAATTGCATAGTATGCACTAAGATATTTCACTGATTCACTCTCTCCAAACAACAGCAACAGAATTTAATGCTTTCACTATGATATTTTCTCCACCCCCACTTCCTGCAATTTCTTATCTTGTATAAAAACATATTATTATTGTGGGAAAATTGAAAGAAGAGAATTTATAAGCCAATAATATTAAATGTTTAATTTCTAAGAAGCTCTCAAAATCATTTATATCTATCTCCTCTTCCCCAAATTTTCATTTTTCCAAATATCACTATGAATATTTATGGTTCAAGAGGTTTTTTTAATCTTGATAAAATCATTTTAATTTAATTTATCGGCCAAAAGTGACTATTATGGTCTATCAGCCTACTACAAATGCTACTCAAGGGACTAGAGAGTGAATGCTAAGCAGAGAAAATAGACACTTTCACTCCCATTACCTATGTTAAAGACAAAAAGACAACATATACATTAAACAACAGACGTCATATTAAGTTGGAGGTTATTTTCCCTAAAGCACTAGGTTCTTAACCTATAGCTGCCATTTTCAGAAGCACATCTTTTCCTCCATCCCTTAAGACAGTGTGAGACAAATATGTGTTAATACCTACATATTGACTGGGTGTTTTGCTACACACAGGATATTAACACTTGATCTAAATTTAGTAGGTTTTGTTCAATCATAACTGATCTCAGAAAAGAAAATCAAATATTCAACAAAAGCATGAAACCTGTCATCAAAGTCAAGCATTTACTATGCCCTCAGCCCACAACTCATTTTTTTATTCTTTAGTGTATGTTATTATCAGTCTGGCATTTCACTTTTTAATATCAAATCATGTATTACAGACCAGTGGTCGAAGACTGTAATCAAGGTAGATAATAGTTTCCTACTCAAAACTTTTCTCAATCCTCTCTTTTTCATTCAAACACCATTCATTCCCAGAAGACAAGAAAAATATTCATTTCTCATCACTGTTTATAAGAAGTTTTGAAAGAGATCTATCAAAGTATATTAAAACTACATTTCCAAAAAAGTCCCAGGTGAGTAGCAGGAAGCAAGTCATTAACAACCTATCAAACTTTAAACTCTTAACCTGTAATTTTTCCTGGACTGTTAGTCTCATAAAGGTAAGGATGAGATTAGGCCAAACTGTAAATCTAATGCAGACTCATATCTGTGACGTACTTACTCTTCTGTGAACTTTCAGCACAGTGAAGGTCTACAGACATCCTGAATCAGAAACTACTCCTCTACTCCTTTGCAGAATTGGAGGACAGGGTTATAGCACAGCACGGGAATCTCAGTTCTTCAGCAAGCAAATGGAAGAGAAAAAACTGTTCGTGTGAGCTAAGAAATAGAGACACCCCAATTCCAGCCAGCTACTGTGGAGAACAGAACATTTCTTTTGTGATTACAGAGCACATGACTACATGGATACAGCTGGTTAGCTGTCATGGAATTAAACCAAACAGATGTTAGTGGCAGCAGCAACAAAGTAGAAAGTAGCATAGGTAAGGAGCATCCCAACAAACTGGGCCGAGGTGAAGGGACGGCAGTCTAATAGTAGAATATCAGGGACCCTGCAATGAAGGTTTTGGCCTCCAGCAAAGACACTGGAGATTAAACATCTGCTTTGTTCAGAGACCTGCTGCAAAGAGTTATTGAGATAAAGTCCTAAGAGTCTTGAGGGAGCATTGAGTGAAGCTAAGACAAGAACAAGATAAGCCTTTTTTTTTGAACGTGTTGTTCTAACCACTCTCTACCTTTTACACCTAGTTTTGAAAAAATATTTCTATGCTATGCACGTCCTATTGCCAGCTGTGAGTGCCCACATACCAAATACGTGTCCTTTTCACTGACAATTTCAGTTTTAACTAATCACCACCGACTAAGGTAAGGTTCTGCATGCTTCCAATTCCATGTGGCTCTTCCGGAATCTTTGAGATGCATTTCCCCAACCTCCATTTTCCAGCCAAGTCAAGAACTAGCAAGCATTAACCTAACATAAAAATTCCATATTCTTCCTACCCAGTTAGTTGGCAGTGTTCTGTGACCTTCAAGGTACCCCACTTTTCATATTGACCTCTAACATCTGTCCCCCAAGGTATCTGCACTACTGCTGTTGATGACAGTCCTTCATTAGTTTTGGGCACACCATGTCCTGATTCCTTTAAAGAAGGAATAGTCAGTGGAGCAGAGTCTAGTTGGAGGCCTGTGGATAGTTGTGTCCCCCAAGGGTTGGTCCTGGGTCCAGTGCTGTTCAATATATTCATCAGTAACCTGGATGAAGGGATAGAGTGTACCCTCAGCAAGTTCCCTGATAATACAAAACTGGGAGGAACGGCTGACACGCCAGAAAGCTGTGCTGCCATCCAATGTGACCTGGACAGGCTGGAAAGCTGGATGGGCAGAAATTTAATGAAGTTCAATAAGGGCAAGTGTAAAGTACTGCATCTGGGGAAGAACAACCCCATGTATCAGTACAGGTTGGAGGTTGATCTGTTGGAGAGCAGCTCTGGGGAAAAAGACCTAAGAGTCATGGTGGACAAGAGAATGACCATGAACCAACAATGTGCCCTTGTGGCCAAGAAGGCCAGTGGCATCCTGGGCTGCATTAAGAAGAGCGTGGCCAGCAGGTCGAGGGAGGTTCTCCTCCCCCTCTACTCTGCCCTGGTGAGGCCCCACCTGGAGTACTGTATCCGGTTCTGGGCACCCCAGTTCAAGAAAGACGGGGAGCTACTGGAGAGAGTCCAGTGCAGAACCACTAAGATGATTAAAGGAGTGGAGCATCTTCCTTATGAGGAAAGGCTGAGAGAGCTGGGTCTCTTTAGCCTGGAGAAAAGGAGACTGAGGGGTGACCTCATTAATGTCTATTAGTATGTAAAGGGCAAGTGTCGGGAGGGCAGAGCCAGGCTCTTCTCAGTGACATCCAGTGATAGAACAAGGGGCAATGGGTACAAGATGGAACATAGGAGGTTTTGGGTAAACATAAGGAAGAACTCTTTCACAGTGAGGATAACAGAGCACCGGAACAGGCTACACAGAGAGGTTGTGTAATCTTCTTCTCTGGAGACATTCAAAACCCTCCTGGACGCGTTCCTGTGTGACCTGATCTAGGTGATCCTGCTCTAGCAGGGGGGTTGGACTGGATGATCTTTCGAGGTCCCTTCCAACCCCTAATGTTCTGTGATTCTGTAATATTGACAGCTCCACCTAAAATTGAAATCAGGAACCAGGAAATTCCATCAGAAACTTAGAATCATAGAATCATTCTGGTTGGAAGAGATCTTCAAGATCATCAAGTCCAACTGTAAAGACAGCATTACCAGATCACCACTAAACCATGTCCCCACTAAACCATGTCCCCACTAAACCATGTCCCCGAGTACCACATCTATAGGTCTTTTAAATACCTCCAGGGATGGTGACTACACCACTTCCCTGGGCAGCCTGTTCCAGTGCTTTACAATCCTTTCTGTGAACAAATTTTCTCTAATATCTAACCTAAACCTCCCCTAGCACAACTTAACTCTGAGCAGGAGCTGCGGAACAGATGAAGGTGGCATTCATTTTGCTTGTATTGATAATGATGGGATTAGACAAGCTATTTTTGCCACATCTTTACAAAAAAAAGCACTGGCTGTTCAAATGATAAACCAGGAAGCATATTTAATATCCTTTCATTTGATCATACAAATCAAAGCAGATCAGGGTCATACTGATAAGGATTCCAAGTTTAAATAAGCAATAAAGTTCATGCTTCCTCACTCACCACAGGCCCTGTAAAGGACCATGGCTTTGTGCTTCATACAACTCTACTTAGGCCAAGAAAGCAACAGAGCAGTATCTTACTATGCATGTAAAGAGTTACCTGAATGAGTTGTAAAGGATAACCTGGCAGGAAAACTGGTGCTTTCTGTAAGATACACAGAGGACCATAACAGCAGTTATTCCTATCAGTTACAGATTTGTGTATGTAACTCCTTCATTTGGTAAGAAATAAATAGATCCTATAGATCCTATGTAGTGTAACCACTACATAAATGTTCAGTTTTAGTTTCTCATTGAATAGAGTATACAAGCACATTCTGCATTAGAGGAAGACAGAGGTGATGAAGAGTTAAGCAAGGAGCTACGACAACCAGAGGTGAAGCAAGAGAAAGCAGCAAGTGAAAGAGGAAGAGTAGGGAGGTAAAGAGAAAGAACAGTTATGGGAAGAGCAGTTTGCAGAACAAAAGTGAAAGAAATAATTTGACCCTAAACAATCCAAATCCTGTCTCTTATTCTGTATTGGGTTTTGTATTCCTTTTCCAAGTTATTCCAGAGCCAGGAGTAGGAAAAGGAGTCAGTAGCTGAAGCCACAATAAGAAAGGTTCATCTGAAATTTTTGGTATCTCTATTCTTCTCTAACAAAGCTAGGTTCAAATCATTTGTCTGTAGTGCAATTATTCTTTAAAATCTTTTGATATGGCCAAAAATCTATAATGGAAGCATTTTACTATCTGCTCAGTTTCCAAGTTGCAGCATAGTTCTTTCTTCTATTTTTCATTTCTTCTTTAAGTAGAAATTGTAAAACTGTAACACATTGTTTGAAATCTTATCAGACAAGCAGGTGTTTCACATATGCTCAGGTGGGAGGCAAGGTACAGGAAACTTAATAAATTGTCTAGGTTTTGGCTAAAAAGTCTGATTTACAAAGTGGAGAACAATTTAAACATTTTGAAGAGTCCTCTCTGACCTGGTTACACAACTGGGACTCCAAATTGTCAGTTTTTCCACTACAGCAGAAGTTGACATAATGAGATATAGAGCTTCTCCCTGCCCTATAGAGCTAGAGCCCCACTAGTACATTTCATGCCTAATCATGTATTACCACAGCTCTTGGGCTGCCTATTGAGAGCTCCAATTTTCAAGTTTGCACAAAAGCATAAATAAAAATTTTGCTGTATTTAGTATGCATAGGTAGGCAAACAATAAAATGAGTACATTAGAGCTTTTATCAGCCCTGTTCCAGCTGTGTCTGATGTTATAGAATGATTATTATTGTTATTACTGAAATTCTGAATGTTAAGCAATGTTACAAGACATCCAAGGTACAAAAAAAAAATTAAAAGAACATGCACTGTTGTATCTAAGATGTTAATAACATTTTACAATTTCTTTTACTTGCTAAAAATAACTCCCGCAAAAGATCAAAGCAACATTAACAAATGTTTATTAATTTAATCTGAAATTACAAGATAAAACTAAAATTTCTAGGTGAGTTATTAGCACAGAAGTTAAAAACCTTTTTCATCTAAAAATGTTGCTCTCTCAAAAATTGAAAAGACTCAGGTGTTCCCAAACCTCACCAATTCATGAACTTTATGTTCCAGCCACAAAAGCAAAACAAAGATCAGTGCTGTCTAACCAGTGCGACAGAAGCTTGCTTCCAGCACAAACATTGTCAGAACTCCAGCTCTAAAATCAGACACATTCTTGGTTACTGTTATCAGCTTGGTTGTTACACTGAAATGAATTTTCACTAAAAAAGAAATGTTAAATTTAGGCTTCAAATAAATCTTTAACAGCAGAGAAATTCCATGAGTAGAAGCTTAGATTTCCTATGGCCAAAGAAGAAACCTGCTTATAATAGAGTACTAATGAATGTTAATTTAATGGTCAGCATGCACGCATGACAATGTGAAGCAGTGGGAGTATTTTGAACGTGAGCTCTCTACCAAGGGCACAAGTTTGTGTTATAATTAATGGAGCACTCACTTTGCCATTATTAGAAGCATCTGTCCTATGGCCAATTGGAAATTGATTGAAATCCAGGCCTTAGCAGCAGTTAGCACATTTGTTCATATTTTATTTCTGCAAGAAAATAAACCTGCAGTGGAATTTTGTTCCAAGTTTAACACAGTAATTTTAGATACAAATTTCAACAGCATTAACACGGCTTAAAAAACTAACACCTTCTGATTGGAATTTTCCTTTGACACAGTATGTGCCTGTATTTCTGCAGTATACATATGTATGCACATATGCAAAAAATATTTTCATTTGGCGGTGTGGTTGCAAAGATGATCTTAATTTGCTTTATTCTATGTTTTCCTACACATATATATGTTTGTATCTATATATGCATACTTATATATGCTACTATATTACACCCACTGACTGTTTTCCACAGGATGCTCACTAGGCCAGCCATGGGTGACCAGTATTCCTTTCTAGAGCAGTTACTCAACATTTTACACTGCCCTGTACTCTATTTACTGCACAGCATTAATTAGTACAGAGGGGTTTTTTTCTAATAGAGGATATATTTTACAATATTATTACTAAATCACAGGAGTGGTGCATGTAAATGAATTTGTACCTACACCCTGAGGTGGACTTATCCCCACCTTCCAGGGGAAAAGACAAGGTACAACTATATCAACACTGTAAGCACCAGTTAACTCCCAGTGTTCATATTCCCATTTTATTTTGTACAGTGCAGTAATTCAAAGCCAAGTGTACTATGTTGTGGATACGAAACACTATCATTTAACTTTTGCAAGTGTCTGCTCTTGATTCAGTTGCAGTTTTCATAGTATTTTCAAAGGTTTTGTATCTTAACCAAGTTGGGATTTTTACCCTCCCTAGATGAGCAAGAGAATACTCAGTAAGAAGGCAGCCTCCTATTAAACGTGAAGTTATTTCTTCAAAGTACGAGCCTGTTACACGTTAAGAAAGGAGAAGATATTGTCTCAGAAATAGTTTAGTCTTCTTCAAAGAAGTTTTAGGCCATTTCCCCACCCCGAAGTCCACTTGAGACAGATGTCCAAAATGGAAAATTTCAGTTCAAACTGTTAAAGCATAGCAAAAAATTACAGAAAAGTGATTGCAAATTTTACAATGGGAAATACTGGGCTTTATAGATTATGTTATCACCTAGGCTAATAGCACGTCTCTAAAATTACCTTTTAAATGCTCCAAGCAACACATGTAAATAATTTAATGTGCTTGCCAATGAATTACAGGGTTTTTTTCATGGGGTTGGATGAAGAGAGCACACAGCTGTCAGAAGGCTGGAATGTGACCCGAGAGCAGGAGTTTGCTGTCAAATTGTTTCAGCAGTGCTGATGAGATCTAGATCTGGGGATGGGTCGGGGATTCTCACCATCTTCATCTGGCCATTTGAGTCCAACTCCACAAGCTTTTTAGATCATTGCAAATTGATAGCATCTTTTTTCATTACCATACAACAGTATTTCTGTTTAAATGAATTCAGTAACTACGAACTCCAAATTTACCCGCCTATAGAAAAGCCTGAAAATTTTGCCCATTCTAATGAGGGAGAAACATACTCATATGAAACAGAAAGCTAGATAATCTAAACCACATTTTTAACTGTTAGGAATTTCTTCACCAAAATATTCGTTATTCTCTGTGTATGTGTGTGTATATGTGCATATAAAACAAAACAGACATTAGGCTAGATCCTGCAGATGAGCTCCCCAAATGCGTATTTGAATATGTGGATGGGCATTGCAGAGTGGGAGGACTTTGCAGGAAAAGGTAGAAGAATCAATTCTAGGGCTTAGATACAATTTATAATTACTGTAGTTACTACCTGGTGTTTATCTGTAGACAAGGGCTGGTGTCGCACACTAGTAAATTAATGGCTATTGATAATTTTTATGGGGTGCACATAAAATAGTAGGTTATTTTCAGACAAAAAGAAACTGCCCAACTTTAGTGACTTTCCAGCTGAGCAATATTTGCTTTAGTATGTCATGGCATGGTGGGGAATATACACAGAATATCTCCCAGAAGAATAATACATATTCCCATGAAAGAGACAAACACATTTTCTGGATATGAGGAAAGGTAGGTGATAGAAAATTGTGCCAGTATTGTCAGTTCTAAGACATAAAATAGAGAAAGACGAGGAACTTAGTTTCACCATGCCTTCGAAGCAAGTGAATCCCAGAGCAGAAAAAAAGTCATGCTTCACATGCCTTGGAAAGAAATTCACAGCAAAAGACATATGGCAAGGAAAGTCAGAGGACTGCTCCACCTGATTCACATTTTTATTTGACTGCTTTACACTCAAGTTCTCTTGTAATGCCAAGTCATGTGCTCATGTATGTGACACATACTCATACGTCGAAACCCCTTTCTGTGCCCAAGACCTTCAGGAGCAGGTTAACTCACTTTTCTTGCAATATGGCCCCAAAGGCAGACACGTCTTACAAAAATGACGTGGGGCACAGGGTACCCACCAACAGATGGAGGACTTGAGCTCAGTTCCCTCAAAATAGGGAAATTCAACACCCCTGTTTGCAAAAAGAAGGCTCAGATCAATGGGTTGCGATAAAACTTCATATATCCTCTCGTGGCTATGCTACCATACATTGGAAAGCCCAGGACACTCAGAATCAGGGTATCTGCAAGCAAGAGGGAGCCTGAATCTGAAAGTTCAGTTTTGGGTACAGGTTGAGGACATAGCTTGACTCAGACCTGTGGGAAAAGTATGAAACTCAATCTTTAAACTTCATTACCAATGACTTAAGTTCCCAGTAATCTGCAGTACACTGGGGGAGGATAGAGATCAGTCACCAGTACCAAATATAATATTCAAAACCCTAAGACAAAAGTTTTTGGTATTTGAGACATAGGCCCTACCCTTGGAGTCACACAAGGTGTCACCACAGAGCAGTGAGGAGCCCTCTAACCTCCCATATTGTGGTTGTATCAGGATGTAGGTATCTTAACCTGTTGGCATGCATTAAGTCTCTATCAGTAAACTTTTAAAAGTATCAATAATGCCTTCTGTCAACAGTCATTAAATCAAAACTGGGGCTTTCCTCATGAGCATACTGCTACCCAGTAACTGCCAAGTAGGTAGCTTTTTGCAGGGTGTCACACTGAGGGTACCTAATGAAAAAGGGTAGAATTGTTGACCGGAATAATTTATAGTGGATCAGTTGAGTTTTTTTATGGAGTAAGAGATATAAGTACACATGAACCAAAGACCATATACTTAAACTAAGAAATCCTTTCCATTCTTTATTTTACAAGGTTGTGTTTTACAGCCTTATTTAGATTTATGAATAGTCAATTCTATATTTATAACTATCATAAAAACTGAGCAGCTTATTGTTTTTGTAAACCTAATGTAAAATCTAAGCCAAGAAAAATAAAACTAAAAGCTTTCTAAAAAAAGGAACATTGTTCTTACACCGACAGAATAGATAGAAAACCAAAATATCTAAAATGAAATGGGCTTTTCTGGTCAAGGGAAAGTAGTGTCACACAAAGAAAAAACATGATTCATATTCAAGTTTGCCACCTGACCTTCTGTGAGGCTTTTAAGCTATTGTGGTTTAAGGTTTGGAGGGGGGGTCAGGTACAGCGGCTATTCCACTCCCCTTCCTGCCACACTCTATAAAAGAACACAGGAAATCCCATTCACCTCTTCCTCTCTGGGATCCCTGCAGGGATCACACCTCCACACGGCTTTTCATGTGCTTTGGAGAATCCAGCACCATCAGAGACTGGGTTTTGTATATATTTGTATATACACCTCCTCTTATTATCTCTGTATACTTCCCTTCCCTTAATACCTTTTTGTTCCCCATTAAAATTGTAATCTTAACTTCCAACTTTGTGTAAGGTCCTCTTTTTTCCTCCCCCAGGAGGGAAGAGGGAGAGAGGGAGGGGTGAGACAAATTCTGCTCCATGAGGCTTGCCCTGAGCCTGAAATGGGGACATAAGCCCTCAGGTTCTCCCTTCAGTTTAGCCCACTCTAAGGATACTAACCATGGGACACAAGTAATTATGCTGACAAGTAATTCCCTCTGTGACTTTATGGGATAGATAATTTATCACTAGTAGCTACAACAAATTCAAGAGTTTATATCCTTAGAAAACAATCTGTTCTGTGGTTAAGCTGCAAGGTTTGAGAAAAGGGAAAGTGGATACTCTTGGTAATGTAAGTGCTAGACCAAACAAGAGGCTTGGTTGAAATATAACAAACCACTTAGTGCACGTTCAGGTTATTTAGTACAGCGTGTACTAAATGTTCCCAACAGAAAGAAAATTCTCTTCCTTTTCCACTAGCTAGCACAGTGAGGGCATCCCAATAGACACTTCCTATATTTAAATTGACAAAAGCTACATCAACTATTTTTCTAGGCTAAAGAAAAAAATGGGACTGCTAAAGGTATGTCAGTCCTACAGTTAAAGTAGGGTTCTGTTATGCTGAACACTAATAGCTTCTCCCATAGATCATAAAGTTACTGCAGTGAAGCCTACTCAGAATCTTTTGAAAGTCATGAAAAAACCCAGCAGAGATGCCTGGTACAGACAGCAATTATTTACAGTAGTGTAGAGATAGAAGGGTTCCCTGAAAAAGCAGCACAGCAGATTTCTCAGTGAAACACAGCCATCAAAACTTAATATGTACTATAAAAACTGTAACTAAAATGTTAAATCTCTGAATTTTAGGGAAGGAATTTAAGAACTTTTCTAAACCCCTAAAATTCAAAACTTAGTTTGAAATGTGTCTAAGAACTCCTTTGGTTTAGGCTATCTCTCTACTAGAACCATACTTCATATATTCTAAACACCGCTATCACATTGTAATGAAGCTGCTGCACCCTAGTGGTTTGGAAGGATGTCACCACATCACGGTCATTCTACTTTCCCCGGGAGAGATGGGGCTCACTTACCTATATTATGATCACAGAACTTTCAGTATCTCAGAGCTAACAAACAGCATCTGGACCATTCTTCTTACAGTATCCAGAAGGCTGAAAGCAGGAAGAACTGCTAGAACAGAGGGACTGTTAAAACTGAGAGAGGCTGGCATTCAGATTTGGAAGTTAAAGGTCCAGGCAGGGCAGGAGAATAAACAAAGAGGAGTGATTTGGGGAAGAAGAGGCAGGGGGAAAAAAAACAGTCAAATCAGTGAGTAAAGGTGAAAGAGAAGGGAAGAGCAAGGAAGAAATGAAGATGTTTGAATGTTTGAACTACTCGTGATCATTTTAGTATGGTAGGGCAATAATGCATCATCCCTTTCTTCCCAAATTCAGATTCTACTTACAAGTTTCTTGAAAGAGGTAGGATAACTCACCGTAGCGTATGCACTTTAAATCACACTTAGAATCCTATGTTCTTCAAGTTAAAAATATGGAAAAAATGAGTCTTCTGCTATTCAAGATTTGATTTAACACTAAAAGAAGAAAATTCCTCTAAGAAGTAACTGCTTTCATTGAACAATATGGCATTGTATCTAATTTTAGTCTGTATGTTTTGGTAGGATCATATAGAAAGATTTGATGAGAAGAGAGTAAAACATCCTTCAGCCACATCATCTCTTTTTGCAAGTTTGATTTTATATTTAAAATTCTCCAACTCTGTATCTTCAGTAGTTATCCAAACAGAACAACAAAATGCTGAGGCCAGAAAGTCCAGAAAAGAAGAAACAAGTATTTGGTGGACAAGCATTGTTTTCTCCAACCAGTAGTATGTTTATCACAATATACCTCCTGTCACTTGCTACTGTGAAGTGATCAACATATTAGGGGCTAAACTGGTACTCTGGAGGAAGAAAGGAGGAGTGTGGCCCATTCTATAAACACACTCAGGTTCTCTACTGTACATATTTAATAGATTCATGTTATCTGGGCATTAATCACAAAACAATTCACCAACATACCTGTTCACTTGGTTTGTTTAAAACTGTTTTCTCCCAAATATACAGCCCACTTAATTTCCTTAAGCTTAAAAGAACAAAATATTTAGCATTTAAGTGTAATCAAAGCTAAGTGTTTCTACTGAAGTGCAATACGAGTTCACTGAAATTTCAGAAAAGGACAGTGCTTTAAAGAAAAAGAAGGAAGAGTTACTTAAATCTTTAAAGGAAAACCAAGCATTTCAGCTGACTGCAGTTAAAATTTAAACTAACTTCACAAGAAGCCTATTTCATTTTACAGGTGAAACAAAACCTAGACCATCTGTGCTAGGAAAGGATGAACAACAGGATTGAAAGCTGTGCTAGTTGAGTTTTTAATTACTACTGATGGAAATAAAACAATTGTTTCACACAGTAGTTATACAGAAACATGGAAAAAAAAAATTCAATGGAAAAAATCCTGCTTCCTTTCTTCATGTTTTCTTTGCTTCACTGGAGGCCACAAATCATTCTCTGAACATTATAAGGTGTGTATTTTTAGCAATTTTAAAGCCAGAACTGGTGTTACTTTCGCATTGTCAGTCAGCTTCCAAGGTATATTGGGCTTTTTTCCGTGCAGAGATTTTCCTCCCCTCTGCTTTTCTGTGTATACTTCTTTGTTCCTCCACCCACTCAGTGCAGCTTTTGCCCTTTTGCCACAGCTTCTCTGCAAGTCCAGGATGCTTCAGCCATGAGAGTGGGGTACCCACTCACCAACAGGTACTGTGAAAGCTGCAAGGAAAGGAGAGGGCAGCATTTTGCTTTCATTTCCTCCCCAGTGCAACTGACTCCCCAAGTCACTGACTCGGCTCTCCTTGTTCTTTTCCACTAAGGGCAAACCTAGTACTATGTCTGTACATTCCTTTAGGCCAAACATCATGATCAAGAAATCTCCAGATGTTGGTGCCCAGTCACATTTTTTTCCATTTCCCACTACTGGCCACTGCTAAAGCTGTTACAGAATCACGGAATCATGGAATGTTAGGGATTGGAAGGGACCTTGCAAGATCATCTAGTCCAATCCCCCCCACAGAGCAGGATCACCTAGATCAAGTTGCACAGGAACGCATCCAGGCGGTCTTTAAACTTCTCCAGAGAAGGAGACTCCACAACCTCCCTGGGCAGCCTGTTCCAGTGCTTCGTCACCCTCACCACGAAGAAGTTTCTTCTCGTATTTACGTGGAACCTCCTATGTTCCAGCTTGCACCCATTGCCCCTTGTCCTATCATTAGACACCACCAAAAAGAGCCTGGCTCCATCCTCCTGACACTTTCCCTTAATGTATTTATAAACATTACTAAGGTCACCCCTCAGTCTCCTTTTTTCCAGGCAAAAGAGGCCCAGCTCCCTCAGCCTTTCCTCATAAGGGAGATGTTCCACTCCCTTAATCATCTTTGTGGCTCTGCGCT
>VYZX01034252.1:0-15001 GCA_013401335.1 Brachypteracias leptosomus
CCCTGCTCTATGGTGTTCCATCGTATCAGCTCCAGCGTCCCAGCACCGCAACAACCAGGCCATGAGACTCTCTCCGTCTTTTCAACCATAATCCTTCCTAGGCATAGTGCTGACATTAATTTCAGTGTCCAAGTTGCTGCTGTCTGCCGACTCTGACCCAACCTGGTTTGGCCCCGGAGAAGGTCCTCCCTCCGTTTTTGCTTTCAAGCCACCAACCCCCACCTGCCAGCTCAATTTCTTTAAACACATCTTGTGGATGACGGATCAGGGTGAGCTGAGCCATTTGACAAAGCGGGGGAGGGGAGGCTGTTCCTTTGTCGGCTGCACCACCCCCTGCCCGCAGCTGCTCAGCCGGAGCGGCTGGGTCAGTGCCTGGGGCTGGAGCCATTGCCAGGTCGGGGCCTGATGCCAGATCCGCAGCCGGGGCGGGGCCTGCGGCCAGAACCACAGCTTTTAGAGCAGCTGCAGCTCTTAAAGCGTCCGCGTCCCCGCACAGAGCCCTAAAAGCCAGATACGCGAACAGGAGCATGGAGAATGCATTCAGGCACAGAGACAGCAGTGCCACATGATACCAGCTGCTCCCGGGACACTCCAGCTCTGGGAGAAAACATTCATCAGANCAGGAAGGGGAGTGGAATAGCTGCTCCACCTGTCCCTCCCCCTCCTCAAACCTTAAACCACAACACTACCTTAAAACTTTATTTTGAAGTGTAATTCACAATGGAAGGGACCATTAAAAAATTGCTGCTTCTCTCTGGATCTTGTAATTTCAAATTAAGTTTTAAGATGCTATATTTACAAAATATGAGAAAGGGTTGAGTTCATAGACTATCAGCAATAAGTGAAAATGCACTAAAGGCAATTTAAGTTGAGTTTCCTTGTACTGTCCCTGAATTTAATAAAAAAACTAAAGTGACAAGATTTTCCCAGTCAATAAATCATGCAAAAGATGAACTATACATATGTTTAGAAGCTTTTAGCAAAACCAAACATTTTCACTTTGAGAGTATTTTAGGAAGAAAACAGTTCAAATATTTTCAGAAGTGGTGGAAATAAAAAATAGCTAATCTCAACATTAAATGATTTTAAAACTATTTTTTAAAGCATAAGAGTACTGTTGTGGAAATTTATTGGGAGATAATGCCCAGCTAGTTAGAAGTTATATGCCCAGTTTATGATACCACTTCTTCCAAAACACTTGGTATTCTTTGACCATCCTGCTGCAACAACCCTGCCCATTTACAAAGAGGATTAAATAACTATTAGTTTCTATCTGCATCCACAGGTACCAGAACGCATGAAAAAATTCATCCCTTTTCTAATATTTGGCTTCATGCAGGTTGAGAAACAAGCATTTTGACATGATGGAGAACAATATTTTCATTAGCTTAGTCAGCAACTTTTCTATGTAGAAAAAACCCTGAGTTTAGTCCAATGCTATTTGCATGAAGAGATCCATTTACAGCAGTCTTCTTCAGCTGTGGTCAGCAAAGGAGGACATCAATAAGGTATTGCTGCAAGTTAATGCTTTTGAGTAAATCCCATGTCCCAGTTGCCTTTTTACTTAGAAAGTGTCTTCCCTTATGATGTCTGAGATGTATCCATTTATGAGAAAATAAAGCAAGATAATGTCATTCAAAGGGCAATTTACCCAAGAAAACATTATGCCATGTATCTCCCTTACAAAGAATGTGTGAAAAAGTCTATCAGGAGAAAAACAAGTACTATTGCACCATTTTGAACATGCAATATGCATAACTTCTGAAGGCATTCTGTTAGGATAATTCTTATAGGATATGTTTCATTTTTGGCAGATGATCACTGTGGAAAGAACTGCCTTCTTCAGATATTAGGATTATTACAAAATGTAGGTGTTCTGAGAGGAAAATCAGAAAACAATGCACATGATAGGACAATGAAAAATAACAAGTAAATAAAGGCAACACATAAATGGAAGTGAAAAGATTGATTTTGAAAAGCCAAAATGGTTGGTGAAAAAAGTTTTATTGTCAATCTTTTTATCATTGAAAATAGTAGCTGCCAGCCAGGTTGATGTAGTGAGTTATGCAGAGTTATGCAGGAGGCAGTTCCAGCTGTGTCTTGACTGAATACTGACCGCAAAGTGGTGGACTTCATTTGCAGCTTTGCTGACCTTTCTTCAATTAATGTAAATAGGGATTTATAGTATCAGAAAAATGTAGGTGGATTTCCCCAAGCCATACACTAGCTCGTTGTGTTTGTCTTGTAGCAGTCTACATGATTTCTGAACCCCAGAGAGAATTTACATAGGAGAAAGAAAAACTAATAACCAGGACAACTGAATTTATAAAGTTAATGATGCAGTAAGTAGTGGAAATGAACAGAAGAGAAAAAATGGTCTTGAAAGATAAGAATGCTTCACTTAGATGTGAAATAAAACCAACTTATTTCCTAATATATTCTTGATGGCCTGGAAAAACAGTTTAAGTATACCCTACGAAAAGATCTTTTTATGTTTCCAAGATATACTACCATTTTAGAGATCCATCAGTTACTTCCCTAATCATCTCTATATGTGATGCATTAAATCACTATAAATCCTACTAAAAATAAATGGGAATCTTCCTATAATAATCTCCCACAATATAATATTCAGCTAGGTCCTTTAAATCAGCTTGAAAAAGAAAGACAGTAAATAGTGAATACACGCTGTGTACTTATGAGTGTACTGGTGCACAGGTAAGTACAGGCAGACATCCACGGCTTGTTATTACCGTGCTCACTTATCTTGAATGGTCTTGCATACTGAAGTACAGTTCCATAAATGGACATGGGCTACAGTCACATGTGACAATTAAACCATACCTCTAAATTAAACACTTGGACACCAAAAGCATTCAGAAAATCTCTCTTGCAGGGTGAACAACTGAGCAGTTTCTCTGACAGACACTGTCAATTAGAAATGTGTGTTACTGCTCAAGTCCAGACATTTCTGGGAGGTTGTGCTTGTGTGGTGTCCACACCCCTGTGGGATTTTACCTGGCTTCATGCCCTTTGATTAACTTGAAGAGAAAACCACAACCCTGTTACTCAGGGGTGAGCTAGTCAAAATAATAGGCTTTCTTCCTGTTGTAAATTGTTGTTTGAAGGGAAAATGAGGGTAAAGGAGGTATGTGAATTTGGTGAGAGTTAAGTCTAGTGGTCTTAAAGCAATCTGTAACTGAAGTCAGACAAAAGCACTCACAGTTCATTAGCTCCATGTAACAGCTAGCAGGGGAAGTTACAAGGCTAAAAAAAAGCCCAAACAACTGTTTTGCCAATTACTTGGCTCAGCATAAAGGATAGAGCTACCAGCAGCAGGCATAAGCTTAATTTATTGTCTAATTCCAGCAGATACAAAATTGATATAATATGGTTAACAGCAGAGGGAATAAGCAGGATAATAAATCTAATCATACTAGATGATATAACAGAAGAAGGAATAAGCCAAGTTAGAAAGTTGATCATAGTCATACGAAAGCCACTATAGTAACTGCTAGGAAGATAAATTGCCAGATACATGTTCCTTGTCCTGTCCCACCGTTGCTGGGGAGTCCCTGGTTGCAGTGAGCAGCTGGGGCCTTTCCGGTTACAGGGAAGTCCTATGCGATGCATCCACCTGCAGGTTGGCTTCTGAAGTTCGCTGCAAGTGGGACCAGCTTTTATACTATTGAATAAACAACTCTGATCTTGTAGGCAACCTTTAAAATAACTTCAAAAGTGAGGCACCTGCTATTTTTCCTCCTGATTGGGTTCTGTCCAAGGTCGGCCAAGACTGGGAAGAAACTTGAAATGGAGGTATCTCTATCTTCATGCAATTGTTTCCAATAAACAGGTGTCCAGACTAGATATTCCAAATGGTCTCTTCTATGAATTTCTGATTTACATATGTAAATAGTTCTAGGGAACTTAGAAGAATCTAGGGTTCTTTTGAAAAGAAACAAGGCACACTGACCTGGCATTATACAGAGGTGGAAGGAGGAAAGTAAGGTATGAATTTTGAGGATATGGGTAAGTTTGGAGAAATACTGAGAGCCCAGATGTTGAAATTCAAATTCATAAAATGCCAGTCATCTTAAGTTTCTGAAATCAGCTTTTGATGACTGTAAGTATGATGTGAGGCTACTTTTACATGTGAGGTTACTCTTACATATGATGGATTTTATAATTTTTTAAAAATATTTCTCATTTTCTTTTTTCTTAGCTCATGAAAAAAGAAGGAAATTTAGTGTTTTTTTCCCTCTGCTCCAGAAATTAATTCTTTTCAAATGTAACCTTGTTAGCTTTCTTTGTTCATTAAAAAAATGTGTGCAAGAAAGGAAAATAATATTACTTGAAGACATGCTTTCCTTGATTGTAGGGTAAACAAAGCATTTCATCCTCATATTATATTAAATGCCACCTTAATTTTTGTATTTTTTTTTTCTCTGTAAAACTTATGGCTGTTTGAACTGTGGAATTGCCTACTTACATTTTGGAGCATAAGAGGTGAAAATTAAGGCAGTATTCAAAACACCTACATAAATTCCTTCACAAATCAGTATGGAAACATTTTAGTAAATGCACTTCAATTTTAATCAATGATACAGGGAATATTTTCTCACGTATTTGTCAACTCAAGACAAAACTTTGCTAAAAACAGTCATTATAAGCCTTTAAAGTTATACTATAAATTATATCTGTAGTGTATATATATATATGTATTGACTTGAAAGACCTCAGATGGATTTCTCCAAGTCCTTCTATATCAATCACACTTATACCTATATTACCAGTGAACTGATGAAAACACATTGATTTAAATTCAGAACATCAATTGTAGATGACATGAAAAATTTATTATCAAAGTTGTCAAGCAAGTATTTCATGAATGCTCGGATTCAAGAGACAAATAGGCACAGAACAAAAATATTTTAGGGTTATGAAATACTCAGTATTCTTTTAACGTCAATGATGTGCATCTTGTGCACTCATCTATCAGGTATGGTAGCCTATTTAAGAAATTGATCCTACTCTCTCAGTCACAAATATGAGATTGAAGCCTAGAGAAAAAATATCATGATAAACCCAGTTATTTCCTCATTTCATTACATTTAAAATATCTGAAGACTACTTTTTTTCTATTTCTTTCTTCTACCATATAACTTTTCTGCTGGATTTCCTCTATGTTTCATAAAGCTGTAGACATACTTGCATCCTTACAGTCTAACTTTGGCCATACTTCTTACATCTCTACAGCTACATAACTTAGGCCTGATTGATAAGATGCAACTTCTCACACAATGACTCAGATATCCTACTATCAATTGTAACCTCATCTAGGTGATCCTGCTCCGGCAGGGGGATGGGACTAGATGATCTTTTGAGGTCCCTTCCAATCCCTGACATTCTGTGATTCTGTGATTCTGTGATGCCAACTTGAAAAGCAAAAAGTTGTGACAGTGAGAATGCTCCTTGGTCTTTGATTGGGCCCTTTTATTAAGGAAGATTTTTTCAGTTAAGACAGAAAACAACTTTAGAGAAGCCATATGAACTTTAAGAAATGATTATATTGAATTTGTAAACTCTTAATTGCAAAGTATTATGGCAGAGCAGCACACTTTTTTTACAATAGCATGTTTATTACAATTGCAGGAGCTACATACACTGATTTTGTTATCAATTGCTTTTTATTTTCATGGAAACATTTTGTTTAAACTTTTGCTTAATTATATTTTATCCATCTCAGGAAATTTATTTTCCATGTTGGCACCATATCTAGCACTGTAGGATAGGTGTTATTTGAAAAATGATGCAATATTGAAAAAGAAGACAAAGGTAAAAACTTTCTTCAGAAACTCAAGAAAACAATGCGTACATTGATGGATTAAAAGAAAAATAAGCAATGAAATGAACTTGGTCTTTAAATGAGTAAATCACCAGTCAAGCAAAGTTCTTATTTAAAAAAGCAAAAGCCTTCACAGAGGTGATATAAAGATTAATAAAAGATCTAATGAGACATAAGAAATTCAAGAAATCAGTAAAGAAGTTTCATGATTTATTTACTTTTTTTTCATCTTTAAGCTGTGGTACAGTTTCCAAATGAATTCTGTGATGTCATTTTGGCTTTGCAATTTAGAAGAAAAACTTTTTCAGCTGCTTTCTAGAAGTCTAATAGTCCTTCATCATCCTGATTGTTAACTGCAAACTGAAGGCTTGCTGGTATCTTTGGGAGAAAAAGGTTTTGGACTGGCAATTACAAAAGTGCTTCACTTTTTCAGCTGAAGCAACCACAAAAACAGAGATCAAGAGGAAGAGAAGAAACTTCAAAATGAATAAGCCAGTGATTTCCAGATATCAGGAAGAAAATTAAATACTTGGTTTATTTATTAAGAAAAATCAAGTTGCTGACCAATGAGGAAAAGGCAAGACAGTTCAGGAGAATGAGACTATGAGACTACATATCCAGTATAGCTCAAAATATCCAAAGAATGTGGGGATAACAGAGCGAGAATTCTCTATACTAAACCTCTGAAAGGACAGACAAAGGAAATTACCTTTAAAATAGCAAAACTTCTTCAGTAGATCTAAAAACTATGGAGGATCCCCTTTATTGGTGAATTCCAAATATGTATATGTATATACATTAATTCAGGCTTCTACAGGCCAATAAAGTGCTTTCAGCAATATATCAAGTTTTAGAATAAGTTGCTGAAAGAATAATTAAAAACATTGTGTGAAAAATAAATGAGATACAAATCAATGTAAATTTGATGAAAATCAAACCAATTTAATACCTTGCTCATAACTGATTATTTAGACAAAATAAATGATATAATTTATTTTTTTTTAAAATGCCAGCAAAGCATTGATTCTACTGCTTCTAGAGAAATACTGTTACTTAAGGAAGATGGATGAGAAAAGTAAATGTGAGGAGCTAACTAAAGAGAAAATTGTTATGGAAAGTGGATATCGCCAAAAATGGATGTATCACATTTAGAGTGGTTAACAGGTGATGCTGTTGCAATATATAGTGGAGGGTTTTATTAATAGTGTTGGCATAAATAATAGAATGTATTGCTGTAATTTGCTAGCTTCATTAAGTTCAAGGCCTCAGGTGAATTATTAGAATAATGCACATTGAGAACAAACTATTATGAGGACACAAGCACTCATGAATAAAAATAAAATGAAGAATGGAGCAGAAGAAGCCGAATTTATTTTGCTATGTGTGGGAACTGCTCAGATGGAATCAAATAGGAGGAGATGAACCATGTTGTATTAACTGATCACACAATGACCATAACTTACCTGTATGATGTTAAAGTATGACAGTGTCTAAGAAGTTGATAGTCCATCTTATGCAAATAAAATTAATTGGATCCTTTAGTCTTGTATGACAGAAGATGAAAAACAAAGTCATTGTTGTCTGTTTTGTATGTCAGAGGCATGAAACCAAAGGTAGTTAGCTCTTTAAACCAAGGTCAAAAAGAAATGAGTGTATACTGATAATAAATACATTAAGGAAGGAAATTAGAAAGTGATAAATAACTATCAGAGTAATAACGTTTTGTAATATTAAATATAGCTATTTTTAAGATATAAATGGCTAAGTACAATTCAATAGATACCTCTAACAGCAATTAACCCTTTGTCAATGACAGAGAACAGTACACTCAAAGATACAGGCATCTTTCAGTCCTGCAGTTCTTGGAGTGGGTTATTGTCTTCAGCATGTCTGAAGTATTTTGTAAAGTTATTAGAAAGTATATGGTATTCAGATCTTTGTACTGAATCAGACTTCCCAAGCACATGTCAAAATTCTCTGCACCTTGGAGAATAAAAGTATTTTATTTTGTCTTTATCTATTTCAGGCATTAGCATGTATACATTAACATTTTAATGCAGCTAATATTCTGAAGTACTCTGTCAGCGATGTATCATAAATCAAGCAAATTACTTGGAATGTAGTAAAACTGAAAAGGTTTGATTGACAATCATGGGATGTGAGCAATAATTTAATTTAAAAATTGACAGAAAAACACTTATTGGATAATAGGACAAAAGATACTTTTTCCTAAGTATCTTTCCTAAGGGTTAGCATATTGCCATAGAGTTTTGCAGTCCTAGATGATGTAGATAGTTGTGAATCTATCTAGTTATAAATAGATAGAGAATTGTGGTTGTATGACTTTCATGCTAACTCAACAAAAGTTAGTCAACGGAATTCATACATATGTTATTTATAAAGTTAGTTTATTTTACTGCATGTGATCATATGATTTTACTTTTACTTAGACTTCCTATACCTCATGTATTCTTCCTTTACAATTACTGAAAGTAATTTAATAATTCTGTCTTTTAAACATAGAACAGTTACGGCTCAAATCTTAAAATTGCTTTGGCAGCCTTAAAGCACAGTATAATGGCTGAAGAAGTTAATCTGAAAATTTTACTATGGGAATCTAGTCCATTTTCTGAACTTCATTTTGTGCCATGTGGGAGATCAGAAGGTGCACTGAAACTTGTACTAAATGTGATTAATGCTTAATTCTAGTAAATTTAAAATCTGTGTGCTCAACAACTTTTGAGTATTGCCAGTATTGGTCTTTCTACTTCACATATTAACAAAGGACTGTTTAAATGAATTTTTCAGGATATCCCCTAATATTTTTTCTGTGACAAATAGGCATGCAATAATACAAGTTTTCAGAGATGTGTGGACTGATGTGAAATATTAGCTCATAAATATTTTGTATGCCAAAAGATCAACAGAAGACTCCTATTTGTTGACCATTCATTTATAAAGCAAACAGGTTCTACCATGTTATATTAGACTGGGAGAATCTTTTAGAGAATATTATAAAAAATAATAAAGAAAAAAACCCAGGCTCTAAATATTTTATGATAACAGGGGAATGTTGCCAAAATCATGAATCATAAATCAAGACTTCAATCATTGTATACATTATTTCTGTCTGCACAATACTTGAGACATGTAAAATGAATGAAACGTAAACTGAAGCTCCAAATGAGAACAGATCCTTCACAAAAATTCATTAGCACTGTCATATCCAAGAAATTCACATGCATAGAAAACTTGTTGCACATAAGCAATTTCTTGCAGGAACTGAATACACATTCTAATTTTCACTTGTTCCTTTTACTGACAGAAAGTTTCTGTTCTTGGTTTGTTCCTGCTGTTTTGAGAAATGTAATCCTTAAGGAAGGTCAGACTTTCATGAGCAGAAACCTGTCAAAGCAGGCCATGTGTGAGACAGCCTTGGTGATGCTTCTTAAGAGGCTTCACAAATGAGTAAGAGATTATGCAAAGGCAATGCAACATTTTAGAATTTACCTCATATCTTCTCTTCAGTAGATTGTTCCCAGTCAGTGTAGCAGATCACCTTCCACACTATTCTTATGTAACTCTTTCCAGTGGCTAACTCCACCTAGAAAATGTTTGCAGGACTTCATGATACTGGAGAATTCCAGTATTGCACACCAGATATAACCATGAGATTTATCTTTACTTTAGAAACAAAACGTCTTTTCTTTATGTTGAGTCAGAAGTTCATGATTGTTGTTGTTGCTTACCTTTTTCTTAAGTGCAAAGAAGCCCATCTTTCTTGACTAACTCTTCATTCCTGATTTTTTTTTGGTCAGGTGTTTTCACCTTTTTGTTGTTGTTGTTCTAATGCCATTACAATTTAAACACTTTATATATTATTTAACAGCAACTCCAGTATAAGTTAGGCAATATGAAGTATCTATGTTGACTTTTAGAGGAATGGTTCTCAGTTAGTTATTTGCATGGTTGTAATTTCTGGTTTATATGGGTTTTTTTCACCTAGATATTTAGTTACAACATGTAAACATGGTGGATGATCACCTCTGGATGACTTTATCACAAGACAACTTGTTGAAGCATATATCAGAGAACCTTCCTTTTCTAGTTTGCTCATTAAACTATCAGACTAATTATTTTACATTTTAGTGAAAAGGTAAAAGACATTCTACCCTGTCCCCATGATCCTGAATATAATATGTGATCTCCTGGATTACCATGAATTCAAGAGAGAATCACTCTTTCCAAAAGTGGCTCAGAAACTGCATGTAATTTCAGCAGAAGAGAATTTCTATGTACTGATAGAAAACTTTTTTCATCTAATATCATGTGTATAATGATGAGATCCATATGGGGTAATGACAGCAGAAAGAGGGAGGCTTTGAACTGAAGCAGCAGCACAAAAAGGGTTAGGGCTTCTTAGAATGGAAGAATAACAAAAGACATCTTAAGTCATACAAGCTGAATATATTGTTTCTCAGTTTCAAAAATTATGCCAATACCCTCTGACAAAAGATAACATTAGTTACATTAATAAAGAACTGTTCTGAAGTAATGACTGCAGTATGATTAACTTCTACATAAACTATAGAACAAAATATCTTTGTAGAAGCTGCTAAGTTACAAATAAAAAGTGGGTAGAAAATGAAAAGGCAGATGGCGTGGTTATCACTTAAAAGAAAAAAAATCCCATTCCTAGTAAGGGCATCTAATTTAAAAACAAAAAACAAAAATTCTACCAGAGCCAGTAAGCAGTAAACTAAGGCAAAGAATTATGAGAGTTATGGCACTTCACATCTCAAAAATAAATGTCCTACATATGGCAATGTCTGCAGATCTGCAACACAAGTAGGTACACTGCAAAATTATGCAAAGCAAACAAAGTGCATACAGTCATAGAAATTTAAATTGAAGCTGTAATTATGGTGTCAGGGGAGCTGCCTAAGCAACCTATTCCCAGAGCCAACAATGAAGATAAAAACTCTATTACAGGTAAACTTCAGATAGAAATCCAATGTTCCTATTAGTAGATATTTAATGTATAATCAGATACAAACCTACAAAGGGAAGGGAAGAATAAACAGAACTACAAGAAAAATCCAGAAGTACAACAACCAATATTCATCTTAATTTATCTTTAGAATAGTCAGCCTAGGGATATGGTGAAAACCTAATTATCTGGAACTGGACAAAGTCCTAGATAGTATAATAGAGAGGAAAATGATTGTGCTGACATAAGAGAGAAATGGGTCGTCTAATACATATTTGCATCTTAATTTTCCATTTCTAACCCCTATAATTTTATGCCTCCCAGATAATGGAAACTTTTTTTTCCTTTGTAGTACAGTAGTTGGAGTGAAAACTCTGTAAAACTGTTACTTCTATTAGAAGAGAACCAGAAATAATTTAAATTTTTCTCTTTCTATTAGTAAAGGTCTCTGCTGTGGTTATTGCTTTACAGACACAAGGCACAACCACTGTCTGAAAGACAAAAGCAGCTGGGAACAAGGCGGAATTATGTTGGCTTTATAAGCTTTTGGTAGGACTGTGACATCTGTTTTTCTTTTTGCATATAGGGAAAAGGGAAGACTGATGTGACTCCAAAATCCCAGCTGTGGCAGGAGTGGAACATGTGAAAGTCAGAAGCTGAGAACAGCCATCGTGGAGCAGAGGTCTAGAGGGGCAGCTTCAGACAGGGCTATAATGTCTAACTCTGTGGACATTTTAAAAGGTTCTGTCATCCTACAGGACCTATTATGGATGCCACTATAATTACAGATCCTCATCAAATAATGCCATGGAAAAAGCAGGAAAAGGCCCAGCGTCTTAGCCACTTTACCTTGCACATTCTCTGCAGACCTATGAAACTCAACTTAATTCCTTGGAGGAATCTTATCTTCATGCCTTTTCTTCCACTTTTTTAATCTCCAATATTTATAATATGGGCAAGGATTATGTTTCGCTCTGTAGATGTCTCACACAAAGTACAATTCAGAGCAAAGAGCTCTAGGAAATTTTCATTATCTGAGAAGAAAACCAGACATATAAATTAAAACTGTCAAAACCAGAGTATTTTTATTTGTGAAATACTAAAGAGAACCTGGAAATCAGAGAATTTTTGCCTCTGAATTTCATCACAAATTTGACAATTTCCTTTCAAAATTAAAAAATGTATATCTTATATATCTTCTGCACAATGGACTCGATAACTCTTTCTATATTATATAGTATTCACTACCCCATCATTAATCAAGAAAGATTTATTGTTGGGTAATGCCATCTAAAATGGAGCCTTCAGTGGCAAAACCTCTTACTAAGTTGTTTTTAATATTTAATGCAGGAAGGAAAAATATGACAGATTTTATTCCTTCTTAGAAGGTGCTTACAAGTGTAATCAGTGGAAACTTCCACAGTCTCTTATGAACACAAGTACTACAAAAACCTAAGGCATTCCTCACTTATTATGTGTTTTTATACAGCCTGACATATACATCAAATTCAGTTAAAAAATCATGAAAATATAAGCATTTCTTTTTATTCTAACCTCCGATTTGCTGGTTGTCATTGACTTTACTTTTATCCAAGTGTACTGTTATACTCCAGTGGTGCAAACTTGCACTTTTAAATACAGAATCTTTTTTCTTAATAATCTCTTTCTCTTAGCATTTATCATTTTCTCTCACTTATCTCAATATATCTGGACTTTTCTTTTTGTATTTTCCTCACAAATAAATGGTCTTTATCCTTTCACATTGAACCTTCCCTCTCAAACATATTCCATAGTGCTATTGATGTTCTGAACACTTAGCGTTTCCATTCAGTTTCTCTGTGCATATTCTACAAAGGGCTGGGAACACAAATACTGCCTCAGAGTTGCTATTGAATCTCCTCAGAGATTAGCCATAACTAAAGAATTAGATTAAAACTTTCCAAAACTGTGGAGAGGCCTTCTAAGAAAACAAAATGGATATCAACTGTGTGCAGAGTGGAAAAAACTGAACAGACTAACTTTCCATCTGAGTCAGTGATGCACAGAAATGCATAGGTAGAGAGAGCAGATATCTCAGGAAAGTGAATGACACTGAACCACCTGCTGCAGGGTCCTGCATACAGATTGATGGTGACTGTCTGACCAGCCTCACTATCTGAATGTACAGGTTGAGTGCATTTCCCACTATGTGACACCCTACATGAGAAAAAACAAGGAATGCTTATTCACCCATACTAAAGCAATCAGTAAACAAAATATAGAAAGATGCCTTGGAAATAGCCCTTTAATCATTCTACTTCTTTTGTACCCATGAGTCTTGCATTGTCTGTGCAGTGACATGGCTACAATCAGAAGAAAAATGATAAATATTTCTGCTGAACTGATAAGCTAAGAGGTGAAAAGATATCGACTGGAATCCTTTCAGGCTTAAAAAATATTGAACTTGGGCTTCTAACCTTGTGAGTCAGTGCTTTTACTTAAAAAGTACCATTGATGCCACAGCTTTCTTCTCTGATCTTAAATAAAAATAACAATGGAAGTGTAAGATACCTAGTACCCATAGCTGTTAAGAGTTTGTGTTTAGAGAGTATTGATTACACTGAATGCTTGTAGTCTCCGCCTAATTATAGAATTCAAACTAGATTCTGATGGGACACAAGCAGTGAGCATATGCATGGAAAAAAACCTAGAAACACAGAAAATTTTAAATTAAGATAAAGAAATGTAGACCCCTCTGGTTCTGACAGCAGCTGAGCAGAGAATCGTAATTTTTGTTTTAGGCCTCTCTGTACTGCCTGTGACCCTTTATTGGTCCCAGCCCTAAGCGTAGCTTTTCAGCAGACACTTTTTCTGGAATATCATGGGAAAAGCAGCACTATATATCTTGAAGTGCCATGTGACAGACTGAGAATTGACATAGCATTTTTCAATACATTACATTTACTAAAAAAACCATGGAAAAGAGTATATGAGATAAAAGTAGAATGTGTAAATACAATAAAATAAAGCGCTTATGTACCCTAGAGGGTACAAATATGTTCCATGTCACTTACCTTTAATATCTAAAATTATTTGACTAAAATTAAATTTATCCTGGTTTCCTATGTAGTTGATGGAGAGCAATGCAGGCATCCAGAAGGCCCTTCTTGGCTCATGCTAGATATGTATTTTAGGATAAAATGAATCACCCTTTGCAATTATTTTTTTCTTGCCTGTGATTTTAAGTGTGTTACCAGCTTAGACTTTAGCAATTCAAAGTTAAACATCTCAATTTGTGCAAAATATCCAACCCCATATGTCAATCTGATGAAAGGATCAAAATCTCCCCCCAAAGACATTTACTAATTGCTAAAAAATCTTCAAAATTACCTCAAACCAGTTCAGAAAAAACTTATTCTTAGCCAGCAGAACTTAGTTTCGAATAGTTCACACATCTGTAGTTTCAATTACGTGCATATTGTTCTTCGTGAGATGCAATTTTGTTTTACTGCCAGTAGTAACAGAAAAGCTATTTCAGCTGTGTCAGTGTGGAATAGCAATGTCATGTGAAATTTGGTGACCTATTAAATACAGGTATTTGCACAGAGGTTGGCCACCCCCCTCTCCACATACACACTTTTTCTCCCCTAAACACTTTTCTGACTGTGTAGCTTATGTGAAAACATGAAACACAACAGTGTTTTCTGTTGTTTTTCATTTTTAACTATGCCTTGTATCATTAACAAAGATTCTGATTTTCTATTTTGTAGCCTCTTCTTAGTTCCCTGGTGCATTCCACTGCAGAAGTGCTTGGGATACTCACTGTATCCAGAAAATGGCAACAAAGGAGGAAACGGAGAACATTAATGGATATTGTTTCCAAGGAAACAAAGCATCAGAGAATATAAGAAAGCCAAGAGGGATGTCATTTCTTTTCCCCAAGAAAACAAGGGAATAGAGGGAATGGAAAAGCTAATGAATAAATGACTTAAGTAAATAACCAGTCACTTAAGAGATTATTTTATTGAAATTCTTGAAATTCTGTCACATAGATGGTTAAGCCTCATTTTCAACTACTGCCTTAACTTCATTTTTAAATTTTTCTTTCATAATGCTTCATATTGTGAAAAGAGAAATGCTATTAGCTGTTTACAATGACATACTGAGTAGTAAATGTTTTTTATTCA
>VYZX01034253.1:0-15912 GCA_013401335.1 Brachypteracias leptosomus
CCCCCTTCCACTTTACACACCTCTTCCCTATGCTACATGCTGAACAACACCATTTCAACTTGCTTCGTTTTCCCTTTTACTCTCTTTCTAAAGACAATATAAGTGTGTTCTGTGGTGTCAGATTTATACCACACCTTTTCTGCCACTCGGGATGATTTCTCAAGGTGAAAAANGGATGATTTCTCAAGGTGAAAAACATATCTGCATACACAACCTCATCCCATTCCTTTCCCCTTCTTAAAAACATCATTAATTGCAATAGAGTATTATAATCCAAAGTTCCATTAAGTGGCCATTTTTCTTCCTCCTCCAGCTTAATTCTAACCAAGGGCTCCGCTGGTCCCCTTCTGTTCCTCTGCTTACACTCCACACTCCCTCCCCCTCCACGAGAGCAGTGGTTGTGCTTAGATTCCTTTCCTGACCTTGTCCTACTCCTCCTCCTTCTAAAGCTGCAATCAATCTTGCACTCTCTCTTTTTCTGCTGACCACACTTTCAATTAACTCTCCAAGCTACTTCCAACCATTTAAATCTGCAACAGTAAATGGCACCTTTTTCACCAGCGGTCTGTTGTTTCCTACCACTTGCAGGAGAGGGGCTATTAATGCACCCACTCCCTCACCTTCGCTAGGGCCAGGAGACAGTGCTCTGCTCTTTTGATTTTTTTCTTTTCCCATATCCTTCCCCTAATGTGCCCCACAGCGGGGCGTATCCTGTTCCCACACCCTCCCTAACAACCTTCCTTGAGTCCTCCCCATCCCCAGAGGGGAAGGGCTCTGAGAAGTGGGAGCTGTTGTCCCGGGAGAGGAGGCAGCCACAGCCACTCTTGCCACACCGTCTCTGCCTCCTCCCCTGCCTCCAAGTGACACTCGGTGTAAGGGGCTCTTAAGGCTCCCTCTGATTTTACAGCTGGGGCGGGGGGGGCTGGGGATGAGACCCTATTTTCCTTGTTGTTTTCCACGAGTTCTTCCCGCAACCAGTGTTTCACCCTCCAAATCATTGTCATCCCTTAAAGGAGAAGGACTCAAGTAAAGGGGCAGCCGCAGCCCCCAGGCTATCCCTGCTCCCTTGTTTTATGTTCATCTTGCAACAATTTTAAACATCTTTGACCGACACTACAACCGAACAACAATATCATTTCAAGGGCTTCTTTTTCTCTGTTCTTCCTTTCCAGCAATAGCAATTCCACAGCTTCCCTGCCAGCCTGGCTTCTTTCGCGCTAAACATTCAAGCTCCGTCTCTCCCTCCTTCAATTTATACAACGGCCGCCACCGATTGCAGTATTTTACCAGAGCTTTCTTGCTAACGCTTCTGCCCGGTGTACCCCCCCACGTCTTTTCAGTGACTTAGGATACAAACTAAGGGGCTCTTTTCCAAAACCTCTCCACTTTAACCGCAATTTGATCTTAATTACACTTTGTAATTTGCATTTCAAACACCAAGTGACCACACTAAGTTTACAACCCTGACATCGGATACACAGGAGCAGGAGGCTTTCTCAGTCCGAACCAGTGTTGAAATACTTTCTTCCTTTCTTTCACTCCACTCGCTTCATTTGTCTCTCTCAAACTTCTTTCATTCACACACACTACAGGCATACAGGGATCCCTTACATACACCACAGGCACGTAGCATATAACGACAAAAAATAATCATAGATATGAATAACAATATTCCAAATACAATACCAAGTTCCAATACCAGAGTCTTCAGATATTCACATTCCACAATCCATAATCACAGCCGAGGTCCAGTACCAAATTTATCAAACACTCTTATTCCAGGTCTAACCCCACAATCTCAAGTCCAGTCATCAATCACTCTTGTTCCCAAGTCTAACAATGGACACTACAGGGGACTCCAACCTCAAAATTTATAGGAATGCCATAAAATTTAGACAAACAGGGGACTCAAACCCCTCCCTTCCTGGGGACTTGAACCCCTGGGGACCATGCTGTACGCCAGACGTCTCTGCACAGTTTACCAGCAGCCACACGGCCACGTGTATGGCTTATAGGCTTCCCTTATAGAACATACCATTTTATCTGTGGCTTTCAGGTTGTTTTCTGTTCCCACGGTGACCAACTGATGGTGGAGGCTTTCCCCGAGAAAGTGCTCGGGCTGGGCCCAGAAGCGTCCGCCCACAGCTATCCTGGCGGTGAGCAGAGAATGTCCCATCTGGGTCGCCAAAACTGACTTGCGGAACCAAGACTCCACAATCAGAAAGATTGTAAAGTAGGCATGTTTATTTGGCGCCGGGCACACAGGGGTTAACACCACCAAAGACATGCGCACTGACACAAAGACTTGCTTATTTTTTATACGATCAACTAGTGCATATTCACAAGATTTCGATACACGCCTATACATATTCATGACCTGTCCCCGCTTCTAATGCTAATTAGGTTCCTCCCATCTGTGGCTGCACAGTGCTTTATGGTGGTGGTCATTGGGGGTCATGAAGATGAAGATAGGGTAGTCATCGTCATTACCTTTCGTTGACTCCGATGCATTGTGCAGGCCCAGTACTCCTTGCAGCTGCGTTAGGCCTTTGTTCAAGGTTTCTATCTACTCCAAACTGGCTGTCAAAATGGAGGTCTTTGTTCTTATCAGGGGGTGTCTCTTGTAACTAACCCCAGGTTCCTCCCAGCAAGGTCCTGTCTAAAGCAAGGTATCACTTTAATGAAACACAAAATGCATTACAGAAAGATAGATAGAGAGGACTTTCTACAGTCACAAATTCAGATTTTGGAGAACTGCATTGTTTCAATTGCAATGTTTTTAACACTAAACCTAACAGGTGCTATTACGAGACTTTATAATCAGTAACATTATTTTTAAGGATAAAACAAAGTAATCAGAGTCAAGGTTTGAAAGATATTGTAGGTCATGTTCATAATTTTTTGAAGAAAACATAGATCTAACTCATTGGATTTCCCCCGTGCCGTGGCATAGAAAACTCGAACACTTATAGTACCAAACTTTGGATCCATAATGTTTCTGCAAATGAAGCACCTCTATGAATCTTAATATTATTTTTATCCACAAGGGAAGGAAAGTCACTTGGTGATGTATGGTACAATTACTACATAGAGATTGGAATATATCTCACTATGGAAAGGAAATTATGTGACAGTTCCAAAACTTGCCGTTTCTCATAATTTAGGACATTAGATTTTTTTCATATAAATAAATATCACCACTTTTATTAAACTATGTTTCCTTCCCCAAAGACTGATGTTGGACTGACTATATTTTAAGCCAGCTTTACCATAAAACATGGATATCTCTCAGTGATTTTGATTTATATTTTCAATATTACATCTTAGAAGATTAATACATTCATTGTTCTTATTATTTTGCCTGATGAGCTTTTACAATAAAATTGTGGTTTATACATGTGCAATGTATGTACATCCAATTTGTGTTGTGTTATATGTTGGAGCACCTGGTGCTCCAGCTTTTAAAGAGGATGATGATATCCTACAGAACCAGAGGTATCATTCAACAGATTTTTTTTTTTTCTTTTCTTTTCTGTAGGGAAAATGAAATTTTGAATGATTTTTTTATCAGATATGAGAGTTATTTAAGTGTACTTTGAGGCTAAATTCAATGTGCTAAATGCATTTAAGGATTAAGCTGTGTTAAATATAATGGAATTACTAGAATAGAAATAGCAAATCAAGCAGTTTGGTCCCTCCAGCACACTACTGTGGTTTTGTCAGTGGCCAATACCCTATTTTTCATAAAAAGACCAACGGGTCACCTACTAGAATCATTGGTGCTACATTTAGTCAGTTACACAGTGTCAGAGACTACACCTTGTGAGGGTGACCAGACTGTTCTTAATCTCTAAAATAATGGATGTATACCCAAATCCCTGGGGTTTATACTCTCCCTGAAATTTTAGATCTGCTTCATACCTGAGCATTCAAAACACACTCCATGTTGGTTTTATCTGGCTTTTGAATACAATTGCATGTATGAGGCTGTGTAAGCTGGAAGAATGTTTGTATATTTGTATGAATTGGTCCAAGTCATACAGTGAAAAGGCAAAAAAGATGGAAAAACAAGGAAAAGATTAGCAACAGGAGGATCTTGGCACTTTTTTATGGTGCTGCTGTAGTTGAGGGGAAGATCAAACATAGCTGATATGCAAGTGAACTGCTAATCTATACATGATAAGCATCAGGTAATTCCATAAAATAGGGGATTTCTTTGTACAACATAAACCAGGATTATGTATTAATAACAGTTTTATGGCTTCCCACAAAAGCATTGTTAGTATTGCACAGTATTTAGACTGAAGAGCATTTAACAGAGGTATTTAAAAATTATTTACAGGATCAAGGCTAATTTTATTAGAGGAAAGCTCTTTTTCATTCATGCAGCTAATCCAGAAGTCTACAGAAAGTGAATTTGTGTTTCAACTCAGGAAAGTGAATTGTGTAATAGGTGTAGAAAAGCAATTTATAGTAGAAGTAGTTTTAGAATCCTGTTTTTCAGAAGCTGTAGAAACTGATGATTTTTGTTCTGAGTGAGCAAACTTCCAACCATTAATTGCAATCAACTTTGCATCATTGTTGTGCAAAGTCATGATGTTTTGTGCAAAATGCCTGCCTCAGAGAGCTTGCTGCTCAGTGAAGGTGTGTTTCTGAGACAACTTGTGATACTTCCATGTTAGGGGAAAAAGCAGCTGAGAAGAAGAGGAACAGAACTATAATCCCTTCATCTCAGTTCTCTATAGCTTTCATAATCATTTCAAAGCAAAGTTCTTCTACTTTGAAGAAACACTTTGGATTGTGTCTGTGAAGTGATGCTAAAAATGGGCTGATGCAGCAGCAGCAGAAGAATTCCAGGCACAGTAAAATTCATTCATATGCGACTTAGTAAGCATACCTAGAAGTAAATTGAGCCATTCTTCAGCTGTTGCATAACACCACAACTATTTTTAGAGCTCATCTCAGAGTTCATACTTGCATTTGTAGATTTTGCCAGACTTATTTGCAAAGAAAAGTTAAAAATGTGGTTAAGGATTACATGGTTGAGTCCTACTCAAGCACCGTTGGCAAATAGCACCTACAGCTTGGCATTGTAAAAGGAGTTTGTTCTAATGAGACTCCTTAAAGATTACTTGTTGTCCTTAAGAAGTGGGTTTTCTTTCTGGCTTTTACATTGAAACAAATAAGGCAGTTGGCAAATCACTCTGTTGCTTTCTTTTCCTGATCTCAGGAAAGACGTAACAGCATTCCTCTGAAATTCTTTCCTACCAATAAATTTTCTGATAACTAGTGAGCAGGAGCATGAGGAAGCTGTAAGGCTAGAAATTAGTCTGTACAAAATGTCAAATGTTCAAACAGTGCATCCTTAGATTTAAAAAGCAATGTAATGAAATTGTTGTAGGATGAGAGGAGAGGATAATGCACAGTTAATGGCCATAAAGACTTTGTTTCGGAGAAATACACCCAGATAAAGCTGATTTAAAAATAAGAACAATGCACATGAAGGAACAGGAAGACTTTGTTTCGGAGAGCCTTATAGGGCATTTCTACTTCACTTACCATGTAGTCCGATTTTTCTTCTAAGCCTGAATTTCTACTGCTCTACTCCACACAATCAGTTATTGCGATTTTTTTTTTTTTTTAATTATTGCCTTCTACACTAATTGATAATACTATTAAAGCGATTTACTAAACTTAAAAATTTCCTTACTTTCTTCTTAACATGTCATATGTGACTCAATATGTGACCAACAGAGATTGACTTTTATTTTGAAGCTCAGCCTCAGCATAATCAGTATTTGCAGGTCTCCAAGGTCTATATGCTCTGTTCATGTCTGGTTTACAGGAGGGAAATATTATTTCCTCTTCTGCAGTAAGGTAAGAATGACATAACAGTTTTTACACATTTAATCTTTAATTCTCTATTTTCTCAAATTCTTAAAACACTGGGCAATTTTCTAACATAAAGTTGTGAAGCATTTACACACTTTAGTAAATCTTTCATAGCCAGTACTCTATCAATTTTTAACTTTTCAGCTGTATTCAGGCATTTAGAAAATTTAGTGACACTCTCCTGCAGCTCTTCAAAGCAGCCACCTTGTGCTTTGCTGTGTTTTCAAACTTCTTTAAAAGGAAGTTTAAGGGAAGATGGCCTAAGAGATCACAGTAAGACTGTGTCTCTTTGGCAAGCTGTTCTCCATCTCACATGTCACAAGTTTCCAAAGAATTTATTTTGCATTAGATACAGCAAACTTGATAATAACTACGGCCATGATTGCTTGCTCAAAAAAAAATCATCACTTCAGAAGTGTGTTTTCTGTTTGGATGGCAAGTTATCTCTACAGTCAGTGTCATGCTCCCTTCCTATGCAAGGAGATGGGAGCAAAGAGAGCAGACAACTACACCCACAGAGCCCTGTTCATTCTGCATTGCCTTTAGCTAGTCTTGAACTAACCAAACTGGATTTTTAATACTTTAATTTTTCTTTGGTAAGAAAAAGCATTCCTGTATCTTTAAAATCTATAAATTGACAGGACCTTTTGGAGATAAAGCAGCAGCATAAAAATAAACTGAAATGACAAGTGATTTGGGAAAACAAGAGTGTATTCAGACAAGAGAGCAACCCAAGTCAAAACCAGTAAACAGCTTCCTGCTGGCTCAGTATTTGTACTCCAAGGGATGGGGCAAGTACGGGAGGGAGAGTTATGAAGAAGGAAGAATTGTGCAGCTGGGTAGTGTGAAAGGACTTTTGTTTGTCCAGGCCAAATTCTGAAATTAACCTATTTGTTCTTCCAGTGTTTTCATGTCACTCCTTTGAGCTTTCTGGCACCTTAGAAGGACAGACAATGGCTAGAGGTTTCTTGGGAACAAGGACGGAAACTTGCTTGGGAATTTTAAGCCCATGTTTCAGATTGGCACCTAACAAACAGCACTCACCACACCTTTGGAATAAAATGATACCAGTGAACATGTTGGACCAGCATTTGACAAAAAATTTGCAATACCATTTCAGGAAAGTTTTCAGTAGTGTCATTTCCTGTTGCAAGGATAAATAAGAAAGTAATTTACCTGAACAAGTGAAATTTTAACATGAAGATGCAGTCCTGATGTTATAGAGGGTTTTTTATTTTTACTGCAATTCCTTGTCATTTTATGACTACAAAAAAAGCCACCAAAAACACTGTTACTGCTTTGTGCATGGTATTTACTAAGATGGGGGGCGGGGGGGGGTAGTGGTGGTTCAGACAGGTTTTTACACAAAAAACAAAATTTTATCAAAAATTATGTTGCTTAATGTGGCTTTGCATGGAGTTTACTGCCTCTGCTTTCTCACTCACGGACAGAAGAATGCAAGACAGATGTTCTTTAACATAAGGGATAAGTGGTCACAGTAACTTAGTGTCAGATAAGAATTGCATACATCTTTCTTAGAGCAATTTCAAGAGGAGGTAGAAAATCTGCAGTCACTAAAAATATATGTCTGAGATCACAAAAGAATATCCTCTTATGCAGTACTTAAGCACTACTGAGTGTTCTTCAAGTGTTCAGAAAAGAATTCTGAAGCTACTTTGAGGTGTTACAGACAGTGTCCTTTAATCTTATGGGGGCATCCAGTAGGCTACAGAGCTCTGAAAGGAAACTTACCTTGGCTTCCAGCTTGTTCATCTTTAGTTATTAAGTTTTCAAAAGCACAGCAGCTGTTGCAGTGAGACATGAATTGTGATTTTTTTTTTTTTCCTGTGTCTTTGTTTTAAATTAGCTCCTCTAACTATTAGAACAGTTGAAAGCATCACTGTAGTGCTGCTAAGTTTATGGGGTTTATTAAAAAGACATTTCTGTTGTTTATTTTAAAAATTACTGCTTCTCAGATAGCATACCATAGAAAAAGAAAATTTTATGGATGTTTGGAATTGCAATACTACAGCAACTAAAAAGTCATGCAACAAAAGGCACTGGTAAACATGCTTTGATCATCTTCACAAGCAGCTCTTCTTTATAATTCCCACTGATGTTGTATAAGTAGATTGAAAAGTTGGTATCAAAATGATGGCTGCTGTAAAATGAATAATAATTTTTTGTCTGACTGTAATATGGTGGAAGAAAAAGTTAGACCTGTTCCACCACTTTTTCTAAGGAAATTAGCAATACCCAGTCAGGTATTGAGCCTTCATTTAGAAAGAGAAATGTGCAGACGGCACACTTGTAGCATATGTTGTTAGGCGGACCAGAGAATAAAGCAAAGAAAGACTCCCTCCCAAGCACCTGATAGATGATCATTAACACATGTGGCTGTCAGAATAGCAGCAGCTAAAAATGCCCTCTTTACCAGAGGAAAATAAATTGCAGGGTGTCATCAATGTGCCTTGACCTAACATATCTGAAATTCACAGTTTTCTGACACACTTGGTGCTCCAGACAGCAGAGTTTTCCTTTTCCTTTTTATGTTTTATTTAACCAAATGTGCACTATGTTTAGTACCACACAAAGAAAACAGTTTTGATAAGTCTTCCTTCCATGATGCAGCAGTTAACAAGAGCTTGCAAATGGGAATAAAACATGGTAACTGGAAAAAATTTTAAATGGGGTAAAAAATATTGTCCTAGCTACCCTACCCTGGGTTGTCATCAATAAATGATGAATATTTGCTCAGTCAATTGATGGATTTATCACTGGGACAAATGCATTGACACTGTCCCTGTTGTCACCCATGGTGACCCCAATGTTAAGTCAAACTAGGGGCCTTTACCTCAGCTGGCACAAGTAAACCTGAAGAGGTTTGGCTCATCATGTCTTCTAGCTTCAGTCAATAAAGCTCATGCACAAATATACCAGGTGGGAAATGGTATTTGCCCTATCCCAGTTGGCTGATTTGGTCAAGAAGGGCTTCCCACAGCAGCTGCCAGATAGTTAGAAAGGCTGCAGAACATCCCTTCCCCCTCCAAATCCTCTGGGCACCTCTTTCCATCAGTTCAGGTGAAAATACTGTATATTAACACAATTTATCCATCTTACATGAAAGGGATACAGTGGTGTAACTATAAATTCAGTCAGCATAGTTGACTGTGGGTAAGGTGAATTGATTTTCCATTCTCTGTCTCTCAGAGCTTATTTCCTCGAAAACAGACAAGTCTGGATAAAGCCTTGGTAAGCAGTAAATCAAAAAGGCTTTTTTGTCCTTGCTGTATAGTTGGATAAGTTTCAGTGATCATTGTTCTTGCTTTTCTTTATATTTTTAATTTTTTTTTTTTATAGCAGAATGTAGCCTAATGTCACCCTGGGGAAGTTGAAAATATTCAGCAAGGTTAAGATCTCTGATTATTCATTGAATAAGCTCATGTACTACAGCTGAGGCTTCATGTTTGACCAAAAGTACCTTTTTATTACTTCTAATAGTCTATAAATTCTCCTGTTTCCAAAACCTAGAGTCTTTAAGGTTTCTTTTTCAGATTTTTTTTTCTTTTTTCAGTTTTATTAAGCTTTGGAACTTTAAATTTCCAAGGTGTTTACACACTGTTGTCAGTGCAATAGAAATTCAGTTATCATTTCCAACATGCCATTGTAACTATGCAGTCACATAAGATCAATTTCTGACCCAATCTGCCAGATACAGCAAAGATGGTTTATAAGGAGTAGTGGAATTAAAACAACCAAGGAGGTATCAAGATATATCAAAATATATTTAATTCATTTTTGAATGAGAATAGGGTTATCTGAGTAGGAGAGCTTTGCTTCAAGTGAATGCTTGTAGTAGTAATAAAACAGAGGGTATCAATGGGCAGGATTTTGGGTTACATAAGAGGGCCAGTAGATCAACATCTGATTTGCAGAAAACCTCTAACAGCTCTGCTATTTATTCAAAGAGCTCATAAAACCAAATGCAGACGGACAGGGGACCTGATCTGGGAATTGCATGCGAACATCAAGACGTGTCTGCTGCCCAGGACTTTTTCTAAGTGAAGACTGAAGTTGTGCATTTTCTCAAACACTGTGACATCTTGCTCGACTCAGCTGCCAAGCAGTCAAAATCCTGTCAAAGTAAGTGGTACCTGCCGGTGTAAATGGAAAGCTGCATGGCAGGGAGCACCCTCAACTTTATTAGAGCTTCTTTTAGTTTTATTCCTCTTGAACTTTGCTCCTGCACGCTGAAACCCTGCCAGCTGCCTGGAGGTACAGTCATAGGCAATGCTGAGAGTGGCAGAGAAGACTGCTTACATCTCCTCGCTGTTACATGTGTGGTGCTTTTTCTTTGGAGCGTGGGTACCTCATTTTCATACATTTTGCAGTATAAAGCTAAAAAGCAGTTATGCTTGTTGATTTGATTTCTCCTTTTGTCTCTATTTTTTTTTTTTCCATCTAAAAAACTGTTTCATTTCCACCTGCCTTTATTCCTAACACTTTGTTGAAGTTGACCTCTTACTGATCTCCTGGAAAATGTAATATGCTGCTGTACGACAGGTGTTAAAATAAGAGAAATGACAAATCAAGGGCTACATTAAAATTCCAGTGAATAAAATCAGTTCACCATAGTCTCATACCTAAGATACTTGTGAGCTTGTTTCTGTGATGGGCTAGTGACCGAATCATGGCAAGTAAGTATTTTTATGCAATAGTTTTTGTACAATCTGGCTTATTTGATAAGATGGGGGCAATCCTGCTGATACTTACTATAAACTAGAGCTTGTAAAAAGAAATGCTGCCGGAACACAATGCTATATGCAAACCAGAATGCTTCTTGGAGAATAATCAGTTTTGACAAATCCTTGCAGAGGAATGAGGGCTCATAAAAGCTTGTCTAGCAATCCGTGTTTGACAGAATTTCATCAGGTGATGGGAGCCACAAGAGGCAGAAAGGAGAATTGAGCACAAACTTCTTGTACTTTATAGGTAAATGCTTTGGGATTAAAAGAAAAAAAAAAAAGCAGCCCAAAACAAACTTTTGCTCTTCCTCAGTCAAAGAGGAAAAGGCAAATGCCCGGCCAAGGTTTTCATGCTGCAAGTCACCCACAGGCATGCTAACATGTTCTTGTTTCCTGAAAACATGAAAGGGGTTTTGTTTAGATTGTAGTTCAAGGAGAGGAAAAAGTTATAATGTTCAAAGCTTTACCAAAATAAAGCTCCCGTTTTCTAGTTAGTTTCACTGAAATCAATACAATATCCTTGTGCTGAAAAGACTGACTACTGCTGGCAGTTGCATTTCACAAATAAGCAACACGTGGCTTTCTCCAGTCAGCTGAGGATTCGCAGGAGGGATGCTCCAGATGCCTGCTGTGGACCTGTGCATGACTTGTTGCAACGCCAATAGGTGCCATCTGGGTGCAGTTAGTTTCTGATTATGCTGTAGGTGACGCTGCCTGGCTACTTGAAGCACAAGATATGAGAGGTAGGGAGAGAACACTGGTAAACCTGGGAGCTGTTTTTCGCGCTGTTACCAGTGACCTCTTGTGGCTCAGATACTGCTGTGCCGGAAAAGGGTTTTGCTTGTGCCAGGATGGGAGACGGCCGAGAACAGCCTGCATCGCAAGTGCCTCAGCTGCGGCTCTGCATGTGTAGTTACCCACTCCCCTCAACTTGTCCTCCAGCATTGACATACGAATTGTCGACTTGCCGGTACACTGAATCTCTCCTTCTAAGCCTTGTCTGAAGCAAAGGATAAGTTACATGGGAGGTAACTTTATATGCTGCTGAAATCTTGCATTTTCATTCTCCCAGAGACTGATTTACCATGGGTTTCTACCTACCCACTTCTCAGTCACTCCCTCCTACTTGCTAGAAGGTTTTGGTCACTTTAAATTCAAACCACAGGTGTTAACAGGTTTTCTCCATGAAGCCTGCCCCAGTTTATGTACAAGATTTCTGGGAAATCACGAGATTTTGTTGAGGGGGATATGACAAACCCCATGATTTCTTTGATATGTGCCTGGAATTTGAATTCATTTGAAGTTACTGCAAGAATTTGGCAAAGACAGAGTTCCATGTTGGAACACATCTAGGGTAGGGAGTGTATCAAGTGCATGAAACACATACATGACAAAATTCAGGTACAAGAATACCACTTATCAAATATGACTAAGAAATATTTGGTCTTGCAGCCTTACACACCAGGAAGTGGGATATAGAAAGTTTGGGGGTATTTTATTGTTGTCATTTTGTTTTGTTTTGGTTTGGTTTTCAGCCAAAGACACACATCCTTTTCTCATTTCATTTCTGATTTCCTTTACAGCAGATCAGTCAAATCCTATGACAAAATGTGATTGCTTGGGCTGCAGTGGGTTCTGTAGCATTTGTGGAGCAGCGCTATATAAAGTGAGCTTGTAGTGCTGGCTTTGCAGTAATATTACTAAGTCTTTCTGCTACAAATCAATAAATAATTTAGTGTAAACAAAATAAAATCTCATTCACATTTGTACACAAAACCAACCAACTAATAAAAAAACCAAACCCCAAAAGCAAACCACCTCCCCTTCCCCTCCTCAATCTAAATCCACAACAAATTTGCCACCCTCAGTTGCAGTATGCTGAAAGGTATCTGGGATGACTGACTCATCTATTTGAATTTGGCAAGGACTGGAAAAAACAGGGAAAAAGATAGGGAATATTTTACAAATTCTCCCCCAGAGGAGGAAATTGATATTCAGGAGACATTACACCCTAAGCAAAACCGCAATTCCCTATTCTGTAACTGTATCCTCCTCATTCCTTCTTCCTAGGTGCATAACTTTGCATCTGGCTTTTTTAAAACACACTTCGTTTGAATAGATCCTCATAAATAATGAACTGCAACATTGTTTCACAAGTTCGTTATTATATCCACAGATCAGGTCAATGGTGATTGTAACTGTTGATATAACTGATGTGTTACATAGTTTTCAGCATTTAACAGATCTTTGCCAGAACAAACTTTTTTCTGAGACATGAGATACTTAGTAGACGTACCTTGCATCACAACTGTATTTGACTATCAAGTAGCATTAAGTTTTATATTGTGTATAGATATGCTGTTTCTGAAAACTCACAAATAACACCAACAGGTTCGAGAAGACACTCAGGTTGATTCTGCTTTGGCTTTATACTGCTAGCCTGTATTGGTAAACTCTATTTTATCAAATTTCCTCAGGCTTAACGCAAGCTGTGCTGCCCTTGCTTCCTCTGTGTGGACACAACATTAGTTTTCTTCTGTCTGCCTGAAATGTTCTAGTATTTAGTATTATATTCTTGCTTTAAATATTCATCCTTAACAATGTTAATGGCCTTTCATACTAAGGAACTGGAAACTATTCATGACATATATTAATGGTTGATAATATTAATTTTAATTTTCATATTATCATTTTTCCTTTGTTAACTCTCCTGGTTTTCCTGCATCTTGTGCTGTGCTTACTTTAAGATGGCCAACCTTGATACGGTTCCTTGAACAATTCACATTGGCCATGATCTACCCTCTTTCTTGAAAGGCCTCTGGATGAGAGTACAAATACTGAAATGGTCCTAAGAGAAGCAGAGCAGATGTTTTTTCTAGACTTGTGGTGGAGCACAGCTGTGTATTACATTATGTGAATGAGATGTCTGTGTGCATGGTCCTGAAGGTGGGTAAGCAGAAGAGCATACGTAGAACCTGTATGGCCTGCCCTTACCAGGTTTTTGATGCTTGAGAAAAAAAATCAGCCAAACCCTCCTTTTCACTTAGTCCTATTTCAGTGTCTATTTAGCCACTCCGCTGCAGAGCTGAACACGGTAACTGTGCTGCACTGCGATTCTGTCAAAAGGCTGCACTTGCAACAGCCAAAAAAATTAAGGTCACTAAAGTGACTTGTCTTGCCTACAAATAATATCTGTTCTGCCTTTAAAAGTGAGAATTAAGTAATTTTGCCAAGCAATTGGTATAAGGCTAGGAAATTAAATTAGGAGGAAAAAAAAATATTTTTAAGGAGAGATATACTGCGTATCTTGAAGCATAGGGGAGCAGGAAATGACTAACTGCAAACCTAAGCAAGTCTGGCTCTTACCTGTCCTTTCTCTTCCCTCCTTCATCCTTAAGCTGAACAGAAAGGTATTTATATGTAATATTCAAGAAAAAAAATAAAGTTGAATCATGAATGAATCCGGAGGTTTAAGTCCACCAGCTAAAAACTGGTGCAAATATGGTGTGAGGATGAGAAATTTACAGTATAATTCACACATTAAAACAGCAAAACCATCCTGAAGCCAGTTTTCTGGATATGTATCCATGCATCCTTTCTCTTAAAAAAAAAAAAAATTTTATGCTGATATGGGTAACTTTCTTCAGATAAACCCTCACACTCCCAGAATAGCTTAATCCCAGTTTCTGGGTGTAGTTGCCTGACAGCTTATTCTAAGAGATTTCCTCACTGCAAAAAAGTTGAAAATAGCTGTTTCAGAAGAGTAGTAGCAACACTCTGACTGACTTTACATCACTTCTGTTTTGAGTCTGGAAGTCTTGTGATTGTTAACACATTTAGTTATCCATCCTGTAACATCCTACAAGTTTAGTTCATGGGAATACTACTCAACTAGGCAAATGAAATATTTGCCTGTCCAGTGAACAAAAGTAAACGGCTGAAGCATTGGTTAACAGATTTTTGTGAAGTTATACCAAAATCAACAAGCTTTACTGCGATCACAGGGTAAATATAAACTGTATAAACTGAGATGATCATGTTTAATACACTGCTCACTACAGGAAAATCTTTCATGTGTTTTCATCAGGAGAACTAGTTAAAATGTTCTTCTACCAATCCAGCTTTTGTTCTCCAGTATTTAAATATAACTCTTAATTTTTACAGAAGACAGCTATAAAAAATTCACATCAAGAAATTAATTCAATTTGTGGTAAGTAATATTTTTGTGCTGTATCGTGCTGCATCCTTTAACCAGAAATCGAGAGACTGGGCATAGCTCTTTAGCTTCAATTTGCTTGACTGCAAGTGTAGCTGCATTTTGCAGTCTGTCTGTGTGGACAGTAAGTTTGTACAGCATAATGATTAGAATCTGGTCAAGCAGCACTGCATAGAGGATGTAATGAGATCTGCAGACTTTGTATTTCTGATATGGGAAGCAAAATAATTCAGCTTTGCTCTTTGTAGCCAAATAGGAGAACCATTTAGCTCATTAGCAAAGCCCACTTGATAAGGGAATGAAAGTGATGCATTTGGGTTCACCAAGCCATGTGTATGATCAATTTTCAGAGCACAGTATGCAGGAAATTACTAGTTTACATAACTGTATTTCAAATAAAATCAAAATGATTGAATAATAAAGCTCTGATATATAGGAATGAAAATCAGTAAAACATTGACATCATAGATTCTGGGTCAAATTTTAACACAAGTAGGAAGTACTTTGGAAATAATCGATGTTTAGTGGCTCATTATTACTTTGTAAAAAGCAGAATTCTTCAACTTATGTCTTAATACACCAAGTATTAAACAGATTTTTCCAACTCATATATCAAAGCATTAAGTAAAAATACCAAACATCAGAAAAATGTTTATGAATTATTTCACAGGAGACTGAAATTCCCCCTTCTGAATTAAAGCCAAAGAAAATGCTTCCTGGAAACCAGACGCAAAATTTTGAAGAATGATCATTTAATTTTAAGAAAGTCCCAGATAGATATGTGCACATTTTAATTATACAATTAGGCAACTGCAATTTCTGGTTGCCTGTATGGATTTACATAAAAATGTTATTATGTTGGTGTGCAGGTACTTAAATACCTGTTCTTTCTACTATGTATGCAATGAGATGCTATACTGCACTAACTCTGACCTTTTCACATCTGAGAACACACAGGAGTTTTCACTAAACCACAGGTCAACAAAAATACTAGATTTATAAAGTGCATGTGGTAGGTTTAGGTCTTTAATTTTATTTTTTTTCCTTTTCTTTAACTGT
>VYZX01034254.1:700-11261 GCA_013401335.1 Brachypteracias leptosomus
GGGGCAAATTGAGCTGTAGGAAAACAGCAACTTGGCTTTTTAAAAGTTCATTTGCTCCTGCTGTTTATACGCTACCTGAAGCCACATCACCCTGGGTTTCTGAAATCTCAGCTGGTGATTTTTTAAAAGATTATAATATTGGATGCAATAAAACCTGCAATTTTTGTGTTTTCACATAAGCTTGCCTTCAGCAAGAAAGGAAGGACACAAGACCTATTGCCCTTTAGAAAATAAGTAACAAATAGAACTCCTGTTTTTCAAACATTTACATAGCTATCAAATTGTTTTCCTATTAAAGGCTTGTTTTTGAAAAGAATCAAATTCAGACTTTTTTTTGCCACAGTAACATTTTATTCCAAATTCTGAATTGCAATTGCACTAAAAAATGCCTGTTATTCAATAGCATATAAATTTAAACTTATCAGCATGACTTTCCCTACACCTATTTAATAAAAACATATGGACTGGGAAACCATATCTTAACTCACAAATCCTAGCAGCATACATAGCAAAAGCATCTCAGTTCCTTAACATGTTGCTGACATGGTACCATTTATTACTAAAGTACCTTCAAGCTACTCTATATTTATTATAAACAATGAATGTGTGGTTACCATCCTTCACTCTAGGTTTATTTTATTTACCTGGAAAGTTTATGTCTATGAAATGAAAAGGATTGGGAAAATTTACAGAAGTTTGAATTAAATAGCTCAAAATTACAACTTTTTTTTTCTGCTAAGCAAATATAACAAGTGTGTTATACTCTGCTCTCCTGATTTCATTACTGAGATATCACTGGAGTTACAGTGGTATTAGATTGGAGTAACCAAGTGGTGAATTGCGTCCTGTACATTTCATTACAGCAGCATAAAGTAGATGCAATGTTCATATCATTCTCTGATAACATGATCGCTGAAAGAGAAAATATATTCATCCTAGTAGTTTAAAAATATCTACCTAGAGAAAGCAGTGCCATATTTATTTCCCATCAGTGGCATCTATATGCATATTTGAGAAGTCAAAAATAAAGTTTGCAATACTGATATCAGAGGGATCTCACACTGTTGTGTGATTTATACCATGGTATTTTCAGATGACACTGTGTTGCTCTAGCTTAGAGCACACCATGAAAACATACTTCAATTGGACCAATTTGCTCATCTTTTAGGTCATCTCAGTGCTGGACTTGTATTTATGTATAAATTTATTTACACCTTCAAATTTGTTGACATGTAGAGATGAATTCTTCTCCTGCTGTATCAGGAATCACACATAAACTTGTGTGGCAAACGCTGGTGAAACCCTCTGCTTGGCAACTCTCAGGCTGTGTACTCAGTGCTTATCTTTCCTTTCTGCTAACTGCTTTTTTGGTCCTGTGGATTACAAAGCATCTCCCATCATTTTGTAACCATGCCAGAGCTTACAGGGCTCTAGTCATCTCCTAATTTCACATTTTTCATCACTAGTTTCTCCTTTAGAGTTCAAGGGCTTTTTCTCCTATCTTCTCCTGTATTTTGCAATTTTGATTGCATTTTGTATTTTCACAATTTTTATTAGTATTTTTATGCCAAACTCTTGCTAATTTACATCTGTATTCTTGGCTGGAGGGAGATGTGTGAACTCCATGAAGCAAGTGGCTGCACTTTCTCAATCTGGAATTTCTACAAACTGCATGACTCCTCTTTGTGATTCCAGGCACAAGATAAAGTCAAGATAAACAATGAAGACTAAGAACAAGAGTACAACTCTTTATGTAAGAGTTATTCAGCTGAAGAGTGGCAGATAAGTAAAAACTTTTCACAGTGACAGAATGATTAAAATCATTATAGTATTGTGTTTATAAATCCCTATCTAAATATTTGTAAAGTACCCAGTAAACAAATTGTCTGACAGAAACGACAAAGCAAATAACAAAGCTGCTTGGAAACTTTCCATCAGTGAAAAATGCAGCTTCTATACAATAACCATTTTCTGTTGAAAAATGCATGTGAAATCGGTATTTTGTAGTAGGAAAGAATCTAAAGTTCTATTTATTAAACTGACCAAAATATTTTTGAATCAGCAAATAAAGGGATTGAGTAGATAGATATCAGCCAGTATCAGGGGCTACTGATCTGAACTTCAAGATGAGGAAATCAGTAAAGATAATGCCTTTTTCTTTTTTTTTTAATCTAACGCCTGAAACAGGTGAAGAGTGGAGAGGGAAGAATATATAATATCTTTGTATCAGTTGTTGGTCTGAGCTGTCTGATCAAGACCCACAACACCTCAGTCTGTACTTTTTCTGTTGCTTCTTTTTTCTTCTTTCTTTGTTGGCTCCAGAAATTCAGAAAAAGGTCTAGTAACATGTAGAGAACAGAACACCTGGAAACCTTTATCTAGGCTTTTCTACATTCTATAACAGTTATGTATTTCCCACACATTTTTGCAATGTCACATTGAAGCATAACAAGAAATTAAGAAAAATCTTTATGGAGTAGTTAAAGGAGCTTTGCCAATCCATTGTAGACAGACTCAAGCTCTTTCTGCCTTTGTCTCAAGGCAACTGGGTGGCAGCCAGATCTAGAAACCACACCTGCAACAGTGTGATGCTGTGTTTGAGCTAATAAACTTTCTCAGCAAGATAAAGTAGCCCAAACACAGTTCTCTACTAAGGCATCTGTATGTCTACATGACTAAACTGGATTCATCTGAAGGGAAAAACTGGCCCTTGGCTAAGCATGGATCAAAACATAACTAACCATGAATTCCCATCTCTTAAACCACTATCCCTGCTGACAGAAGCCTGAAAACAAAACCAGTTTATTTTATTTTAGACAGTGGCATCCATATGTACAAGAAGTTTTATACATACACCCCAGGAAAACCTTTCTGCTGCCCATGCCATCACTGAGCCAGGTTACCCAGCACATTGGACTAGGAAGTACACACAAGAACATGATGTATACTGTGCCTGGTCTTGGAGATCCCACCAGGTAAAAAGTATCACAGCTGTCAGTTCCTAGCAGATATACAAAGCCTTCTTCACCTCTGTTTTAACATTTCTTAAAGATTTTTTATATTTACAAGTTTCTGATTCAAGGTTATTTTTAATTGTCATGCAATTAGTACAAGAGCTTCTGGTTATCTTGAAAAACAGGCAGAAAGAGATCACATCTGCCTGCTGTTAACTCTGTAGACAAACCTCAAAGTTGTTGTGCACAAACATACCCAAGCAGCTCAAAAGATTGAGGAAAGGAAGCTGTCCTTGCTATCCTGCAGTGTATGCCATCCATGTTTTCTCCATCAACATATTACTCCAGCACCCAATGGAGCATACATAATTGTTTTTACTCTTTGCTTCTCAACCTACTCTTCTTCCTGCACTCCTTTACCAAACAGACTTCCCCCTACAGCAGACAGTAATGAACAGTGTTTAATGAGCTGCATGGTAATCATCAGGAGAGGAGGTGATAGAGGCCTGTCATGTCCAGAGGCCACAGCTGCAAAATATTCTTCTATCAAGAAAACACAAAGATGTGGGAGGGGAAAGTGTCTTCCTTTACGCCGTAACACATTTGGCAATCTTTGAACAATAGAAGAGTAAAGCATTGTTGACAGCTCAGCAACCTGCTCTTTTCTTAGCATTTTGTTTCAGTAAACCGGTTATTTACAGTGTTTGTACAGACAGAATGGCATTTTTTTTCCTTGATAATAAATACACAAAATAATCCTCTCTCATCAATCTGGCTAAGTCTGCTCATCCTCCTTTCAGCTGCACAATGACCTTTTCATGCTGACTGAATAATATGTCCCTTACATGGTTTGTAACAGATATAGATTGCTTACCTTCTCTTTCTGCTTGATGACATACTGATTAATAGCACCATGAGAACTAGCTCCTTGTGATCAATTAATCATCTATCATAATTGTTCAGTAGCTAAAAAATTATTAATTTTGGGTGCTTGTAATAGTGAAGGTTGACAGTGTTAGAAAGGAAAACATGTTCTTTTTGCTTCGCTGGGGACTTAGGTCTAAAAACCTCATAGAAATAGGTATGTGTCACAGCATTTTATGCTTCTGTAATTTGGATACTGATAACTCCTTTTAGGGAATATATCAAAGTATTCATTAGATGTCAGTTGCCGAGGGAAATTGATAATGGGAAAGCAATGCCTTTCTTGGGAACAATGACTGTTTGAAGGCTGTCCCAAACAACCCCAAATCTGCCCTACTTCAATAGTAGGATTCATGAGTAAAATTCTTTATCTTCACTCACTACTCAATGACCTATGTGCAAAGAATTAATCAGATGTATTATCTCCTGTTATCAGTGAACACAGATCAGTATTTGAAAACACCTACCTCAACGGAAGTAACAAAGCTGAACTAGGTCTTGACATAGACCCTTATTACAACACTAAGCTCTTCTTGGCCCATATGGAGTCTCACCTGGGAATGTGGGAAGGCTCAGTGACTGCCTTTTTCCCTCTAGATCTACAACTTGACCTGTCACTGGGTAGCATGTCCAGGAGTTCATGACAAAGAGAAATTTTTGTTAAGTATCTATATACCTAAGTGTTCAGAAGACAAAAGACAAAGTATAAATTAATGGAGAAGCATGCCGTAGGAAAACTGACTTTATCACATTTTGCTCTTAGCATCGAGACCTATCTAAAAGTGTGGTAGTACTATGTAAATATAATGATACCTGAAACAATGACACTGCAACTTAAAGTTTAACCTCTCCCAAATAATTTCTATACAGAGAGGTTTTACATGTAAAGGTTTCTTTTAGAACTTGCAAAAGTAGACTATTTTTCTGTTCTTCCAATTCCAAATGCAAAACCTAAAAATTTCATAATGGGAGAAGTCATCTCACCACTGTTTCTTCACTTCTTGTTTCAGTATATGGCCTAAATGCAGGGTTTCCAAGAAAAGGCAAGTAGGGTTTCTAAATAAGTAAGCATTTCTGAAGATGATATTCTTAGTCCTGACTCTTAATGCTATTCCAAAGGACTGCTAGCTCTTTGAATGCAATGTACAGTAATATTAGATTTTGGAGATGGGGTGATGTTTCCTTACTCTACACTATATTCCCAACAAAGGTAAGATTCATGACAACCAACCTAAGGCTTCAGAACAGAGTTACAGGATGACTAATCTAGAAGGGAAACAATGATCAGGTGGTAATTTTTTGTTATGAATGAAGTTGTGTTGGGTTTGTGCCCAGAAGGGTTTTGATTGGTAAATTGGTGGTTGTTTCATTGTTTAAATTTAATTGATTTTGATTCCTGGAGTCCATTCTGTCTTTTGACCACGACCATAATTGATGAGTGTGCCCTCCCTGTCCTTTGTCTCGGCCCTTGAGCCTTTTGTTGTATTTTCTCCTTCCCGTTCCACCAGAGGGGAGTATAAGTGAGTGAGTGGCTGTGTAGTTTTTAGTGCCAGGATTTTCTCGCTTGAAAAACCAGAGGCCTGTGGTGACATTTTAAATAAAATCATGATTGCACAGTTGCATAAGCAATAATACTGAAAAACCATCAAATTATGGAGCTCTTTGAATGACCAGTTCATTTGGGTAGGTATCTAATTACATAAAACAGGGCCCCAAATGGTGCAGTGGTTCCCGTTCTCTTGAATGAGAACCTTTGGCTCTCAAGACAGTGAAAATGCAACATTAATGAATGCTAAGACAGAACAGATCAGCCCTTTTCTGATAACTGAACAAATTATTATTTCAGTACAAACATAAAGCCTGTCTTCTATATTATTTCCCTAGCAAATGATGTGAGTTGGAAAATAGCTGCTTTATGAGAAATGAATAACATTGTTGTTAAACTACCCTTTAAAATGATAGCGGTTAATTTTGTATTTAATGATAACACTTGAATGTAAAAGCAATGTGGAAGCCAAACATTTACATTACGTTGTGTTGCCTCTTGAATAAATGACTGTTCTTAAAGACCAACTTGAGGATTACATGTATGCAGATGCCAAGCTTTATCAAAAATAATTCAGTATGATTAATGGTCTTTGACCAAAGAAGTTAATGATGTGCTTTGATAAAAGGTTAACTCTCAGTAACTGTGGGTCTAGCTGGCTGAGACTCTTTTCTGTATATTTATCTCCGATAGTTGACATTTCTGTTACCTCACATTACTACTGAAAGGATTCCCCTGCAAAATATGGAACTGAAATTAAAACCATCTACTAAATTCCTCTGCATTTTGGGCAGTCTCCAGATGTGTTCAGGTTTAGACCAATCTCTGCATTTTACTATGTCAACTTCCTCCTTTTTCCTCTGAATTCCTTTCTTTCTTTTCTCCCAGTAGTTTTCACCTAGAAATTTACAGGCAGATGTTGGTGTGCTATGCTGAAACTATGTAAATGAATTAGTAAATTAGGCTGCATTTGCTAAGACTAGATAAGCTGTCACAACAAAATCCTTCTAGTGGTCTGCAGAATTTACAGAAGGAAGGAAAAAAAAAGAAAAAGAGAAAATAAAACCTTCTACGGAGAGTTTCTATAAAGTCTTAAAATAAATGGATTCTAAGTCATGCTACCTCTCTTTATCTTCAGAATTTGCTTCATCTTTATTAAAAAGTAAAACAAAGCTAGCCTCAAATCCTGAGGATTTTAAGATTTTTGAACCTTGCAGAACTTTGTATCTCTTAGACTAGTAACGTGCCTGTAAGAAAGATTTTCAGTTTTCCCTTTCTAATCTCACCTTTGACCTGTGTAACTCAGGAGAATTCCTGGGAAGGGAAGGAAAATACTAGAACAGTTACAAGGTTCATCTCATTTACTCTTACAGATTCAGAGGTATCTTAAATATCACTTACTAGAACAGGTGAAAAGCTAAATTGTACTTTGGAAATACTCCCTTTTGATCACTTCAGACTTAAATATATGTATTGGGTGGTTTGTCTCCACTTCATTGCAACATCATATTCTCCCAAATTTGGTACAACAGTTAACTGCTCAGAAACATCAGAAATGTGCTTAAATACATGGAGTACGTTTACATGTTTCACCCAAGTAGCTTCAGTGCATGTTCTTTTAGGTTAGATATGATTTAATGGGTAAGATAATGAATCATAGAATGGCTTAAGATAATGCTAGATAAACTTCAGTTCTTAAAGCTATATTTCAATAAATATTATTAACTGATTATTGCAGTTGATACTGACTATAAATTATATTAATTATTTAGGTGAAAAATTTTTCCTAAGAGATATTTTCTTTTTTCCATGAAAATTAGGATATTGTTTACTACAAGTTTCAGGTCACTCTTTCTTACTGAACTGGTGTTCAGTGATCACTGGAATAGGTTGCCCAGAGAGGTGGTGGAGACCCCATCCCTGGAGACATTCAAGATCAGACTCTATGGGGCTTTGAGCAACTTGACCTNCCTGTGGGATATTCTGAGATGCTGAAGTATGGGAATAACAAGGTCCACCTACTAAAAATCAGTAGTTTTATATGAAATTATTTTACTGTATTTGCCATAATGGACTATCACATGAAAGTGATTTTGTAACTTCTGCATTGCTTCTGGAAGTTATTTTTTTATAAGTTTATGGGTCATTTAAACATCCCCATAGCCTCGTCATTATAGAACTATAGGGATTCTATTTCAAGATAGAATTATGCTATATTTCTTGTGCCATAGAATAAAATCCTTTTAAAATTTCTCAGATACTTGATGCAGTGGATTATTTATTTATTTATTTGCTGTCACTTAGAATCTTTTCAAGCTTACTTGTTTGGACAATTTACTCATCTGTGTGAATGCTGATACTTCAACATTATCTTAGCATCTGATGGTTACAATTATTATTCTTATGATATATTTTGATAGCTAGTCCTAAGACTTTATTTTAATGTTACTTGTGGCACCAGAAAAAAATATAAAATATTTCTCATTTCTCAAGGTCAGAACTCAAATCACATTAAGTCTACAGGATAAGGTTTATAGTGGAGGGTAATAATTTTTAGCAGGCTAATAGATACATATGGGAGAGACAGGCTAGAACTTGGACACATATATCATTCTTCAAAGAACTGTGACTGCCACAACACCATGTTTCACTTGAAAAACAATCACAATTGTTCAGTAAAATGTACTATGCAGATATGTACATTAAGTTTTCAGTATGGTCAGGGCAGAATTCCCAGAGGAAAATTTGTTCCCATTGTTATTTACAGAGCTTGAGTTTTCTGCAGATCTTCTTGCCAATAGAAACATTTTTGCCAGAAAGCTAACGTAATGACAATAAACAAGGTTGGAAAGCACATTAAAAAAACAGCTCAAACTTCTATTTACCCAGCATTAATAAATACCCAGGTGGTTTGAATCCCCTTTGCATTGCTAAATCAGTGCAGCAAATGACAGAGGACAAAATGAGAAAACGAAAGACATTTCTGCAGAAGTAAAAGAGTACACAAGACTTAATTATCTCCCAACAAGAACAAGTGAACCTGACAAGATAGCTATATCCTATATTGTTACAGCTTTGCAACACTGTAAGGACTAATTCCACATTTTACCCTTTCTTGAATCATATTTTTAACCTTTGTGGAAGTGGGTTGTAGCAAGGAAGTAGTCCTACTTAAGATCTTCATGAATAAAGAGGTGAGTCCAGACACAAAAATGGTCTTGGGCATCTCTTCAGAACTTTGGTGTGTCATAGCCATTTATGTTTAAATCTACAACCCCAAGCCCTTTGAATATTTGTTGCCCAGCTGTGGAGTTCCCCATGTTTCATGGTCCCATAGCCACCTGCTCTTTAAGCATATGCAAAAATACCATGTTTTTCACAGGGCAGAATTTGACACTCCTTTTACATAGGTTTTGTGATTGATTATAAAAAATGTGATGGATTATTAAAAAAAGAAAAGGAGCACAGAATGTTGTATTATCAAAGTTGAAAGAAGGCACACACGTGTAAAGTACTATTGCATAGGTTAAACTAACAGGAGTGTTTGGGTTTTGTTTTTGAAACCTTGCATATCTCTTCTTTCATCGAGAATATAAATGTTCTGATTTTGCTCAATTTAAAAGTAAAACAGATCTTCCTGGAAGATAACATAATGACTATGTGTTAAAAACTCCATTCTAATGATCTCATTTGTGCTAGTATTATTGTCTAACAACAATATTCAATATTTTGCACTACTGATATAATGAGATATTTCTGACAATCTGGGCTATCTGAAAGAAAAACTGCACAATAAAAACATTTCAAACTTAGCTATAAAAAAATGTTTCATAATAACAGGTGGGCTATGCTATCACCTTTAATTAGTTTAGCTTGATTATCGCCTCCTCAAGTCAGTCAGCTGGAAGTCAATGTTAACATTTCAGAAAGAACGAATGAACTGATGACAAAATATGGAAGTAAAGCAGGCTCCAGCTGATCTGCACACAAGACGCTGACAGACTGTCAGAATCTGTCAGATTTAGACTTCTAACAGATAAAGAGCATTTCTAGATAGCTTTATAAGCAGTTTGTTCATCTCAAAAGGGATGGATGGTATATTAACTGCTCTGAGAATTCACCATGCATCAAATAGGTGCATATGAAGCTTTATTATATATGACCTTGCTAGTGCACTCAGCTGAATAGCTCAGTCTACATAGACTTTGGGTTTGGATGAGGGCTAGCTGGCTGCAATCCAATCTAGATAAGTATAGGGAAATATAGATATAGAATATATAGGTGACTGGGGAGGAGGCAGTAGGAGAGCAGCTGAAGATCATCATATCCTCACTTGTAACTGAAAGCCTGTAACTACCACTTAGAAAAAAAAGGGCTGACTCCAAGGCCAGGGGGCATCAATGGAAATTTTTCATTTTATTTTTTATGGATTTAAGCAAACTCCAGACTTTCAGTCTTATCTATTAGTATTTTATTTTAAATAAAAGTAGTTTTGACCAGAGTAAAAAAGTTCTAAAAAAATGGTGATTTTTTCTTCATAAAATATTGTGCGATATCACAAGACCAAAGAAGAAGTAACCTTACAGATAAGGTGATCACCCCTTGGATTGGAATGTTAATGATTGTGATTATTTTAAGATTTAAAGGGTACTGAAAGTAAAATGTGTTCTCCATCATCCATATTAATTGTGTATTTATTGGGTTGAGATGATTAATTAAGCCGGTTGTTGCCCTAAAACATCATCTCCCTTAACCTGCTGGCAATGATCTTGCTAATGCAGAACAACAAGCTGATGAACCTCTTTGCTGCAAGGGCACATTGCTNATTGAGCTGAAATGATGTCTCTCTGTTAAGTTAAATATGATCATCTTGGGACTGACATTATTAAATATATTCTTGTGTCTATGACACAATTAGGTTTCTTGTGAGTCTTTACTAATGGAAAAAAAAGGAAATCCATTGTCAATTCAATAAAATATGTCAACTAGGAAGAACTGGATGATCACAGAGCCACAATGTTGTTAAGGTTGAAGGGACCTCTGGAGATCTAGTCTAGTCCCCTTGTTCAAACTATTGTGAGCTACAGCAGGTTCTTGAGGGCTCACCCAGCTGAGTTTTGAATATTGCCAGGGATGG
>VYZX01034259.1:2765-16058 GCA_013401335.1 Brachypteracias leptosomus
AGGAAAAAAAAAAAAAAAAAAAAGAGAAAGAAAAGCAACACAAGTCACACACATTTAGTATTTTTGAGTTGCTGTAGTGATGTGTAACATTTAGATTTGTGGTGTTGGGATTGTTTCCACTACTTGTTTGTGCTGTTTGGATTTTTTAAAGCTTCTCCTGGGATCGTTAAGGTTGCAGAGTAAAATTACTGAGAGCACAAAGTCCACAATGCTTCAATCTATATTTTTGGACAAATCTGGCAGCTGTTGATCCAGGTTTGTCACTGACAGAAGGTAGGGAAGATAAGGCAGACCTCCATTATAAAACTTTTAATAAGTAATAAAACCTATTTTCTATTTTACAGAAAGCTGATTGAAGGGATTTGAGAGGAGGGAGAGATATGATAGAAGGGTCTAGTCCTAGGAAGGAGTCAAGCTGTGCTTTGGATTAGGTGAGGCTGCAATATAGAAGCCCTGCAAATAGAAAATGGAGCAATCATACTGGGATACTGCAAATATATTTGTCAACATTTCCAGCTCTGTTTTGTGAGCTAATGAACTCCATCTTGTCATTAGAAATAGACCAAACTAAAGCTTAGAATTAAATAGCTTGCACATTCCTCACATCTCTGTAGTGCTCAGATCTAGACATCTAGCTCCAGGTTTGCAGATCAGGCACGTATCTCTGTGTCAAGAGACACTGAGCATCCAAAGAAAGCCACACCTTATCACAAAGCCTTTAAGCAAAAAGATAAAGTTTCAGTATCAAACAGCTGGCACTGACAATCTCGTGGTGTTCAGAGCCTACACAGCATGGTAGCATGTGCACATCATAATCCCTCCAACTTGAGGGCTCTCTGTCCCCAGTGCTCACCAGAAGTCTGGCAGCACACCGAGCTCAGCACTCGGGACTTTGTAGTGAGAGATGAATTTGTGGCCTTGATGCCACCCCTGCCTGAACCGTTTAGATTTTGAGTGAGATCCTTTGCTTGTGATAAGGCTCAGTACCTGGCAGGGAATATAAACCTGGCAGTGCTCCTTGATGAGCATTCTACACCACAGGCAGGACCAGGCTGCCATGTCACGGTGATAACAGAACCTAATACTGGGAGAAAATGCTCAGATTTTTCTTCTGCTATTGTAGTTAAGAACTATACCAAACCAGGTACCAAAACTTATCAAGCTTCTTTGATGATAAAAAAGCATAAGAAAATTAAGTTTACAGTACTGTAAAAGCAGTACTTGAGAAAGTGTAATACCAAATTTTATAAGCTCAGCTTTACCTTTAATCAAAAGGAAAACTTATTTCTATACAGAATATAAGAACTAAATAGGATCTGTGGGGTGCAGGCAGAAGGCAAAGACCTTCAGCAGAATTGTACCTATAGATATCATGCGTTTCTGTCCTTCCACCATTCTATTCCAGCCTTGAAAGCTGAACCTTCAAGCAGACATCTCAAGGATCTGTCAAGGATCTGCCTGGAAGCGTCGATAAGATGTTTTTTGGTTCATAGGGGTTTGTTTCACCTTTCTCACCATTTTCAACCTTTCACTTTTCTATAAAGTACATACTTTGGAAGAAGAGAAGGAAACGGTGTTGAAAAATTGAGACCTGAGATCAAGACACTGGCAGCCTCCAGCAAGGCTGGAAACAATTTTACTTGAAGGTGTGCAAGGTTGTACTGATTCAGAAACTCAAACTCAGACAAGCAACTCAATCAAAAAGGTAAGTTGGCCAGCAAAGATCAGAAGGTGACTTTTAAGTTCTTCTAAGTTAAGGCCAAGACTAGAAAACAAATAAACCCCCTCCAACATTTAAGGTATTCCTCGTGATCATTAATATTAAGGAGGAGGGGTGTTCAATTTTTTCCTTTTTTTTTTTTTCCCCTAAAGTGCTCAGTGTTAACATTACTGAAGTTTCATCGCAATCTGAAAATAAACCTGAAACTTTCCTTAGCCACTGCTTTCAGGAGCTGAACCTTCCCCAAAAGTCAAGAACTGAAAGGAAGACAGTAACTGATCAATACATTTTATTGCAAATACCAGAAATGCAGCAAAAAGGCAGATGTTTTGCATATTCTGCTGTACATCTCAAAGCTTTAGTATTGGACACTACCCAAAAAGATCTCAGATGTTTGGTTCCTATACTCAGAACAGTGTAATTTTTTCAGGGAGATCAGCCATAACCGCACCACGTTTTGATTTTTTTTTTATTAGATTTTATTCCCTAGATATAGTGGCTGACAAAGCATGGTGAGTTTGCTGTAAGAAATACTGATTTACTAGCAAATGGCTTACTGCAGTTCTCAACAGCATACTGTAAAATTATTCAAGAAGCCTGTTTGCACAGCAAAGAACAAGAACCATTTATAATGTGAAACATAATGCAGGCGAGCATTTTCTGTTTCCCACAGTGTCAGGCTTCTAGTCTAATAACTAAAGATGTGTCAAACACACACTCAGAACAGAAAATGAAAAACAGGATAATAAATCTTCTAAGGACGGAAAAATAACCCTTAGTATTTAGAGCAAAAAATCCTTAGAAGTATTATAATAATAGGAAGAAAAAATATTGACAATTTATGAATTTAGGCAGATACTCTCAGCCTGTAAGGAAAGAAAGAGCTACAGTCAAAAGTAAATCCAAGAGGAACAAAGTTACAGCTGCCCCAGAAGGAAGGTTAATGCTGTAAACATCAGCCTTGGGTGGCCATGCCCAGCACTAGGAGACAGTCCACACCTCACAAAGAGATCTCATTTTCTGAGACATTCAGGTATTGGTATCCAGGGCACGTGTCCAACGCACAAGTGTGATGTTTATGCTTGATCCAGGAAAAGCAATGCTGAGTCACACTCAGAACCTCCTTCCCAACCCTTGGCTGCCATTCTGGATGTGCCTCCTCAGTGCTGGAGCGGGTGGTTTTGTGAACCTGGCTCCAGGGCTCTGCCAGAACCACCCCTGCTGTGCTTCACTCACTGCCCTGCTGCTCACCTGGGCTGTAGCTGAGACTGCTGGGAACTTAACCTAGGCAAAGCTAGTATCCCAAGAGCAAAGCAGACCTCACTCCATGGTAGGATTGGCTGAGGAACAGAGGGCAATCAACAAGCAAATAATGAATGACTTCATGATGAGCCCCTGTAAATAAGACTGTTGCACCCTGACCCACCTGCACTGGGGTATGTCTTAGAAGGGCACATAGATGAGACGTTGCCAGCAACCTATCTCCAAGCTTCTCCCCACTGCCAGGATTCAGAAAGCTCCACATTTTTAGGTGGTTCAATGTTTCTTCCAGCTATTTTTGTTCCACCTCCGTTGTGTTTCTCCAGGGAAAATGAAAAATGTAAAGACTGACTGAGAAATTCAGCTCTGTATGCAAGTTTTGAGTCAAACAAAGGTGTTTTTTTAAACACCCTGCTTTGGCTAAGGGTCCTTTGGCTGTAGTCAAATAATTTAAGTTGAACAAAATGCTTTACACTGAAATCTGTCAGCATGCTAAACTATGAGATAGTGGAAAGAGGAGAAGAGGAGAGGACAGGGAGGAACCAGGAGCTGAATTAAAAATATTAACGACTGTCAAAAAAATCACAGAAAATTGGTAGCACCTGTTTGTGCAATGATTGATTTCCCAGAAAGATACAAAAACTGGTACTTGGAAAACTATATTAAAAAATTGTTGGTTTCTCCCCCTTCCTAAAATGTAAATACTACAAAGGAACTAGCATGAAGTCCTCCCAACAGCATGATTAAATTAATCAGCAGCTAGTAGATGAAAAAAAAAAAAAAAGAACAAGAGGGCACCACTGATACATGCATCTATGCAAGATACTTCTCAAGTGTTTTTTAATTGCTTTTTAAGCAGTTGACCATTTGACAGGGAGAGCCAACTCCCCCAACACCAGCACTGCAGACTTACAGCCTGAAAGACACTTGGGTAACTGCCAGATTTAAGTTTCAAGATGATTAAGTGATTGTAAACTATAAATGGAAAAGAGGTGGGAATATGTCAATGTGATGAGGAAACACCATATTAATATTCAAATATCTGATAAAAAAAAAATCTTAAGATGGTACATTAAGACAGCATGGAAAGTCATAAGCATAACAGCAGAAAACAGAATTTGGGAGAATCACAAGGGGAAAAGATCGATCTTTTCCCTGTCCTGATTTTTCCCTGCAATGATACAGCAATATAGCAGCAAGCTGATTTCACAGCTTTCTGCCTCCTTTCACGCATAATTTAAAATCTGACAGCAATACGAATAACAGTGACATTCTCAGACACTCATGCCAAAGTTTTGCCATACTGGAGGCCTCGTTCATTAAACATTTATTTATATCTGTGTTCTATGAGTTGCAGAAAAATTTACAGAACTGGAAGTCCATTGACAAACATTTCAGACGAATGCTGCCTGCATTCCTCCAACACAGATGGCCACCTGCAATACTTGTGTTAAAAACTAAACCACTGAAACTCTGCCATACCGTAAGCAGTGGCAAGGCAGATTGTCCTACATGGCCTCTCCTTAAAGCACGTGAACTAACTACAGCAAATATCTCCTTTTGAGGTCTTAGATCATCATTACAGACCAGCAGGACTTGGGCTCTTAAAAGTCTTGATGAATCTCAGTGTAATTCAGTATGCAAATGAAGCAGGTACAGAATAATTCCAGTCTTTGAATTGTGGGAATTATCTCTTCCCCCAGCTCCTTACATGTAGCTTGTGTTACAAATAGAGAAAACTTCTTCACAGGGGACATACCTGCTGTGAGCATGGAAAATGCCAGAGGACATGGTTGTTATCCTAGGTAAGATTTCTGTAAGGACTGTAAATGATTTGAACCGAAACGTTAACATAGCTCTGCCCTTTGGGGGGCTGATACAGCCATAAAAATAAGAGAAATAAAGTTAAAGCAGGTGAAATTCACCCAGTCTTATAATGAACAGGTTATTTCTACTGAAGACTCATCATTCAACTCTCTCTCTGTTTTTTCATTACAAGGAGGTAATGTGTGAAGGTTTCAGTGGCATTTGAGGTACAGCTTCACTGCAAATGTACAACCCTGGTGCTGGCTTCCAGCTCAGAGCCCACCTGCCTCCTTCCTCCCGTGTCATTCCTGCCCTGGCAGCTCAGCCAGCTCTTTAGTTTATTAGTGTGTCTTTCAGATTCTTCTATTCCCAGGTACTTTCCACGCACCGCAAGATAATTGTTCCCAAAGCTGGGATATTTATCCACCCATCATTTAGAGCCCTGTTTTCTCATCCTCTGTTTAAAGAGTAATTAGCCCTATCTTTTAAAAATAAAAATTCTGAACTAGCTAAAAGGGGCTGGCTCGTAAAGCAGTTACAGCACCATTCAGATTTCCACTGCACATGCAGACAGTGCCTGCCTTCATGCTAAGGGCAAGTTCCAAGCTCAATTCTCTGAGCAAGGATATCATTACATGGCAGGCTAGCAGCCAACCCTTGTGAGTGGCATTCAGGATTGTTATGCTTTTGTATGAGTTACATTTCACAGGAGGCTCATCTGCACAGACCAGTGCCTGAGGCTGCAAGCCTGAAAGCAAGCAAGTCTCCAGCATGGGCTGCATGGCCCACAGAAACACATCAAAAAGCTGATCTGTGGCTGTGCTGGTGTGATTCACCATGCTGCTACACTACAAACGAAACAAAACAACAGAGATCACACCGACTGCAACACCAGGAATACATGGGGTGCCTGCTGCCTCCCTGCCTCAGTACCTCCACACTATTTCAGTATCAGCTAGAGCAGAGAGCAAAATACGTAAGGTAGTTGCCACCAGCCAGTCCTACTGCTCAGGTAGTAGGGGCATGAAAAGTAGTTATTAGGAACATGCAAATAATCCTGGCCTTCCCTACCTCTGCCATAGTGTTTATATACACATACCAATTTTGGCTTCCAACACAGAAGTGATTCTGCAAGAGCAGAGACCAGATAGTCTATCTATGATTTCCATTCACAAGCAGTGCAGGTAACCATGTCAACAAAAGACACTGGAAATATGGGACCTAGTTCAAAGTTCAGAGAAACTGTGCTCAGTAATAACCAAACTGCTTGGGTTCTATTTATATTGACCTGATGCTGCACTGGGAGTTGAAAGGACTGAGTTGAAAGGACTGTCATCTTGCTACCCATATTAAATGGATGAGAAAGGAAACAACCATCTTAAAGGCAGGAATGAGGTTAGACTACAACAGTTTGCTTCATGATATTTGTTTGCATGGCTACTGTAAATTTTATTGACATTTTATTACCTCTTCAATTTTAGCATCTCTGAATAATCATATCAAGTTCTCTTCCCTCACATTTGTTATTTATTCACAGTTTTATAATAAATTTTCACAAGTTAATAAGAAAGCTGCTTGGGTGGGGCAATTAGGGGAAGAATATGTACTAAGAAAATAATATTAAGGTTCCTTACATAAATGATTCTTCAAAGTTAAGACTACAGGAAGAAGGAAACATATTCAATATCACCTTCATGTGTCTCAAAGCCAAAAATACTGGAAGAGACAAACAAAACATAGAAACTTCCCCAAACTTTATAGCCTTAAAAAAAAAAATATATATATATATACATCCTCTTAATAGAATTTACCTTTATTTGATTTACAAAACAGAGCACAGGAATAATGTTCTCTGCAAGCAGCCCCATAAATACTGTGAAATGACTAACACGGGACATGCAGCAATGGAATCTCGTTGCTTTTATAGCCTAGGATTTGTCACTGAATCAGAAGATATTGTGAAAGGGCAGTAAAGTTTGGTGAGTGATTGTGACATGCTGGAGCTTCCCAAGGTAAGCAACCCCTTCACACTGCAGGAGTGGGCAGCTTATGATGGAGGGAAGAATGGGGGGGGTGGAGAAATCAGACAAGATTGACTTCAAGATGTTTCTCTTAATGAAACTTTTCATGTCAACTGTCATTTCAATGCTAATGTCAACATTTTTTGGAAGAAGTAGTACCCTGTAACATTCATTAGGGATGTCATAAGCATCCCTCAACATATGGTGTCTCAAATGCAATTACTTTTCTATTCAAACCATGACCTTGAATAGGCTTTTAAAAGACAAAATAAACACAGAAACAAAGCCCCTTTTGCTTTTTTTATGGTTTAGCAGCATACTACTGGAGTTCAGAGCTATGTCAAATCAGCTTTTTGTTTATGTCACTTTTTTTTTTTTTTTCAAATTTAAAAAAGTTACATAAGCTTATTTTAAAAAAAAGCAGTGGTGGCAACATCTACTTCCTAGGTCTGTTTACACCTTAAATAGACATGGTGGCCATAAAAAAGGGCATTTTGAAATACCATAGCCAAACATTGTCTGGATTTGAAGTATTCAGAAGGCTAACATATCCTACATAGCCTGCAGCTCAAATTCCTTTCTATGTTGTGATAACCTCATCACCCACATGTAGGAGAGGCTCACACTGACCAGGTTTTCCTCATTGCACCTGCCTGCTTTGTATCATTTCTGAAAAGAGGTTTTTTTCTGGTTCAATCCATGCTAAAAAGGACAGAAAAACATTTAGGAGAGTTTTTCCAGGGTTATTGTTTAGCTCCTACACCTGCCTCCTTCAGGAAACTAAAGAAACCCTTCCCTCTATTTTTATTTTTGAAAGCAGTAACTTCACACAATGATTATTCGGCAATACTTGCTTATCAGATAGAGCTTCTCTTCTGTGAACAACTTCCCCTACATTATTTTAACAAAAGCTTCAAGGGTATTTTGCTTCTGTGAAGATACAAAAAACTGACTTCGTTCTATGTCAAACATGTTATGCCTCCAGAAAATTAAGTTCTTTATGAATATAAATGATATCTTATTGGAACTTCTCCACTTGCCACAAGAATAGGGATGTCATTTCACTGCTACATAGATATACATATATAAAAACAATACTGGTTAGGAAGTAATTGTAAGCTTTCCATATCTTTTTGCAAGTTCTTCCTAGAACAGCTTGTATTATTACAATATAACCACCCATACCTTTAACAGTTCAATTAAATCTGGAGTAATTTGTGTAGTTAACATAGCTCCTCACTGAGCTTTGCTAAAATATCTCCAATCATTCTTGCATTTTAGTGCATTGAAATATGTAATTACATTTAGCATATGTCCATTTATTATGCACAGTCACTGGAAAATCAAGTTCACTTTGAATGTATTTTTTTAATTGATATCAGAAACACTGGCAGACAAAATAAGTGCTGGAGCTGCATTAACACAGAGACAAAGACACTAACACAAACCTCTGTTACCCTTTCTAATGGTGAGGAGAACATTAATTCAGGACATTCACTCATGAAAATATTCATAATTTTCCTCTTAACTTTCAAGTAACCCACAAGCTATGGAAAGATCAAATACAATTAATATTTTAGAAAAAGAAATATTGATGAAAGAAAAATCCAGGAAAAAAAGAACCCAGGGCACATACCATGCAAAAAAAAAAAAATTAATCAACTGAAAGGGCTGACTTGTCTCAATAGCCATCAGTATTATTCATGGGAATAGAGCTCAACAAGAGCGGCCATCTTTTAAAATATTCCACATTTCTAGTGTTATTTATAACGTGAGCTGAGCAGAATGAGAAGCTGACAGCCCCGTGATAGGAAATACGGTCATTCAAGAGAAGTCGTAATCAGCTTTCTGGGACTTCCCCACAGCCTGGGCTTTGTGGGATATTTGTTCCACCAGAGTCTGTACCAGCAATCTGTGACAAATCACTGCCTCCTCTTATGTCTCTGTTCACACCTAAAAACCCACAATAAAAATCCTAGCACAAAAGGGAAGGGTTGATATAAGAACAGCTGCATAAACAATTCAGATACTGCAGCAATGGAAGCCCGTATAAAGTTTTGGATGGATTCACAGCACAGACACAGCCAGAACAGTGCAGCACTTCCCACCTCACTTTTTTTTTTTTTTAATGATACCTCCAGGGATACAGAGAGAAAGAAACCTAATCCTCATCCAATGCCATGAGGAGCTGTTAGATCTGCCTCACCAGCGAGGGTTGAGCTATCAAACTGCAGCCAGCAATGTTTAGATATCAATATTTATCATTCAGATAAGTTTTCCAGATGCCTTGAAAATTACATGCTACCCTTTCTAGATGAGGTAACCATGGCAGATTTCAGCGGCTACTACAGGGCTACTCAAAAAAGTAATTCTGTCTGAACGCCAAGTTCTGTGCCCAGGCTGCACCTTCAAACAGTTGTATTCCCTTTCCAGTTCATTTCACTGCTTGTATATTTTTCTCTGCATCTGCTCACTCCCCATAGTGAGCATAAAGATAAGGACACTGAAAAGCTTACTGAGCAAGATCAGATAGTGTAAAAAAATAAGAATCAAAGCATGCCAAAGCCTGCTTCAAAGCTCTGAACAGGCTTTCATAAAATCCACAAACAGCAAGATAAACAAAATATTGTGAGAAACAGAAAATGTTACTTTAAAAGCAAAAACATAAGGTTAAGCATAAGAGAAAGGGTAGTAACACGAAACAAATGTAAAACAAATCCAGTAGTAACCATTCTGATGTCACGTTGTTCAGAGTAAGACAGTAACAAATGCTTCTATTAACACTGAGTACTGTCCTTTCAGGAGGCTGTTTAATAGTGGCAAAACATGAGGAGAACAGAAGAACTTAGTGTCTGACAGCTAATAGAAAATGTACATCAATTCAGTGCTTAAGGAGAAGACCAGTCTAAGTGATATGATTCAGCTTAATTAGCAACACCTTTAAGAAATACTGATGTCTACACAGTTTGTAGAGGCAGGGGATGCTTTCCTGAGGGGGAGTGGAATACAAAAACATGTACACAGCAATGTCCTATGTTTTGTGAAAAAGAAACCTCTTCTTCAGACCTCTGTACCGTCTTTCACTGTGCTGAAGAGACGTTGCCATAAGATAAATCTTGCCAAATTCTTTTTCCATATATTTGAAGGCCCAAGTTAAGCAATCATCGATTTTTTGACAGTGACTTTAGAGACACATAACATACAAGTGCAATAACACAAATTACAGAACAATACTTAAAGAATGAAAAGTCTGAAGTACCATACTCATTAAAATGCCTCACTGTGAGCAATTGGCTTAATTAATTATCTACAATATGTGCATCATATAATTCTAAAACTGAGCTATCCTACTGTATACGGTAACACAACACACACACCCCCAAAATACCCAAGAGTTACTTTCATTTTCTTTGTTATTTAGTACACCCTTTACCTAGACAAGACTGAAAAGGCCTCCTCATGAACTATCATAACTGCTTTAGGTTTTATCTTCTGGAAGCAGCTGCACAACAGCTGCTGTAGTTCAAGCCTGAAATTCATGTCCTAGCATTTTGCTACCCCTTCTTATGGTAGAGCAAGTACTTCTTTCTCCCAGATGCATTTCAGCACCCCAGAAATATCTCCATTTGATTCCACAGGGAAAAATCCTCTCCAATTGGTAAATCATTTTGTGCTTCTTAAGAAGGGAAGGTGATACAGAAATGCAAGGGGTAGGGTCCATGGGAGAACACTCACACAGCCCACATGGGTATGGTAATGGGAAAAACTAGCACTAGGAGCCCAGACAAACATACTGTGTACCTACAAATGCAGGAGAAACAAATTCAGTTCATACATATCATTACATATGCTGTCATCACTCTTGTTAACAACTGAAAAGTCACTCAGACCTTACCACTGGCACTGACACATCCTGTTCCACTGAAACCTTGCCAGCCAATACCAGGGCATTGCACTGCCCCAAACCCTCCCTCACGTTCTGATACTTTCATAGACCTGAAGGAGGACACAGAAGCACTGCACTCCTCTTCTGTTATCAAACACAAGGGAGAACTCAGGGAACACCTTCATTCAAGTTCACTTATTTGAAACATGAAACTAAAGCCAAAGCCAACACATTGCTTATAGTCATTTATAAGTATCATGGATGGACAGATTCATGAAGGAGCTTGATGAGTCTAGGAGGAAAATATAGAAGGTGTGTTGAGCTAGGACTATCCAGTGTTCACAGCAATTGCGTTACAGACAAGAATGCCTCAAACCTTAGATTTTCATGGATATCTGGGGTTTCATACCTGTAAGACAGTCAAATCCTGAGCCTGGCCTTTCTTTTAGAAGAGACCAAAGAGTAAAGACATCGTAACCTATTCATTACCCTCCACAGTGCACTCTTCAGTTCCCACCAAAAGGGTACAACAGCAATTCTGATTTCACCACAGAGTCTCATGAATCCCAGTTATAAAACTGTAGAAAGAAGCAACGTTACCTGCAAGGAGTCGAAGCCTGGCGAATCAGCATTGCATCCTCAACTCTATTCTCTGGACACAAAGCAGCATCTCTTCGGTTTTCTGAAACTTTATCATGCAAAGCAGATGAGCAGAACCTCGAGGCCTAAAAGCAGAAAACAAAAAAGAATATAGATCAAATAGAAACACAGTCTGAGGTGAAGTTCCATGATCTGTGCTTTAGAAGAACCTTTTTTCTCCACCCTTGTTGAATCAGCCAAAACTTAATTCAAGAAACTCTCCTGGATGGCAAACCCCAGGCACCTATAAACCTTGCAGAACCTGTACGAATACTTAAGAGACGTGGTGAAACAGAAAGTTCCCATATAAAGCCACAGAGCATTCCTATACTATAGTACATAAACCCAAGAACAGTCCAGGTTTTGAAACAAACAGCAGGGTCAGATCTGTTTATGCTCTCACTTAAAATCCTTCAAGCCAGCATATTCACCATTCAGCCAGGCACTGTAAGCAGAGTTACATTTATTCATTTCTTTAATAGCAAAATTTCTTCTCATTGTGTATTCTAATTTGTTTCTTAATTCCATCAAACTAAAGCAAGTTCCTTCCCACCATTCTGCACACTATTCTAAAGTACAAGGTGAACATCTTTGTAAAAAGCTCATTAAATCTTGGGCTTTACAGTATTATGCAAGTCAAAACTGACTCCAGGTTTCCCTTAAATCTGTGAGGGTTTTTTTTGCATCCACTTGTGTGCTCATTTGCTAAGAAGCCAGAGTCAAAGAGATACCAATTCTTCTCTCCCCTACTGCTCACAAAACTGTAACTTTTATTTATATTTATTTTTTATACACACACAAGAAGTGCCATACATGCGGCTGCCACTGATTATTCTGTAATGGTTACTGGGATTCATAGATCACAACTCTGGCATACAGATGTTATCATCTTCATCTCATGTTTTCAGAGCCCTGAGGATTTTCATTTTTTAGGTTGATACCACAATTTCTCATGTTGTCAGTTCCAAACGTGTATTGACAAGACTGTCAAGAAGCTGCCTTTGTGCATTTATTTTCTCTCCCTCACTTAATTCAAAGCTTTTCAAATTATGAGAAAGATTATTTATCATTTAAGGTGTAAATAAATTCAATGGAGACAATGCATGTAAATCCATTGCTGTTACAGTACAATTAGCTGTTCCTTTCCAAAGAAGCTGTATTTTTACATTGCCCATTGGCATTCAACTAATATTCAGCTTTTTGGTCCAGGACTTAGGAAGATAAGAACTCAATGAATGACTTGATTAGATAACTTTCTGCACAGTTTCATGCTATAGCAAAATTATGATTATATATTATAAATACCATATCTTAGCACTCCAAGTTTATTACTCCCCACCATAGATATCACCATAATGAAAAATGCTATGGGTGAATTTCTAGTGAAAGAAATATGCATTCCTCCTTTTCAACAGTCAATAAAAAGAAATTCACATGATATTTCCCCAAAACAACTCTTAGTCTAAAAAGTCACTGCAACACAAACAGAGACTAAATATCAGATTTACCAGAGCTGAAAAACATGTCAGTAGGATGCTCAGGCAGCATCAGGAGCTGCTAGTGTAAGACAATCAGTTGAGAAGGAGGCAGGCTAGTCCTCAAGAATAACAGCAATAATTCAATAACAAAATAGCTTTTTAGTTGAAAGCAAACTGGTCATGACAACCACAAAACACTCATAATTCATTAATAATCTTAATGTCTAATCAAGCTGATAATTTAGTATTATTAAAAATCTCACTTGGGATGAGCTTTCACTTGTAATCAAAGTCTTCCCATTTTCCTTTCATTTATTTACAAAGGAGTGGGGCAGAGCATGTTCAGACGTGAAGCAATTTCCATGGAATAGGCTTTTCTCAACTTGAGAATAAACCTACTCAAAGTAATGTTTCTTGAAATTTGATTTTTGTTTTCAGTGACCACATGAGAAAACGCCAGCTCTAGAGAACATTTACCACTTC
>VYZX01034261.1:19158-65762 GCA_013401335.1 Brachypteracias leptosomus
GAAACTATGCACCAGCTGTGATCAAAAGAGAATAGAAAGGCTGATGCCAATATAATTTAAAATGGAGGGGAAATCAGCTTGGCCTGAAGGATTACTTCTCTGGAAAGCAGTCAAGATGGAGATTTACACTAGACAAACACATCTCTTCACTAATAGTCAAATATATGCATGTTAACATCGAATCTTAATCTCAAATCTCAGTGTGGGCATTTGTAGTAGCCAACAACTGATATGTCCTCAGCAAACAAACAAACAAACAAACAAAAGTGAGTTCTTACATATTCTACAGCAATCTTAACTTTGTTCTTGAAAAACAAACAACAAAAAAAGGGCCAAAAACCCCTACAACACCAACCCCCCACTTCCTCAGAAATCCAGAATCTTTAGGTATATTACTTATCTGCAGAGTGATCCATAACAAGGCCAGGACCACACATTTAATCANACCATAAACACACTGAGATACACATATGGTACATTTTGCACAAGCTGCTGCAAGTCTGTATTTTCTCTGCAGGAGACACTAATTTTATTATGGTCAGATAATTTGACACTTTCAACAATGGCCAACTACCTGAATTAGAGCTGGCAGCCTACAGCTGGAGATCTCCTCAGATCAGAAATGTAAATAGTCACTGAATAATCAAGAGACTGAAAGAATTCAGACTAATTTCTTAAACTGTGAGAGCCTCTTCAGAGCAACTTTTATAAATGCAAACCCCTCATTAGCTTTGCTGTTGTTTCATGAAGTTCTACACCAGTGATACTTTCATCTGTGGTGCTCCTGTCTACATACACTTTTAAAAGAGTAGTGAAAGTTCTACCAGGGGTTTGCTTCGGGTTGGCAGACGCAGCCATTCTATATGGAACATACTTGCAATTAATACCTGAAGGTAGTTGTTTAAAAAGAAAAATACTAGAAGAATTCATTTAGAGTCACTGAAATATTTCTGATAAACTGTGTACGTGTAAGCAAGAGGAAATTAAACTACGACTATAGTATGGATTAGTTATTGTGACACCAACCTTCTTCAAATAGCTCTGGCAATTCTTTAAAAATGCAGATTTTTTTTTTTTTCTTTTAGATTAAGGATAATAAACAATACTATGTTAAAAAGTGAACTCACACTAGGACTTTACAAAATGTTTCTTCTGGGACAAGTACTTGACATTAAACATCTGAGAAGTTTTTTGTCAAATCATAGATTGATAAAAATGACTCTGATTACCTCAACTTAATAATTCTTGATAACTTAGTATACAAATCATAAGTTTAATCAAACTCTATAGCAATATGATTATAATAAAATTTCTGGAAGCTATCAACAATGATCTATGTGTGCTAAGAGTAAAATTATGCCAACTTGGAATACCCCTCATTTATTTGAGCTACCCACAGTTATTACAGTGACTTAAAGAACAAAGTGATAAAAGAAAAAAATGTAACTGCAAACTTTCCAATTTTCCTGAGAACACACAAAAGATTGAATTGAGTAAAGCAGCCTTGCAAATTCCCCATTCAACAAAAAGAGATATATATCTATGTATTGCTCTGCACAGAGTCATCACATGTAAGTGACAGTGATAGTAATAAAACTGTAATAAAAATGCAGACTAAAATCCAGGAAAATGCTTAATCTGGTCAAATGAATACTTTTGGTTTGGGATTAATTCAGCACTTGTGAAATTAAAGGCAACCCTCAGCGGGTGCTTTCATGCAGAACCGGACTTTAGCCTCTGATTGTTTTCAGACCCTATTACAAAGGAGTATAATATTTATTTCATTGTTCATTATTTACTACCGCTAATTATACACTATTACTAATACCAAGAACTTTGAGATCTTCCGAAGGAAAACAGAACAAAATGTTAACAAACTATATTAAAAACCCCTGTACATTTAAGAGTTTACACATAGCAAGGTATTTTTCACCACAAAGGTTCTGAAAAACTTCTGTGTAGACATATCCAGAACAAGACAGGAATTCTGGTGCCCATCAGTCCAACAGTATTTTCTAAAGTGAAACAGCACATTCTAACTTCTGAAGTAACCAAACCAACAAAAGGCAAGGAGTAAACTAAATAGGCACTGAACTACATGAAACTATGCACCAGTTGTGATCAAAAGAGAANAAAAGAGAATAGAAAGGCTGATGCCAATATAATTTAAAATGGAGGGGAAATCAGCTTGGCCTGAAGGATTACTTCTCTGGAAAGCAGTCAAGATGGAGATTTACACTAGACAAACACATCTCTTCACTAATAGTCAAATATATGCATGTTAACATCGAATCTTAATCTCAAATCTCAGTGTGGGCATTTGTAGTAGCCAACAACTGATATGTCCTCAGCAAACAAACAAACAAACAAACAAAAGTGAGTTCTTACATATTCTACAGCAATCTTAACTTTGTTCTTGAAAAACAAACAACAAAAAAAGGGCCAAAAACCCCTACAACACCAACCCCCCACTTCCTCAGAAATCCAGAATCTTTAGGTATATTACTTATCTGCAGAGTGATCCATAACAAGGCCAGGACCACACATTTAATCACAATGACTATTTTAAGTAAATAGTACTTTAAAAAGAATGTCAAGAAGATATCTACGGATCAATGTCAGCAGAAAGCAAAGCTGGAACTTGGCACTTAGCCCAATCCTCATGTGCTCTGTTCCTACCATGGCTATATCACAAAGCTATGTAAGTGGAAAGAGAATCCCAAGTGACTTCTGGCAACCTTTTCATCAATACTCCTCCAGCAGCTAGGGAGCTCAGACTTCAATAGAACTCTGCGTTTAGAATCAAATATTAATGATTAGTATGCAGCTCACCTATATTCATTTGTAAAATAAGTTCTGGAAGGTGTCTGTAACTATACTTAGGACACTCAGATAAAGAAATCGGGTATGCCAGGTAAGCTGTCACACTGAGTGAATAAGGATTAGAAATGCAGCGTGGGAAGAGGGAGTTCTGCATTCTTCGGATCTGTAGCTAGAACCTGTATTAACATAAATGGATTGTCACACTCTACATTCATATGAACGAGTTCTTAAGTTAAATGCAGAGTTTAGTCAAGCTTAGTTATTTGACAGACTGGCTAATAGAAAACATACTGACAATGGAGACTTTTCTACATATTTATGTCTTTCCAGTTCAAAGTCTAATCTAAAAGCTCTCTTAAAAGCAATTTATTCAAGTATAAAGAGTGGAAAATTGTTGTCAATGCTTTTACAATGGTAAACATCTGTAGGAAAGGAATTCAAGATTTCAAGTGGTGCAGGTTTTCAATTCATTTCACTTCAAAGACAAATCACCCAAACCTAACTTAAACTGTGCAACAGTCATCTTCCTCTTCGCAATCTTTTCAAGTCAGAAGGAACTTTTCTTTAAAGAGATAAATAAAACCCAGAGATCACTTATATTATGTAACCTCCCCGTAATACCTAAAGTTTCTTACATGTCACTTGAGAAACACTTTCCTAAGTTACCTCAGACAAGATTTCTTTCCCTGTTCCTCCCTTTGATAGTGGGAGGCTGTCAAGCCCTCAGAGCTTTCAACTCCAAGTCCTAGACTATTGAGATAGTCCATAGTCTCTTGCTTACTTCAGGAGGACTCGATGACACATAAATTTAAAAGGTAGCTATTACTGAGCATCTGATCCCAAACATAAATATTCTGTTATGCATTAAGATAGTTAATATTTCTTTTCCAAGTAATACTGTGCAATGTTGTGTTACAAGAGCTATAGAATAGTATGTTCCCAGGCACAGAATCAAATAATTTACTAGTATGAACTACCACATTTGTACTGCAATCAATTTACACCTGCTTATGAGTAACCAAACAAATAGTCACATTAACATTCTCTGGTCGAGATTCTGAAAATGCAACTGGACATATAATGTTTAGCCTTCAATATTTTGAGGAATGCTTGTTTTCAAAAAGCATTTTAAGCTTCAATAAAATAAGGACTTAAAAAATTAATTTCTGCAAATGATGCTTAAACATTAGTCATATTTCAAAACCTGGTGTTAGATATCTATATGTTGTGCTCAGTGTGTAGGTAATTACTTTGTGGTTGACATTCAGACATGAACTTCACTATACTTTCAAAATAATTAACTCCAGAGAACTATAATACAAGTACTTTTGGTACTTCCAAAGTCCAGCTTCTTCTCAGGTTGTTTTCAAATGGCAGGCTAATGGACTGTCCTGGTTTGAGTTTGAACCAAACTAATCCCCTATGCCTTGACACTGAGTAAAGCTGGATTTGTTAATTATTTTGCAATACTGTGTATACTGGCATATTGATATTATCTACACTAAACATATGTGGGTTTTTTAAGTGGGATTTCAAGCAATCAGGTGCTAATCTGCAATACTAAGCTGCTGTCTCCTACCTTATTTGCACTCATTGATGAATTACAACAAATTTCTTGTGTTCTTTCTGGGGTTTTTTTCCAATATAATGTTACTGAAAGATTCAGAATTTGGACAAAATAAAATTTAGTTACATACATCAGTTTGAATTTAGTGTTTCTTAAAGACCTTTACAGGACAATGTGTTCTAAAGTTCAAACACTCAGAAGACAATGAGGCATCCCTTATGCACTTATTAATGTACTTAATTATTAATTAATTGAAAATACCAAATGCTGCTGATATTGAAACGATTTTTTGCTCCTAAGAGAAACAAAGTAATATTTATTGGATACCAAAATTCTTACTCCTCCTTTTTGGACAAAGGTACCATACATTTTTGATAAATAAGTGGGGTTACCTAATGAATAGTTTACAGATAACAAATGGCCACAGATAGCAATGGTTAACTGGGAGCACAACAAGGTCAGGTGTTGAAATGTATCCCAAGATGACCCAACAATGTTGATCTCTACAGGTGCCCCTTCCTAAAGTGAGGGATTCAGTTTACTTTGCACCAGCATTGCACCACTGCCATCCTCTCCTGGCAATGGTCTTCCTGGTTAGGTGTACCTCAAAAGGCAGAGCTGATTCCCTTTGCTCCATTACCTTAGCTCACCATTTCAAACTAAAACCGTACAGTTTACTAAAGATCCTCTGACATATTTTTGGCATTTAATAAAGAAATCAGAACTATAAACCACAACTCACACAGAGGTTAGAAAAGAATTACTGGTCTTGCATTAGAAAAACATTAAAACTTACCATAACTCAAAATAATTGTATTTATTTGTAAAATATTTCACCTCTAGAATAGCATTAACTAAGACAGGAATAATATTCACTGAGTATAAAAGTCTAAATTATAGATTAAAGTAGCAGGTGTAGCAAGGAGAACTTGCTAGTTCTAAGGAGAACACTCCTATTGACAACAGATGATTCTCTTTCAAGTAACTGTGGAGATTAGTCTACAATAAATAACAAGTAATGGACCATAAATAGCAAGATGCCATTTGTAACAACAGACTAAAATGAGTCTTTCTTTGCTAATGTCTTCAAAATGCTTACTAGAAGAAGTTCTAAACACAAACAAGCAAGGAACATACGAAGGCCACAATTCAGCTGAAATGTTGCCTACTCAAACAGAGACTAATTTGACAACAGTTCTGTTATTAGCAAGACCAAAAGGAGTTTAGCCATGTCTTATAGATTATTATCCCTTCTAGAAGTAATACTGCAGACTCCACCAAAGGGTGGGTGAATGAATAAATATTGTCTGAAATATTTTATACTAGTAGTGGTGAAATACGTGTGCATCAAAGATGAGTCAACTACAGATAAAATAGCATTTGAGTAATACACTAAAAATCAAATATACTGCTATATTTATCTACAACTTTTTCAAAGGGGAAAGAATGAGTTCTCTCTGTATTTTCAGTGGGATTTTACTAAGTCTTAACAGTTAGTATGGAAATAGGAGATAGTATCTAATCCAAAGGGAAGACAGGCTCTGTCTGATAATAGAGAAAAAACGGAAGTAGAGGTAATGACAGCAGAGAAAGATGTGTGGACATGCATTGGCAAATTGAATTAATTCCCAAACACCCAACTCAAAAACATTTTCTGAGATGTTGTTGCACCAGCTACACAGATGTGACATTTTTTAACTTGACTTTGCAGTAACTCAGAGGTGGAAAATTCTGATTGAATTCTGACCCTGAAGTCAACTAAAAACTGCAAAATGTCCAGAACTTTATACTATATGTCTAGTCCTAGGCACCTCTCTACTATTATTTTTATCCTATAAAAAGGAATGAAAAGTACTTATTTAAATTTTTGCTCTATAGACTGATCTTTGTTGAGTAAGAAAGTTCTTTCCATTTTTCATTGAATACAATGATAAAATCTTTGCAGATACTGTTTATATGTAACATAGGGTTTTTTCCAGCCATATTTTGGAATAAGGAGCATGTAGTCTCATATCGTTCAAATACATGTAGTCCAAATACACTAGTCTCATATCTTCTAAATAGGAACATGAGACTTCACTCGTCAGCATGCATTTGGGTTGTTATAAAATGTAAAACAGTTTTCCAGTGAGAACTTAAGGAATTTAATGTATTGGACAAATTAAAACTGGTAAACACCTCACCCCTTATAAAAGTGGACATTTTTACCTAAAATGATATTTAACAAAAGGTAAGAAAATTCAGTGTATAAAATTAACATACTCTTGATCTAGCTTCCTGGACATAATTTGTAGAGATCTGAAGGAATCAATTCTGTTATCTTTTGAGTGAAGTAGTAATGAACATCAACAATTATGGCATGCAACAAGAGAACTGTGAACTGTCAATACTATATTGGTACAAAGAAAACCATGTGCCACTGATATACTACAATATTTATCTCAACTGAACCAGGTGACCAGATAGGACTGCACCCACCTATTTTAGATAATAAAAGATAAAGTACTTTGACAACGAAGAGATAAATGTTATTATTGCCTACCTGTTTCCTAACATGTATTACTTTAAGTTTGTGTAATTATCCATTATCTATTCATTTTAAACTATGTTACTTGAAGTTTATGTAATTATCCATTCATTTTAAACAACATGTGCAATGGTGTTGACATATTGATACTGTAAAGAACTCTGTTCATTCCTCTGCACAGTGTATAATAGATACATAATATTTCATCCTGAAAAGATAAAAAATAAACTCCAAATGGCATTTTTGATTTTCAAAGCAAAAGTTTCCTCATCAACAACTGCCAAATGGGAAAGGTCAAAATTGAGAAGATAAATTATTTTTAAGCTTCTAAGAATATATAATCTACTGAACTAAAGAGAGAGAGGTAGGTTATTTAAAAGAAGTGCTGCCCTGTTCTTAGAGTAAGAATACATTTAGCAGTCAGTACAAAACAAAGCAAGTACTTAAACCCTTGCAGCTGTGATGAATGGGTCTGATGCTTCACAGCACAAGTGTCCAGCAGGCCAGGACTTCTCTACCTGTTTCTCTATTATGCCACAGACACTTAAAAGATTCCCAGAGCACAGTTCAAGTGCACAAGAAAAATAAAATATGCTTCCCACACGAAAATCTGAGTCAAAGTAGCACCTTTCTTCTGAAATAGACACTTCAACACCTATTTATGAAGATCTATATTTATTCCTTGTGGCCACTAAAGCCTTAATCAAATACCCAAAATTTCCACTTGGAGTTTATCACCGTAGACTTGAAAGGGAAGTAATACACTGATTTCTTTTTTAAGACCACTGCAATTGAAAAAGGAGTATTTCAAATATGTGCAGAACTCTGGCAGTATATCTTTGTTTTCAGTTCATTCTCGGAGACAACATTATATCCATAAATTAATTGAAAATAATATTACTCATTAACTACCTGCTATAGTGTAAAGATCACAGTATTGCACACTGCAGAAAAGTACATTATAATGAAGTCTAGATTTTAATCTTGAAGTTCATACAATAAAGTTTTCAATTGTTTTTCTCCACTTCTATTTAAGAGTATATATTTCATTTTGAATACCTAGAATTACAGGACAAGAGGAAATAGTCTCAGGGTGTACCAGGGAGGTTTAGATTGGATATTAGGAAAAAATTCTTCCCCAAAAGCGTTGTCAAGCCACGGAACAGGCTGCCCAGGGAAGTGGTGGTGTCACCATCCTAGAGGTGTTTAAAAGCTGCATAGATGTGGTGCTGAGAGACATGGTTTAATGGTAATCTGGTAGCGCTGGGTTAATGGCTGGACTTGATGATCTTAAAGATCTTTTCCAACCAGAACAATTCTATGATTCTGCAGTTACAAATACTTCAATACATTTTCAACCCACTAAAAGCACCTTTTTGTACATGAAGTAAGGACAGTGCAACTGTATAATCCAAAATTGATCACAGCAGAATTAATGAGATTAGTATCTTGGGCACTGATAATACCAAATTTCTTAGGTATCATTTTAGACATTTATTGTACCTAGGATTACAGGAAAGTGGGCTAATAGGTGCGAATTAACAGCATATCAATATCCACCACCAACCAGAGTGCACAACCATAAATGTAATTATTTCATTATTTCTAAGCCGCATAAGGCCAAAGCACGGAGCTGAGAAAGGGATTTCTTCTAATGGGCCAAAGTACATGAATTAGATTTTGACTTCAACAAAACAATCTAACATATGATAATCCAGTTATTTTCCCTAGAAAGAAAAGTGTAACCATTTCAGAGTACCCACAGGTCACACAATATGGGTGAAAGCATACAAGACAGAATATAAACTGCTTCATCAGTAATACTATGTACTAAGAGTTTCACTGAGAATCCGGAAAATATTTCAGGCTTGCTTTAAAAATCTTTGCCAAATTGCAATTTTCTTATTTGAATTGTATTTTATTATTTCAACTTGAAATACAGAAGTGCAAAGAATACTGCCTTTGTGAGAACTGTCCTGGACACACTAAGAAACCTGCTGAAAACTTCTGTTAAGTTTAAGCTTTAAGCAACATTTAACTTAAATTGTACATACAAAGAGTTTTAAGGAATTAATTTCCAAGTATGCAATGAAGTACAGTAAAAATGATATTTTTAGTAACAGATTAGATTTATGGATTTGTCATTTTAGGACTGTTACTTGGAAAAAAGTACGTGCCATGCTAGTAAAAATAGCTTTTGCTCTTTGTTTTTTATCTTGGAAGATTAACTGTGGATAAAATAGTAGAGGAAAGCCACAAGAGATCTGTTTTTAATGTTATCTTTTATTTTATTTCTTCTGTGTAGAATGAAAGAAGCAAGTATTTAAAAGATCTGTAAACCAGCACAGAAGAGGGAATCATTGCACAGGATGATGAGGCAGATAAAGCAATGCACAGCCAAGGGGACAAACCAGATGGCAGTGAAATACAACAGGGCATCTCCACATTGAAGTCCTCAGAAACATGCAAAGTTGGACATGAGATAATTAAACTATTGAAACTGTGTAGAAATCTGGCATTGAAAAATGTTACCTAAAAAATTAGAACTTTCAAATAAATTAGTCAGAGGTGATGGAGTTTTCTCAAATTTCAAATAATTTAAGTTATTCTTAAATGAACTGAAACTCAGGTACCTGCTGCCATTAACACATTTTACAACTGATTCTGAAATTAGCTCTCCAGATTTAACATCATAAATTTAATCAAAATTGTCTTAACCCTAAATCTCTCATCATTAATATGACTGAACTGTAAATACATTTTAAAGCACTTACTAATTATCAAGCTTTCCAGTACAGTAAACTAGAAGAGGATGTTCAGTATCACCAGGTAGTATCCTCTTTAATAATATCCTGAAGAACTAGCACACCCACTAGCTCTACTCTGACAGTAAATCTAAGGAGAAACAAGAAAATGTAGACATGTTTTTGAAGGACATCTTTTAAATAGCATCAATGAATATAAAATAAGTATACATAAACCCTTTGTTTTCTAAGCAGAATTTGCAACTATGTCCTCACATTTACACAAATAAGTTTTTATCCTGAAAGCAACTACACAGTATGAATCACCTACTTGGGGTACATTTGCAGCTCCGTTACTCAAGCATACAAAGTCTCAGCTAGAGTATTGTCCTAATTGTTGGCCCTCACACTAAAAAATCCAGCAATTGGGTAAAATATGACAGTCAGAGGAATTAAAACAGATGAGGAAGATGTAATCTACAGCAAGCATTTAAGAGTGGAAACATTAAAGTTTTCTTGGGGGTCACAACAACCTCATGTAACGCTACAGGCTTGGGGAAGGGCGGCTGGAGCTGCCTGGTGGAAAAGGACCTGGGGGTGCTGGTGGACAGCCAACTGAACATGAGCCAGCAGTGTGCCCAGGTGGCCAAGAAGGCCACCAGCATCCTGGCCTGTATCAGAAATGGTGTGACCAGCAGGAGTAGGGAGGTGATTGTGCCCCTGTACTTGGCACTTGTGACACCACACCTTAAGTACTGTGTCCAGTTTTGGGCGCCACAGGATAAGAAGGACATTGAGGGGCTGGAGCAGGTGCAGAGAAGAGCAACAAGGCTGGTGAGAGGTCTGAAGAATATGTCTTATGAAGAGAGCCTGAGGGAATTGGGGTTGTTTAATCTAGAAAGAGGAGACTGAGAGGAGGCCTTATTGCTCTCTACAACTACCTTAAAGGAGGTTGTAGCGAGGCTGGTGTTGGTCTCTTCTCCCAAATCACTAATGACAGGATGAGAGAAAACGGCCTCAAGTTGCGTCAGGGGAGGTTTAGATTGGACATTAGGAAGAAGTTCTTTACTGAGAGAGTGGTCACGCACTGGAACAAGCTGCCCAGGGAGGTGGTGGAGTCACCATCCCTGGAGGGGTTTAAAAAATGAGCAGATGTAGCACTTGAGGCTATGGCCTAGTGGTTAGGGAGATGTTGAGATGAAGGTTGGACTTGATGATCCTAGAGGTCCTTTCCAACCATAATGATTCTATGAGTTACCAACACAAAAAATAAAAAGACATCAGATGATAACGCAAAGAAATAATGATGAAAGCATAAGAAAAACCTACCACCAATGGAACATACAAATCCTGGCCTGATATTCTCAGCCCTGACATTTTGCCTGACATTTCTGAATCAACTGAAGCTTTTCTTCCCCAGGTGTCAGGCATTCCCTTCCTCTCTTTAGTCAAAGTAAGTGGCAAAAAGGCCTTGTGAAATGAACTTTTTTTTCTGGATGAGTGCAGCCAGTCTCTGTAATTAGAAGGTAACAGTCTCCAGTTGAGAACAATTTACTGAATAAAGCTCAGTTTTTGCAAACTGCAAGTGCAAGATGTTGAACAGCCACTGACTTTAATCAGATCAATGGACTGAAGCGTCATCAGCATTTTTGAGGAAGTACTCCATAACAATTAGAGCATCATTACCAATATGGGGAAGACAATATTGAAAGGTATTATTAGAAGCTGCAACATATATTACCCTCAATATACTCCTTTTAGAAGTCACTTCTCCTATGGAGTCTGATAACAAAGCACAGTAACAAGGAAGGAAGAATCTGAAACAGAAGCAGATGAGTTTGCCATACACTACCTAAACAGATCTGAGCTCTAAATACTCATTTGTGCTTCTAGACACCTCATTGGTCTCACAGTCAAATCACCAGAGGCAGGACTCCTCAAATTAGCACCCACATCCACTCAGAGATACAATGTATGGGCACAATTACAGTTACAACAGAAAAGGTAATTCAGCTGCAAAAGTGCTCCTTCAGGCCTTAAATCATACTGGATATTGCTTGGTAAATCCTAGTAATGCAGTTCAGTAGAAGCTTCAAATAGACAATCCTTTCCCTCACTAAAATTTAAGACCACAGACTCTTCCTTCTACCTTATCTAAGAGTGCATATATGGAAAAAATCCATCAGGTTCTAGCTAAAGGGAAATCCATGTTTTCATATTTGGAACAGAAACCAGCTCGTATCAAAATCTAGTCCAGTACACATTTGTGTGGATGGTACTTATTTAAACATTCAGTTCCTTTTATTCCCTCTGGTTGATTCTATTCCTTCTTTTGCAGGTTAAGAATTTCAACATGAGTTTAAATTCAGCCTCACAAATGACATGTACAACACACGTTTTGAGTTTGAAGCCATTTCTACTAAAATAATTACTAAAATATTAAACCACTCCAGTTTTGAAACTGTAAATATTTTCAGTAAGCTCTGACTAGCAAACTTGTAATGATATCTGTGCCATGAGGACATCTTTCAGCCATCTTGTTTACCTTGGTGTGCTGCTCGCTCTCTTCTTCCTCAGGCCAACATCAAACTCAGCAACATCCCCTCACCATAACTTCATCTTTTATTCTTTCTCTGTTTGCTCTTCTCCATCTCAAAACAGTCAACGGGTAACACACTACTGAGAGAGCTCAGCAAGCTGCCCCCAACAAGAAGTTCCTCCAACTGGCCCCAACAGGAACTCTCTTCCAACTGATCAGCTTCTCATTGCTTCTTCTCTCTTCTACTGCTTCTCTCCAACTGGTTCAGTTCCTGCTTCCTCTCAGACTGATCTGGTTCCTGGTTGATCTCTCTCTAGCCTTTCCCACCATCCCAACAACAATCACTGGGGGCAGTTGGGTCCTCACACAGGTGGGCCAGGTTCTGCCTCTGGGGCCTTGGGGAACAAAACCTGTTGCTGGGTTGTGACTCAGCCATAGGTCAGCTCCAACTCAGGGCCCACAGCCCAGGCTCCAGCACTTCACTTGGCTATCAGGTGCTCAAATCCATACTGTAAAATAAACTATCTAATTCTTTAACTTGTTTTAACCTGCCAGATAAAACACTACTGTAATTTCCACTAAAAGTCCAAACTTCAAAGAAGATGTAGAAGTTCTGTCTTTGTGGTTGCCTGGTACATAAGCATCACTAAGAGACATCTGTACTGTTGTAATAGCCCACTCTTACCATTCTTTATCACACTGGAACCCCCAGGAAATGTAATTGGTATAAGAAATAGATAAGCAGAAAATAGATCTGTTCATGAACTAAGTAAAAAAATTATAAAATCCAACAAAATCCCCTCTAATGTAAGGAAGCAGAATGAAGAGAAGACTAAGCATGACTGCAGAAAGAATACATTAACTTTTTGTACTTTGATCACAGCTCCTCTGATTCAGTAACAATCTGGTACAGCAGTGACAGACTACGCTGTTGAGCAGCACAGCCTGACAATATTAAAAAAATAAATATAATTATTATGAATTCTGCTAATCCCATTTTCCATGACAGGTAAGAAACGGGCAACATATTCAAATAAAAGAGATATCCTTTAGCTAAAATAATGCGCATCCAGATCACCCTCATAATCAAACCTGCATTCCTATTAAAGTAACAGAACACCTACAGCTTGGTAACACCTAGATTTTTCTCCAGGAAGCAAACGTGAAATTCTTGCCAGGACCAAAAACCTCATGAGCATTCCACTAAAATGTAATTATGTCATAAACAAAAACAGTAAATGATGTTTCCAGTATTATGCAGTGAACAAATGCAAATGGTAAAACTTTCCAAATTATTAATGACAAAGATGGCAAAGAGGCTAAGAGAATGCTGGAGCACTTCTGGAGATTTTAAGCAAAGAGAACTATTCTTAATGTTTCCAGAAGTGATTTTAGGATTAGCTGGATTTAGCCTCTTTCCTCTGCAGATAGGATTCTCTAGTAACAATGCATGTGCAGTGATTTATTTTTGTCTTGTATTCTGGTTATGATCTAGAGAAAAGGTCAGTAGAGAAGTAATTTTGCAGAACGCTGTCCTACAATACGAGTCCTGCAGAACAGCGTTTTGTAGCCATCATATTCTTAGAAGGAAAACTTGTTTTCTTTTAGCTGATTGCTGCAATCTCTATTTTGACACAACATATTTGCACTCCTCAGGAGACTAAACAGGTTACATAGAGATAAATTACAGATATTGAAAATAAAGCATATAGAATAAAGAAGAGTTATTAGGATATATAAAAAGGTTTCTTCTACTACAAAAACCACCACACAAATCCAGCTTGAGAGAAGACAGAAAAAAACCCCCCCAAAACCCCCTGAAATACTGAATTACCAACATCAGCCTGAAATACTCCAAAATCCAGAAATCTCAGTATAATTTCAAATATCAGTACGAAAACTACTTGGAAATTTTGTCAAAATGTGTCTTAGTAAAAAAATTAACTGAAACACAAAAAATGTAAACAAGTAACTCTCCAAAAGAGCAAATAGCTTATGGGTTAACTCATTTTCGGAGGAATGAGCAGGAGGGAGAAGCAGGTAAGTTCTCTATTTAAATATCACTGTCAATGTCTTTTGACTTTTCTCCATATAACTACTTTTTTTTTGTCCTCTCTCCATTGAGCAGTAGGTGTTTGGAGCCTTAAGGGAAGACAGAGAATCTGAGTATTTGTAGTCATGTCTACAAAGTAAAGACCAGTTCATGTCAGGATATCTATCATTTTATCCCTACCAATTATTATAGGGATACCAGTGCATTAGCACAGCTACTAGTAACTCAGTTCAGCTTTACTGGGCTATGAGACATAGCTTAAGGAAAGCAGCTGTAAAAATACATGTATATACAGATGTTGAAATACACATAGTAGAATTGATACATAATGCTACACAAGCAATCCCACATTTCAGAAAACCCAGCTGATGAATTTGATTGTCAGACAATTACTTTATCCACAAGGATTTGTCTTAGCTAGAGCAATACAGGGGAAAGCAGAAATTTCTGAGGCTCAAAATGGCTTTCCTGTGCCCAAAGTCTAAAGCAACAAAATTAACAATGGAAGCATTTCTTCCAGGAGTGACAACTTGCTTTCAAGTTGAAAAATTAGCTTTGAACACCATGCAGTAGCTGTGGCATGCACCAGAATAGTATGATGGCCACTATAACTGACCTTCCAGAAAACCTCCATGTAGCTTTTCATGAATCCTGCTCCACAAAAGAATTGTGAAGACTATTGTGATGTTGCAGAAACTGATCCAAACACTACCGGACCTTGAGGTTTCTTTTATCCTTTTCCTTTTGTCATAATTTCTCAGAACCACTGGATATATCTCCTATTCAGACAGCATAATTCCTTTAGTACCTTCAAAAACTGTCTGTGAAGTACCAAGACCATTCCTTACAGAAAAAAACACTATGATTAAGTGTTACAGGGTGTGTCATATAACTAACACGTTTCTCGGCACGTGTCAGAAATTCCTTAATAAATATTCTAAAACATATTTCATCCTGTTATCTTCTCCACTGCACAGCACGCAGTACTGTTTGAGAAATCTTCTTTAATGTCTGCAATCTACAGACTACAATAATGTAAGTGCTAACGTTTCATCCATCTAATTCTCTCTTTAAACTTATAGCTCTCAGAAAACACTCACTGATTCTTCCAATTCAGACAATTACTGCTATTTTTATTCTTTAGATTAGGTCATGAATGAATATTTGCCATTGTGTTGAAATTGTATTAGATGGACACGTTGAATCAGTCATTTCTTCCTTTGTCTGCCATTACAATAGGTGTCACAGAAGCTTTCCTATTTTAATACCAGATCAAGATCCATTTAAGTGGCTGCACACTACCAACACACAGAGCATCTTGTTCCTTTATTGTGAGAAAGATTTAAGTCCTTTAAACTATTGATCAAGAGTGAAGACCGAGAAATGAAATGTATGACATAGTCAATAATAACAGTCGATTCAAATAATAAGATAATTCTGTAATAGTTGATACAAAAAAACAAAATCAAAAACAAAACCCAAACTAAAAAAAACCCCTGAGTTCTATATCTATACTTCTGCCAAAATCACATTTTATTGCCACATCTCATTTTGCCGATTCATGTTTTGGGTCAGAATTTAAACCCGGAAAAGAAGACAACTATGCAGAACCTGTTCAGGTCTGATCTCTTATATTTAGCCCAGTACTTTGTTTCCCTTCCTATCATACAGACATGTCTTCTCTCAAGTGTTACAGTCAGCCAGCTCCTATCAGCTGGACTATAAGGGAGAACATTATAAGATATACTCTGGGGCTTGCTGACTTTGTGTCACAGTTTGGGTTCTTTTAGGCCGTCCTGTACTAAATTTTTCTTAGTAACAGAGTCAAAAAACTGGCTGTCAGGCTGAATTTTTTCTAAAATTTATTACCTGTTCACAGAACCATACAATAGTTGAGGCTGGAAAGGACCTCTGGAGATCACTCAGTCCAACCTCCCTGCTCAAAGCAATGCCAGTTAGATCAAGTTGCTCAGGACTATGTTCAGCTGCATTTTGGATACCTTTCCTGGGCGACAATGTCTTTGGGAAATCTGTTCCAGAGTCTGGCCCACCCAAGCACAAATATAGTATTTAGAGTACTCATATATTCAAAGTACAATAAATCCAAAGAAAAGGCAATAAAAAAATTAAAGCTGGAATTTTTCTCATCTCAAGGCAAGTCAAGACATTATAATGTCTTTTCAAAAACCAGTGCATAGTGAGCTGTGCATACCTGGAGACAAATATCTTACTAAACCACAGTGCTTTTATGCAAATTTCAGTTGCCCATTTGTGTTATAATACAGCCATCAAGGAACAGTTTCTGTAACAGCTTCTATGAATGGCAACTCCTCTCGCTGTTCAGAGGATAATGTTTTGGTTTTGTTTTTTTTTTTATTCTATAAAGCTGAAGGAGAAACTGAGACAAAGACAAATATTTTAATAAACATAAGTCCTATAGAAACCAATCATAAAGAACCTGACCCAAAACAGAACAGACATTGAAATTCAAGAATGATCCTCTGCTAGAATCACAGAGTTTTTAACTTGGAAATGAGTACAGATTTGTATAGCTAAAAATTACTTTACAAAGATTTGTGTTATGATTTGTAAATCTCTTGCAGTATTTCTACATATGCTTTAGGATTTGTAAATCTATTATAGGATTTGTAATTCAACTTTTCATCTTACAAAGTGAATGAGAGATGTAACTAAATCCCATCTTAAAGCACCAGATCCTAAATCAGGGCTTTGGAGTTTAGAAGTACAGGTCCATTGTATAAATCAGAGGGTAAATTCAGCCTCTAGAAACACAGTGTTTTGTCTAACAAGACAAAACTGTCAACAACTGAATAAAAAAAATAAAACTGAAGCTGTAACATCTAGAAAACACTGTTGAGCAGCTTAGGACTTCTGCTCCTGTCTGAGTGTTTTACGCACACTTCTTGTTGATATTTTGATATGTTGTACGAACAAATAAAAAGTATTTACAAAGCATGAGTAATGCCTAACAGCTACGAAACCTACTTGAAATTCATGGATGTTTTTCTCATTTGCTCATTTGTTTTGGGATGTTCTTTTTCATTAGACAGCAGTAAAGCTGCACTTCTAGGTTTCATTCAGTACTGTGAAGCTCACAAGGTAACACTTTCACTTAAGTAACATAATGCTAATATTAAAAAAGTGGTAAGAACATTGAAGGACCTAAGGATTACAAACCTTATATGACTACAAAGTAAAATTATCTAAAACTAGTAGTAGTCACTTGATACCTACACTTCTGGTATTACTGAATTTCTCGACTTCCTTCCTTGCCTCTTTTTAAAGACGACAAAAATACCGTTATGAAATTATCTATATACTTCTATACAACTCTCCTTACACCTGAGCCACTTATTTTAATTCAAGAAATATACCACTCACACTATCTTTCTAAAGCCTGTATTCTCTCTTCCTGAGGAATTTTTAAAACACTCCTCAAGATAGTCCATGCCAAGTGATGTATCTATTTTTTCAGTGGATTAGCAGCACATAATAGTACTGCCCAGAGAAATATTTTGCTTCTGGCCAGCAAAACACAACGTCACATCTAACACAGCACTTTTGGGAGGAAGCAGAGATAACTGACAAGGGAAGCAATTCATAGTTTTACCTCACCTTTACACTTCATCTGCTACTACAAAAAGCAAAATGAATTTTAAACTGTGCAAAAATTACTATTGCCAAAGCATTAGCTGCTGAAGGGTTGGCAATGTGTGGTTCAGTTCTTTCAGAGTACGCAACATACTGCTGAAAATCCCTTGCAGTCCTGGATTAAACTAGGCTTGGCAGAAATGGCACAGTGGACTAGCCGAAAGACTGCTGATGCCTGGAAATCAGGAAAAAAACCCACAAAACTTAGGCATTTTAAAATGTGAGCAGGCCAGCTGTTTTAAAATTAGTCTTCTTGTTATAAGCATTATACCAGAAAGGAATAGATTGACATCACGCGTCAGCTTTAGCTGGCATCTGCTACGCAAAAAAAATTCACCTCCCAAGTATGCAACACAAGCACTTGTTCATCACGTATTTTTCAAAGGGTGGTCCCTACAGCACAATTTTTTAATAAATACAGCAATCATTATACCACTGTTCTAAAAGCCCTATGACTTCAACAAGGTTTTTAATAACCCAAGAGGCTTCATTCTTTTTCTTCAGTAACTCAATAGACCCACTTGTCAGGTATGTAAAATTAGCATATAGGAGGTATTGGAAGTTACACACATTTTGTTCATATTTTTATCCTGATTGAAACTGAAACATTTATCAAAGTTTTAAAGGTTTATTCAAATCATTCTCATAGCCTTGTTTTGGACATGAAAAACATGTCAGATAACAAAAGCGTCTGGCAACAAACTGGCTGCTTCTCATTCTGGCGTTGTACCCATCGCACAGCAAATGCTGACTGGCATCGCGGCACCCAGGACTGCTCTAACAGCACTAAGGAAAGCAGCTTTGTTAGCTGACTGCCTCCTTGCTACAGAAATTCTCCCACATTTATGAAATTCTCTTGCATTGCACAGCTGGCCCCTGGCCATCTCTACCCCCAAACGCTTTTACCAGTACTATCCCTTTCCCAAAATTAAGCTCCTTGCTCTGGCAGAACAAACATCAGAACATTTAAAATTGTTTCAGTAGAGGAAAGGAGAAAAGAGCTTTGCCTCAAAACTGATGCAGTCTCTTCCATAAAGGAGCTTTGTAACTTTGTACCAGCAGTGGTACATGAGTCTAATATCCCTTAAGAGAAAGGGGTCATTATGTCTACAGTCATATTGAGTGTATATAGGCAATATGTCTACAGTTTGTAACATCACACGTAAAGACCATCAAGTGGAGGTCAACCAGGCAGAGGAAGTTCCTCTTATGCATGGAACACCACTGGACACGATGCCTCACTTCTCCCTTGCTCCAAATGCCTTTTTCAAGGCTACGTTCTGTCATACCTAAGAAACCTCAACTACCACTACCCTTCAAGATCCAAACAGCAGGAACAAGTGTAGCTTGTGATATTGAGAAGCATGACAGAGGGAACAAACACCTTAAGGGAGTACTGGTTAGAGGAAGACATAAAATGGGCCGGGAACCCTGAGTGATGAGGGAGTTCATGAATGTCATTGTGAAGCCATAAAATTCTTAGAAAGTTCATCGAGATGGAACAAGGTTCATGAGGACACAACAAAAGCGAATATCACTCCTATCCCCATCAAAAAGGAGGATCTGGGACCAGCCATCCAGTAGTCCTGGGAAGGTGATGGAGCAAATAACCTTGGAAATCATTTCCAAAAATATCAAGGACAAGAAGTTCATCTGGAGTAGTACAAATGGAATTACAAATCATGTCTGAGCAACCTGACAGCCCTCTACAATGAGATGACTGACAAGTTTGAATAAGATACAAAACTGGGAGAAGTTGCTGATCGACCAGGATGGATGTGCTGTCATTCAGAGGGACCTTAATAACCTGGAGGAATAAGCTGTCAGAAATCTCATGAAGTTCAACAAAGGGAAAGACAATGTCCTGCATGAAGGAGGAATAAGCTTACATACCTGTACCCATTGGGGTATGACTGGCTGGAGCACAGCTTGGCAGAAAAGGACCTGCAGGTCCTAGTGGACAACAAGTCGCGCATGGGCCAGCAATAAGCCTGGGGAGCAAAGGTGGCCAGCAGCATCCCGGGCTGCATTAGGAAGAGCGTTGTCAGTGGGTAAAGGGAAGGAATTCTTCCCCTCCACTCAGCACTGGTGAAACAACACTGGCAGTGCCGGGTCCAGTTCTGGGCTCCTCCATACAGAAAAGACATGGACATTATGAAGTGAGTGCAGTGAAAGGCCATGAAGATGACTAAGGGATTGGAGCATCTGACACAGAAGATGCTGAGAGATGTGAAATTGTTTATTCTTGAGCAAAGACGACTTGTGGAGATCTTATCAATGTGTGTAAAGACTTGATGGGAGTGTGGAAGGAAGGGAATGGAGGAGGAAACTGAAATACAGGAAATTCCCCTTAAGCATACGGAAAGCTATTTTATGGTGAGGGTGGTCAAGCACTGTAAGAGGTTGCTCAAAGAGCTTGTGGCATTGCCATGCCTGGAGATGCTCAGAATCACACTGTACAATGTCCTGGGCAACCTGTTCTAGTTGACTCTGCTTTGAGCTGTCAGCTTGTGCCCAACGATCACCGCATGTCCCTTCCAAGCTCAAATATTCTGCAATTCTTTCTCCTGTGATAAGGGCACATTCCTTTACTGACATCAGTGTTAGAGACATCCCAACCACTCTATGACACACCATGCTCTGGAGCGCACTGTCACTCAAATCACACCCCAAATATGTTTAGATGGTTTTGACCAGATTTAATGTACACATAATGTTTACCCTGTTGTCTCATAAGCTTCCTTCACCACTCATGCTGTCCTTAGCCAATCAACTAAACCATCACAAGAGCTTCTCTTTTCTCCCTCTCTGGCCCCTCTTCTTAGTTCCCCTGGGTAGAGCATTCTTCTGTCTCTGAAGGGAAGGAAAACATTGCAAGTCTGAAAAACACCCTGAAAAGCACAACAAAATGCTTCTGAAAATTGGCCAAACCCAAACTGTGATGAATTACTTGTGTCTTTCAGTGTTCTGCAGAACAGTACTACATAACGTGATAGTATACATTTATGTAACAAAAAAGTATTTTCCACACCTTCATTTTAAGATGATTAGGTTTCCCTTTGGGGGAGTTTCTACCTGTCTGAAAGTAGGAAGAGGTACTATTATCTTTTTTATGCAGCTGCTGAATACAGCAAGCAGTGGGCTGGAACAGAGATCAAATGGAATTAAAGATGGTATGGTTTATTCTGGCTTGCAGTATTCAAATGGCATTAGAAAAAAATTCAATTATAAAACTAATTACCTCTTTAATTGCTTAAACAATCAGCCAGCTGACTTTATGGTGCTCCTGATACTATGCAGGTGCACTTGCAGGTGTTAACTCTGTAATATGTAAGAGTTACACTTTAGCATCCCAGCTTGTGCTCAGAGTGCTAGGAGGATAAAATACCAGCGTATTACAGACACGCACAAATGTACAGGAAAGTTAACCAAACTTTATTAGCACATACAATTCCTTTACACTTACATATATAGCTACTATCTGCTTTATCTTCCTGCAAGGGGTACCTAAACTGCTTTACAATCATCCTGGCTCTGACATTTTCCCCCTTAGCTTCTGCTTGGCCAAAAGTACTTGTGGAATCTGGCCAGAATTTGTACTCTGAGACAACTGTATTTCTGGCAATTACAGCAGCATTAATACGAGTACCACCTACCAGAAAAGCCTGGGTTTTACTCTGAATTGTCATCTTAGTCATATGCTCGAGAAAAAAAACATCATCTCCAAAAGAGGTATTTGCTTTGTACATACAAAACAAATCAGGAAAAAGGCACAACTAATAGTGAATTAGGGGCATTATGCTCAAAACACTCAATTACTTAACCCTTCTGTCTCTTCCCTATATTTCAACAAGTTTTAAATAGAAGGCAAAAGTTCAATTTTTTAAAATATAAAAAGAAATTAATGGCTTTTAAAAATCTCCTTTCTGCATACAAAACTAGACCCTAAATTCAGCCTGAATTCTCAAACGTATTCTGCCTCCCAGCATTTCTTTAAATGAATTTAGCTCTCCACTGAAAAATAAACAGCCAGTTTTAAACCTAAGCTGCCTGTTAAGGGAGAATCTTTTAAATTTTAACAAGTATCATTTTTCAGAATGTACAGTGTATGACCTGAAATGGAAGATGGTGATAATTAGACTCAACCACTAGAAACATAGTAAAAATAGGCCTAGGACACCAATGTGGTTTTGCCATAATTCTACAACCAGAGTTTTGGAGCCTACAAAAAGAAGTCCACTCAAAAGGTAACTACTTACCTACTGTTCATAGCCCTTTCTGGAGCTCCAAACACCAGCAACACCACTGCCTTCAGTGGGGAGGTGTCATCACCAATTTAATATCGGTCTAAGCAAGTGTTTCAGTTGCAGTCAACAAAGAAGTGTTTACAGACTGCAATTAGCAAAAAACTGGAAGTGACTGTACTGGTTTGCTATTGTTATGCAAGTTTTTGCTACAAACTCAGATTTCATGTATAAATACTGCTAAACTTACCTGTCTATCTGCTAGACACTGCTGGATGACAGAACCTCAAGCAACATGAGCTTAACTGCATTCTGAAATAAAATAACCCCCCACCTGAAACACCCTCAAGCCACTGGAAAAGGCTGTGAAAGAAAAAGGATTAGAAGAAACAACAGTGAAGTGCAGAAAAGGGCAGTAAGTAGCAAATGTCTGGCAGCAGAGCAAGTGGTCCATAAACCCGGCCTCTAGCTGACAGTCAGCTCAGAGCTTAGCTGGTTGTAAAAAGGGATCATTATATATTGCTACATGAGCAAACGCACAACCATTCATCCCTCCACCTTGGCAAACAGAAGTAATTCCTTCCCTCATCTGCGCACATAAATCTACCGGATTTCCTCAATATCCTGTCGTGGGTCTCATCTGCTTCTTGAGACCATTCCCATATACAACCAGGAGTTGTATATGCAAGTGCAAGGAATTCCTCATAAAACTTCACGATGCTATAAAAGCAGCCCCTGTCCAGGGTTCTCAGCCCACACAAAGACAATTGATCTCAACCAGGCTCTGCAGGCACCCGGGCTTTTGTAGTAGAAGAGTCCAAACCTCCAGCTAAACTCACTGCCATAACATGATGTTGGCTGCTTCGGGAGCACATAATAAACAAGCTCACTCACACAAATACATTGAGTTGAAATACCATGTCAGTAAAGCTATGGTAGGACTACTTTCAGTCATGATTGCACTGAAGATTTAAATATGCCAAACTCACTCGTGGAGTTGAGTAGCTTCAAAAGTTTAATCTGAACACCATTTAAAATGCTATTTTTGCTGTATGAGAGACAAAGCACTTTCACTGGAAAACGTTCTGTAGGAGTCAAGGCTGTTTAGGAGTCTGAAACTGAAATGTCAAAAATACAAAGGAGTCCTCTCCAACTTTTAAAGCATCAGGAAGTATTCAGGCAGCATGTCTTCCACTAAGCTAATTCTGCAGCATAGGAAATGTTGATTTGTTGTCTTTGGGGTTTACCACTTGTAAAATTACAGTACTCTTTTAAATTGAAATTTTAAAAATAATTTTCTGTTTGAAATCGAGAAAATCTTTGACCATACAGTTCAGTATGGCCCTTGCAAGAGTCAAATGATAAAAACACTGCTAGCAAGCTATTGTAGTAGCACTGGCAGTAATAGCTCCTCTCCTAATATTCTAGGTGAGAAAAAGTCACTGCATTTTCAATTCACATTTGTTTCCTCCTCCCAAGATAAAATTATAGTCAGCTTAATAGAAGATAAAATTATATCTGATATACAACACAAAGGTCCACACATTCAAACCTGTGAACCTAAAATGTCTTGATGTCCAGCTGATTTTCTCCATTTTAAACACATGCAACACCAACTGAAAGCCAGCCAGGAGGAAAAACTAAAAACCACAAACCTCAACTTTGGTACTTAAATACAAATTTAGTTGCTTTATTGTATCCTGCAAAATCTGAAGCAGCAGATCATGAATTCAGATACATTTTGACGTCTTAGTGCTAGAGGTATTATTACAAATCTGTTGAAATTATTACTTACTGTGTTGACTATTCAAAAGCCAGTATTTTCCAAAGATTTATTTCTCCATTGCATTAGCACAGGGTTTTTTTCATATAGAAAATAACACAGTATATCAGGTAGGGCAGTGTAGCTAGTAATGATAAAGTGTGGGGTTTTTTTATGGCAGACACTAAAATTATGTCATAAGTAAAAAATAATATGATCAAAAGTGTATGTAAACATATATACACACACCCTTAAATTAAAATATGGCACTGTAAGCTTTTCTTTCTTTCCAGTTTCAGTTTGCCCTTGAGAAAAACAAAATAAATCAAAAAAACCCAGAAGCCTGAATGTAGACAATAATTTTGCACCAAGTTATCTTCGTATTTCATTTATCTGATGTTATTAGCAGAAAGTAACTACAAATTTTGGGGAAAAAAAATCCAAACAACCCACAAAAATTAAGAATATGTCCAGGATCATTTCCACAGCTGCAAAGGCAAACACAGAAAAACTATCCCTGTAATTGTGTTTTGTTCTTTAAAAGAACAGACAAAGCAGGGCTGAGGACATCTTAGAAATCATCATGACTTTTTGCAACAAAACATTTTAGAACCTATGTTGCATATTCATGGTTAAAACTCTTACACAACCTTCTATTTTATAGTTAACTTCTGCTCAGCTGGTTGCTTCAGAGGAGCAAAGTATCATGAAGTAAAGGGCAGTGAGGACAAGCTCAGACATGGGTCAGGAAGCACACAAGCACACAGAAGAGCAGGGCTGACCAAAGCCAAAGCAGGCACACGTGGCCATCAGAGCACGGACTTACCCACGTTCCAAGCCATAGCGTAGCTCCCTGTGGTCACTGCAGAAGAACTGGCTCTGCTCAATCAAAGACTGACACATGACTAACAAGGTAAATGCTATGGGCTTTTCTGGATGTGTATTTGGTGTTCTTTAACTTTTGATGTAATTTACCAAAACATGGACTATATAGTGTGGTGGATTAACCTTGGCCAGCTGCTAGACACCTACCCAGCTGCACTCGCACTGCTCCTACTCAACAGGACAGGGGGTGAAAATAAGATGGAAGAGCTCATTGGTCCATATAAAGATAAGGAGATCACTTATCAATTACCATCATGAGTAAAGCAGTGTCAGCTATTGCCAATTAAAACAACTTTGGATAGTTGAGAAACAAAACCATTGCTCAGGTCAATTTCTCTATTTGAATAACATTCACTACTCCTAATTCTAGGGGCACTGTGCATTTCCTCTGTGATACTGATTTTTCCCCCAAATCCCTGTACTATGGGTCACACAACCAGCTGTTAACAATCACCTAAAGCACAGTCTACTTCCAGACTGCATTACTGTTATGAACTCTGCATAACAAATCTCTAAACCAACATTACACTTGAAACTCCAGCTGATAACACAGATTGTATTTTACAGCTGTTAGATTTCAGCACTCTTAAGCTCACGGTATTTTCTATGATGCTGCCTGAATTCTTCATGAAATCATTTCCCTTCCATCACTGCACAGATAGGGATTCTATTATGAGGTACCTTATCTCAGGGGCAGGGTTCTTAATGCTTATCACAATAACACTTTTCTATTTACATGCTAGGATTGACAAATAGGTTTTATCCATATTTTTGTTTACTGCGCCATTTCTTGTGTAGAAACAAATTTGATTTAAAATGGCTGTGAAGTCTAGCAATGGAGAAATCTAATACACGTCTGCCATACGAAGTTAGGTGAAAGGAAGGGCAGCACTCAAAAAGTCAAAAAGAAAAAAAGATAAAAAATGGGGAAGCCACTCAAGTTTTATGCTATTCTCCTAAACTTTATTTGCAGTATAATTTTTGCCACATATGTCTCTTATCTCCCTCTCAAGATTCTTAATCCCATATGTTGAATTCCTTGAGTCCCACCCACTGGATCTGTTCCATTTCAAAATCAGGAAGACAGAAGGAACATTTCTAAAACGGAGGACACTAGTCTCTGGCCAGCAGAATCAGGAGGACACAGCTGATGCTCACAAAGGCTCATGTGATTGTTCCAGGACTGATACGACATGGGATTGGGAAAGTCTTAAGAACAAAGCTGCAGAAACTATTGCATAAGAGCTGCTCACTTCCCTCTATACATCATTACTTTTTTTCCCCTTTATTAAACAGAGATTAAAAAAAAAATAAAAAATTCCACTCTTAGGTAGCAGGCATCTCAAACCCATCCTCAAGCTATTTCTGTACATTCTAAAATAATTCATATGCAGAAATGCAGCATTTAATCTTCATGAAGCAGAAAACTTGAGCTAAAACCTCACAAGAACTCCAGGGTTCTCTCTGAACTATTACACAAACCCCATCTGAAAATGTTGTCAGCTTTGAGAAGAGAGCTGTAAATGGTATCATTTCCTGAAGATTTTTTTCTAGGGAAAAACCTGAAGCAGTCCAATGCTCTGACACCACAGAGAAATTTGTTTTAAGACTAAAAGAATGTGAGAAGCACAGGGAGCAGTACGAAAATACAAGTTTCCTACCTTTTATTCATCTAATACAAGACTAACTTTGGATCACTCACCTTACCAGGAATTTCCTAGTAAAGGGAGAATGGTGGTAGGAGCAGTCCCCGAGACTGCAATAGTAACAGTTCTTTTGGCAATGTGTGAAGCGCAGATGGTATCAAAGATAGGCCAATAACTTAAGCAGGAGCTTCCAATAACATCTCTGATACTGCATGGTACACTCTGTGAATCAAAGTGACAGGGGCAACCCCGGGTATCTGGCACTTTTACTCTCTGTGTAGTCAGTTTAACTACCTTATATGTGAGCACATCCCTAAGGCAAAAAAAAAGTCTGTGCTCCAGACATATTTGTGTTTGTCCCAGGCATAAGTTACCTCCAACCAAATTGATTCTTAGTCTCCGGAGAAGAAAATCATCATCAGAAACACAGAATCATAAAAAAGAACTTCCTCAAGTGTTCCTTTGAGCTCTTTCCACCTCATCATTGCATTCTGTGACCAAATACAAATGATTTTAGGAACACGATCGCCTCTTCCTGCTTATGCATGCTGCTCAGAGATTTAAACCCACAGACAAGACACACTAATGGTTCTAGTAGAAACCACCAATGTACTTGCACCACCATTCTCCATACAATTAAGCTTATATTTCTCAAACTGAAGATTGGAATGCACGCTGCTGATGAGATCATTTATGGACAGAAAACCAACGCATAAGGTTTAGACACCAAAGTGGCATCTTCGTGTTGGTGTATCTGTTTTAATTAGCTTTACTTTTCATGTAGGGTAAATAAAACATTAAGGAGTCAGCCAGACAGAGAAGCGACAAACTGTTTTTCAAATAGCTCCATGAAATGAGCAAGAACCAAGCTTAAAGAGTGTTATATTTACCTCTGTAGCTCCCAGGGCACTTTTAAGAACAGTAGGTCAGGTACACTGAGACACTGAGAAAATGTGCAATTTCTTTCCCACTGAGCTGTCAAAGCATTCATGCTGTGAATACCTAACACCCTTCTTTGACAACCAGGCAAATATTTCTATTTTCTGCCATTCTATTCATGAAGTATCTCAGCATTGCCCCAGTTGATTTAGTGCCAATTCAAGTCAGACTTTAGATGTCTGAGCTAGTAACCGGACCAAATATTCCTGATGAAGCCTTGTCACAAACTCATAGAGAGCTGCTTAATACATTTCCAAATAGTTAGATAGTAAAGATGGTTGTAAAGCTGAGAAGCAGAACACACATTCACTGAACTGCTGGGATGGAGACTGAAGTAGTACGGACAAGTCAAGTATGCTGCTGCTTTTACTTACTGTTAATATTGCTTTAAAAAACCCCCAAAACCTTAAATTTATAAAAGGCTTTGTAGTTTCTTAAAATAAATCTCTTATTTAACATACTTCAAAAATTCATGTATTTAGAAAAGCATAATTGATAACCAAATCTATCCAGGCAGAACTGAGACATGGCTAAATGAACGCATCCTATTCAAGTGGTAATTGCACAAAGATACTATAAACATTAATTTTTCTTAAATATTTTTAATTATAAATTTCTGATTACACTGCACTTGCACCTGTTGACCAGAAGTTTCTACTACCATGAAGGTGAAAGACAGAATGATGAGAAGAATACTTCTTTCAGTAGGGATAGAATCCATGCAACCTGCTCAGAAACTACTGGATCAGTATTTCACCGCTTTTTTTTCCATGGTGTAAGAATAAGCAGGCAGGAATAATGGTTCAGAGCATGAATACACAAATACAAAAAGCAATGAAATAAATTATTTGGAGAATAGACTTTGTGCCAAAAGTTTAGAGTAAAGCACTTCTGAGACTGGATTATGGGTAGCCTTTGAGCCATGGTGCACTGCACACAGCGTTCTCTTACTCAGAGTTTCTACTTCAGGCAGGATTTGGTTTACATTTCTAACTTCCACACTTATATACACAGAGAATTAAAATGTCCATTAACTGAGTATGCCTTGAACAGTACTTACCAATACTGGCATAACCAGGTGTTGATGGGTCTCCTCCGCTGTTCAAGGAAACCATAAAGGCTTTATCAGCAAGATCTGTAGTCTTTGGTAAGTCACAAGGATCAACGTAAAGAAGAACACCACCAAAACCTGCCTCTTCTAACAGAGAAAGCTGGGGGAACAAAACAGCATAGGTGACTATTAACAAAAATGATCTCAGACATCATTATTAATTACCATTGAGTAATCATGCACCAGGCTCTCACCACACTGTGCTCTGTATAAACTAAATAAAGACAGGTACAATTCCAAACTGTTCGTAATATAAAACCAGCAGCTATTTATTGAAAAGACAAAATCAACCTCCCAATTCATGTTAAAAGCTACCTCCATAGCCTAATGATAGAAAAAAAAAATCTTACTTTTAAATATGTACCACACTGAGGACAGTGCTAACACTCATTACTACAACTGCATTTGAGATTTGCAACTCTTCATCTTCAACTCTTTTCCTGGGATAGTCAAGGGAGGCCGGTGTGTTGGAGATTACGTTCAGATGAGGTACTGGCCATGACTGAATAACAGAGAGAGATACAAGTGGAACCACCTTTCTCCCTACTCATTGAACACCTGCTGGACTTACAACCCTAACATTTTTTCATGTGATACAAATACCACCTTGAAAATGCCTTAGTTTTGAAACTAATCTTATTAAAACATCTCGAGTAGATCTTCCTTATTTTCCGTGTTATTAGCAGTATGATATTCCTGCATATCAGGAATAGGACATGCATTAAGTGTGTCTAGCACACTAGGTGTTTGTGTACACTGGCATCAGTCTTGCATGGGATTTCTGGGCACAGTATTCAGTTAAGAGAGAAAACAAAAGGTTACAGATTTTTAAAAAAATCCAAAAACCACAAAACCAAAGCAGTCTTGCTTACCTAGATCGTGGAGTCTGCCTCCTGTCGGACAGACAGTTTTTATTCTGTCTCATTAGAACATCACAGCTTGAGCTGCTAACGGTAACTAGCCTTTCCAAAAATCTATAGATCTGGGGCAGCAAATCAGGTAAACTTCCTCAAAGTCAAGGACAAAAGTATCCAAGCACCATAGCCTGCAGTACCCTATGTATCAACTTTAACTGAAAACCCTCAAGTTTTCCCTTTCATAGAGAACTGAAAGATAAGGGGATTTTACTCTGAATCAGATGAAACCAAATTGTAATGTGGCAAATACTCCCATGAAATGAGATGAACTTTCTGTGTAAAGCTCTGCATATTTAGAGCTGACTGAAAACTACAACATACAATGATATTAATTTTCCAGACAGAAGGAATTCTGGTATTTAAGGATTATCTTACTATTCACTATGCTCTACTGACAACTTTCCAACAAGGGCAAGTGTAAAGTACTGCATCTGAGGAAGAACAACCTCATGTATCAGTACAGGTTGGGGGCTGATCTGTTGGAGAGCAACTCTGAGGAAAAAGATCTAGGAGTCATGGTGGACAAGAGAATGACCATGAGCCAACAATGCGCCCTCACGACCAAGAAGGCCAATGGCATTCCCGGATGCATTAAGAAGAGCGTGGCCAGCAGGTGGAGGGAGGTTCTCCTCCCCCTCTACTCTGTGCTGGTGAGGCCCCATCTGGAGTATTGCATCCAGTTCTGGGCACCCCAGTTCAAGAAAGAATGTGAGCTACTGGAGACAGCCCAGTGCAGAGGCACTAAGATGATTAAGGGAGTGGAGCATCTCTACACAACTCTGATTCTGTAGGAACTCAAGAACTTGTTACTATACCTCTGTTTCTCCATTCGATTCTCTCCTTCTGTCTTTTAGACCTGTCATATTTTTTTCTCTGCATATATATTTGCAATTTATCTCCTGGCTGTTGGTTTTAAGGAATGTTTATGCATGGTTCTTTGTGTCTTTACATGAAAACATAGCACTCAGTTTAAGCCTCAAAAGCATTTGATGTTTAGTTTTGCTTTTCTTGAAAGTTATGATAGAAAAAATGTATAGAAATAGCAGCCTAGTATTTGTCATTTCTGTAGTAAATGTATCTAATATTGTGATTTGCCAAGATTTTGACACTACAGCCTGAATTCAGATGAATGAATGCAAGTCAACCTGTGAATCACTTGTGTAATCTTACATACCTTATTCAAACAAGCCACCCCCCAGAGGAAAAGGAACAGTCTCTTTCAGAGAACTTTATTCAGATGAATATGAGTGTGCAGAGTGAGAATACAAGTAACCAGCACAGATGTTTAAAAATGTAAAAGGCTAGAAGTGTACTACAAACCTCACATGTAATGCAGGAATAAAGTTTTCCAAAATGGTAGGTTAGTTTATTATTGTATCGTTCTGTTTCCAATGCATGTCCATATTCTGAGATTCAGGCAGGATTTGATTGCACAAGAAAAGGGTGGGGATGCTCTATGAGAAGCAGGACACATCATAGCTAAATGATGCAACAGCCAGGATTAAAAATAACAATTCTCTTGTCTTTTCCTGCATCCATACCCAGTATCTTCTCATTCAAGTCGTCTATTTGGATAGCATAGAAGATAGGAAACAGAATCAGTCTTTTAGTTTTAAAAACTTTGTACTTAACAAAGATCACTATTAAATTCCCAATTCTCTGAGAGAAGGTAACTACGTGGCTGTTATTCACAAAGTGCAGCAACCACTGCTGCCATGGCTACAATCTCTAGTAAGAGGTTGTGGTGTACGTGTGAAATTATAAAACAGCTTTCAGATTGCAGCTATAATTGCTGCTTTTTAACTTACCAACAGTGACATCACAACTATGCCAACAACAAATGAGCATTGTTGCTTCCATTTTTATCTTAAATAAGTCAACACCTTAACAGCCATGAAGTCCCTAGCACAAGGAATCTGAGGAAGGTACTGAGGGTTTTTTAAACGGCTAAAGATTGTAGATTAAGTCCTTCAGGCAAGCTGGTGCCCTGTCCAGACTGCCACTCTCCATCTTTGTGAAACCTCTTTGCAAGCAGTCACCGTGTTACATGTGCAGACAGCTGAAGTATCAGTACTGCTGTTTGTCTTCCTCTCTCTCCTGATGAAGGTCATCTCTCTCCCTTTTATCCCTAAAGTTGTAATGGCTGTGCTTTATAATGCCAGCCCCATTTCTGATAAATATTGTCTCTGTAAGGCTTCTTCAGTCTCTTTTCTATGCTTGTCCATTTATGTGCCTTGATCCACAGTAATGACTGCACCACTGAGTAGTTGGCACAGAAGACATATTTCACAGGAGGAAATATCTCAGTATCTTCCTGCAAGTTTAATGAAAATGGGATATTGAGTGGACAAGAGGTAGATCTTGTTCATGCACCACATTGAGAAGGCATTAATAAAATCTGGAGAGTTTGCCACTCAATGGAAGGGGGGAAAATCATGTAAGAAATCACGAGATAGAGTGACAGATGGAAACGAATACAGAAACTTGGACCACGGATCAGATACCACTAAATCCAACTTCGAGAAACAAAGCTGTGAAAAACCTTTTCACTAACCCATGGAACAACCTGTTCTTTTATGGAATGATACATTCTGTAAAATAACACAAATATTGGCTTACAATTCTATATAGTAAGTGACTCTGTCGTCATGCAAGGTTCTCTCCTTACTCAAAACAAGTAGCACTGATACTGTCTGTGGAAAAGTTAATGTAAAATACAGTAACTTTCAAATGCATTTCACCATTTGTATATACATCCACCATAGTTTTTCAGCATGTAACAGATCAAACTCTAGTGCTGGGAAAAAAATTAACTACATCTCTTCATATTACTAGAGGTCATCTTCTGTTGCATTTTACTTTCTCAATACTAGGCTCAGTACAAATCCACTGACATTTTGTTATTAGATCTAATTCCGCTTCCAACTATATTACATAAGCCTTTAGACCTTCAATCATTGACTAAAATGTATCAGTAAATAAAACAATAAACTAGCTGCACGAGGGTGGTTAAGATTTCTTTTACCTCATTATCACGTATAATTGAGAAGTATGTTTTAAAAGTCTACATTTCAAACAGATGTTTAGCACACCAGACTGCCTAAGCCAAACGTGCCTCCAAAAGTAGGTCTCAGTTACAACTGGAAGTCACAGTAGCTGAAAAGAAAGAGAGGCACTGGAGAGGAGCACCTTTGGTATACCAAGGCACCAAAGCTTTAAGTGGTAAACTGAGCATGCGTTTCCCTTTTTTCTTAACTCTTATCACCAATTTTATCATTTAAAAAAAAGTCTGTGTCTGGCAAAGTAACAGAACCCTAAATAAAGAGAACAAACATGCTTTAGCTACAGACACTTACAGAATGCTTAATCATGGGATTTTTTCAAGATTAATAGTGCAGTTTGTGCTCCTTAAGTCTCCTTTAACCTGCACACAAAATTGCAAAAATAGTATTTTACACAACATCTGTGTTAGTGTAAATGACATCACTGTTCATTAGTCAATAAAGGCCTTTAAGTGTCAGCTACTGACAATACAGCAAAATTCATGCTGGATCATGATGTCATCTCAGCATAGAACCTCTCTTATATAACTCCAGGTCAAAAGTCTTCATCTTCCCAAGGCCAGATTCACAATTGCACTGTTATAAATCCATTCAGGTGCTCACTCGGTAAAACCTGGACATAACACATTCATAAAATAAAAACTTAATAGATATTCCTGCTTATATGTTGGTTGCCTGTATATAATTGTCATCCCCTTTTCTCTGCCCCTTCTAGGTAATCCACACAAAAATGTACATAGAATTTACATCAAAGTCATAATACATATGGAACATTGGAAAAAAGTAAAGAAGGAAAACTAATTAGCAAAACAAATACACTCAAATATATTTCAGAGGAAGAAAATATTTCAAAGATATATGAAAAAATACATACATGTACCTATCACATATTGCTCAGTTTAAAATCAAACATATTCATAAAAATTATAGAAGCTCTATCTCCTCTATTGTCATTACACTTAGTGCAATGATCAGCATTAATCAGACAAATAACAGCAACCAGTTTTTAACTACTGCATTTTTCAGCAAGTACTGCAACATGCAGAAGACTTGAAGAGGAAATTTCTCTTTTCTACTGAAGTTCAAAGTAAAATCATGAGTCTCTGAAAGGAACTCCCATCTCATTTTACTAATTGGCAGTATGTAAAATTACTAAACAAGGGGAAAGTGCCATTTCAACTCTTGGAAGACCTCACCAACATAACTTTTTATTTCTGAAACAGACTGCTTGAGTAGAAAAACAAGACTTTGCATACTGCAGATTTAATTAGATGCCACTGTTATCTCAAGTACCTACTATAACACAGAGTACTTGGAAGATGCAGCGGGAACACAAGAGTCAAGGCAGACAAAACACATCTAGATACACATATCTGCACTTTTGTGCCACTTTTCCAAGTTGCCTGTTCTTAACTAGCAAGGCAGCGATGGTCCATTTCATTTTCCAAATTGAAATTGTCATTCACAATTTTCAATTTATGAATTTTGTCTTTTTTATACATAAAAATGATTTCTAAGGAGAGGAGGTTTCCCTCTTGTATTTCCTGGATGTCCTATAGAATGTGGGAGGAAAAGCAGAAAGGAAGGGTAAGAAATCTCAGAATGTTAATCATAAAAATCTGTATATGAGTGATGGGGCACATGGCAGTGAGGAGTAAGAGATACCTTGTACATCAATTTACCATCACTTGTATTTTTAACAACATTCTTCTGTCAGATAAGTGCTATTCAAGGGCAGCAGACTTAAACTGCATTTAACCACAAGAAAGGTTCATGAAAATCAGCTTTTGGAAGTAGAAGAATAAGGTGAGTTGTTTCTCCTTAGTATGACTATCTTAAAAAGAAAGTACTAAAGGGAAGTAAGATAGGCTTCAATGCTCCTAGCCCATCAATTCAGAGCAAAATTAAATCTCCATTGAACTAGTGTTCAATGCACTAGATGTGGCCATGAGGAGTCCTTGGAACTCTCTGTCCCCATTAGAAATGGTCTTGTATTAGAAGGAGCAATGAAGCTGTCATGCAATGAAAGGTACAAACTCAGTCTTCCCACAGACACCTCTCACGTATCAGTTATCCATTACTGTATGTATAGCTGCCCCTTTTCATTCTCTGAGGCAAACAATCAATCAAAAACCCCTAAACACAACAACATGTTCTAACATGTCCCACATGTTCTAGTGTTCTGTTGATGTTGGCCTGAATCCCTGCTAGAAATTATTCCCCACAGCTGGGGATGCTGCCTGTGACAGAATCATGTTTAAATTTCCTATGAGCTATGCTACACACAAAAGGTGCAGAATGGCCACTTTGTAAAACACGTAAATTTTGTAAAGAAGCTCAGCAGCATTGTCTGAACATGGATAAGAGGGTATACAACAACAAAACAAACGAAAAAGCAAAGCAAGGAAAATGTAAGATGGGCAATCAGCACAGTAGACAGGCAAAGAGCAGCAGATTCTATGGTACAAAGCTGATAGAAACTCTCACACCAACAAAAGGAATAAAGTGCTGAAGAAATTAGAGCTATCCTAAATTGGCACAACTCAAACTGGATCAGGAGTCTCCAAGCATTCCTGTATAAAGCTGAATCAGAATTCAGCCTGTTGTCTGCTAGTTTGACTGAAAATTACCTCTGTACAGCTGTAGGAGTCAAGGAAAACCATCTTGAGACTTTCCGTCCACCATCATCTTTAAACCAAAAAGCAGTTTGGTTTAATCCTGTAATCCTTGTGCAGCAAAATTCTTAACATCATGGTCCTGAATGTGGCATTAAGCTCATAAAGAATGTTTTGTCCCATACTTTTCCTGTTTGCTGCCTGCTCATTTTCTATACAGTTTTATCAAAGAAAAGTAATTTGTTACACATCAGCAGTTTTTAAAAATGGAATTTTTCACAATAGGGTACTTGGACAATTAAACATAAGCCAGATATACTGCCAGTTCCCTGCACTAGATTTTAGGAACTTTTAATACAAATTGAGTGCATATTTTATTGCCAGATCTTGCTTACCACTGCTAAGAAATTCGCAACGTTCAATCTAATTAAAAATGAAATTGAACTACAATTCCCTAGAAACAAGGGCTGATTGGACTCAATAAGCTTTACTTAATTTATTTCAGAAATAAAATAATTGAATTGCTTACAGTCCAGAAAAAATGCTTCACTATTTGATGAGTATATAATACAAAGCCTTTCATATTGTTATTGCATGCCTACATCTTCAGGAAATAGTACTCACTTTTAAATAAGCATGTAGAGGAGCACTGTGTGTAAGTGTCATTAAATAAGTATCATTAAATATTCAGGAAACATTTAAAAGAAGCAGCAAACAGACTCAATGAATGTCCAGATGAGCAACCTCCAACAAGCCAATAGCATTTCCTCATTCATACTGAAACTGCTGTTTCTGATCATGTTTATGGTTATTTCAGTCTATGTTGACTCTGTTATAGACAGAATAAAGCTGAAGATCCCTCATACAAAAACCAGTTACACAAAGATGTAATTATAAACTTGGTAAATCATCAAGAATAAATTGATTAGATCCTTAGTTGCATTTTACCAATTCTACTGAATCTTTAATCCAATCCACCCAACAGCCAACAGGCACAAGCCTGAGTCAAGTCTTCCAAGTTCTCCTTACTACTTTTTATTTATTTGTTTTCCTGTCACTAGGAACATGAGGTAAAATCAGCAGATGCAATTTACAAACACTGCTCCCAGCATAGGGCGCTCGCATACAGAAATCCAGGGTGTCAGGTTTACATCACCCTCAGGCAGGGCAGAAAAACCCCAGGTTTTCTCTGGTGAGGAGGCTGCAGTTTCACAGCTCCAGCAGCCTCACTGTTTGCCACAATCCTTTAGGGGCACCTAGTCCCAACTTCAGGGAGGTCCCTGTTCTCTGCAGTCCATTTTCCTCAGCACTACTGAAACCGGGAGCAATCTCCCAGCCATGGGACACCCCGACCATGGAACAACTTATGGCAGACCACCTTTCAGTATCAGGTCGATGGCACGCTCCAGCACCTGGCTTCACTTCACATCTCTTGCAAGTGCTGCTGACCTACCTCGCGCTCAGGCCGTAAGGGAGACCACTGCCTCCTCTGCACTTCGCCACACTGGATTTCTACAAGAAAGGCAAACACTCAGAATCCAAAACCTTCCCACTGCAACCTCCAGCTCCACAGAGTGCTGTGGCACCTCGCTATGGCAAACACGGCCTCCTTTGGTCTGAATGAGCAGGACCCACCCCATGGATCTACCAGGAGGCCTCCCACCACTGGCAGCCATTCCTGCCCCAGCGCCCCTCACACGCCGACAGGCCTCACCTCCCCGTCTGGGAGCTTCTAGGCCATTATTCTTGGTTTAGGAAAATATATTTAGCCTGTGGTATATTTTCTCTCTTTGTTTTCTTCTAACTATAGTAGTAATGGCACGCTACCAGGGAGAGGTTGGGCTGCAGTACCCTGAACCTTCTAGTGAACTGCTGAGCAGGCTCCCACCCTGCATTAATACAGAGGACAGGACTGGAACACTCATGGGATGCGGTAGCAGCTCCTATATTTAGCTCTTTAGTTACAAATTGAACCCTAAAGTGTCATCCAAAAGAGAAGTGATTACATCCATGAGTGGTAATGCTTTATCCTCAGTCAACAGTACCACACATACAGTGCAAATAGGTGTATTAAGGGGATTTTACCTGTCATTACAGTAAGAGCTATTAAAGATACAACGTGTCAATTTAAAATTATTGGTGTTTGTCCATTTAACCTTTACTTTTCATCTGAGAAAAATTTGCATTTTTCATTTTGGAGAATTCCCCATTCTTTAAGGAACAGATAGTTTGGGGGGAAACCTCAATCAAAATCTCCATGTTCTGCTCTCAAAATATATTGCAAGTTATCCAAACTGAGACTTAACTACAGAGCGTTAGTGAAGCCACTCTGAGTGGCAGTGGGAGAAATTTGCTCACACTGGTGTTTCTTCCAGTGCTGAGCTGCTATCTACCCCTTTGGTATAGACTGAGACTATAACCCTCTGCCAATGGACTGCTGTCATCATCATATAACAGTCACATTAAAAAGGGTAACCTGACAGCATGCTGAAAAATTTAATATCAAAACCACAAATTGTAGTTTTGTTTTTCTTAAGTTATTTATCCATTGGTCATAGATATATTCCACTGAAGCCACAAAACATATAGTTACCTAATATGAGTTCTGGCACACTTGACTCTGATTAAGTAACTGGGTTATCCTCATACTCTGACATTTATGAGTCAAGTTTTTTGTTAAATTCAAGGCCATAGTCACAACAAAAACTTAAGGCAGCATCATATTAGTGTAAGGAAGAAAAAAAAGATAATTAAGAAATGCTAGAGTCTGTTAGCTAACTACTTCCCGCAATCAAACATCAGTGAGCACACACCAGGCTTGTTTTTCCACTTTCAGTCTACAGAGTTGAGTACTCTCTTTCTCAGTTATATGCAGGTGCCTGTTTCCAGATGAAGGGAGAAGCAGCCCTTCTGACAGGGAGGGAACAGCTATGTCTCAGTTCACATTGCATCAGAGTTCTGAAGTCATTCAGATTGTCCCAGCCACTGTCCTCTGCCCATAAGGGGAACTCCTATGGCTATGTAGTGGTGTAAGTCATTTACTGAGAATATAGGAGAGGACGGCAACTCAGGATAAGGATTCTCAAGTTCTTATGCTACATCTGCTATGAGAAGTGGCAGACGGGCTGAAAGACTGAAGAATTCATACCTGATGTACTACACTATTAGACTCTGCAAACAGCAGAGATCTGTGTGTCCCATGCACCTGGAAGCCAGAAATGTGTCCTCTTCTGTGCATCTGATCTACCTTAGCTGTTTGTTACAAGCCCTCCTGGGGATTCTGGGTGTCATTACCATTATTCATTCAACCTCTGCAGCAATTCCACATAGTTGCCTGCATTTACGAATGGTTTCCAGAAACAATTCTCCAAACAGGGTAGGCTTTGGATACTTAATTGCCTCAGACCACCAATCAAAGCAGAAGTACACACAAAAAATGGAGACAACAATGTGGAAAAAAACTTAGGTTATCTCTAAAGTTACCAGTTAAATAATCAGCAAGATGAAGGAATTAATTAAGCAGAAAGGGAAATATCTACTTGCATAACCCCTCCCTCCCTGTACTGACACTGAAAAATTAGTACTGTTGAAAGGCAAACAGTCCAAGTCATCCTACCATCTCCAAGATTAAAGCAGGATTATAACTTCACTAGCTCTATGAGTGTAGATGTTACATGATATCTATCAAGATATTAGCAGATGTTCTCACAATCAACATAACAATCAGTCATAGATTTTTTAATTAAGCCATATTTGCTGCCTCAATTAATCACATCTTAGGATGTCTGTTAGATTGTTAAGATACAACTGTCTTCATTAGACTTGTGGAAAAATACTCATTTCACTTTTATTATTCTCACAATTATAATCTTGGAAGATTCTATGAAAAGCTGGTCTGTTTCTTTTCAAGTACAAAAAGTTCTCTGCTCAACTATCTCCTGGAGTATTACATGCTTTGGTTTTTTTTTGGAGTTCCATGCTTTTAAAATAATGCCCTGAACATGATATAACAGTCTCTTTAGATATTGTATAACATTGTTGTGTATTTTTAAATTTGCATTTTGTTTAATTTTATGTTTCTAAGTAGAACGCATAGTGATATAGAGTATGCTATATGTAAGCCTGAGGCATATCTATATATCAGCTAGGAAATCTGCATATTATTAATCGGTTGATGAATATTTTAGTTTCATTTATGGAAGAGAGCAGTGTTTAACTACTTGGTTAGCATGCCTTTAAGTAAATCAATACTCAGAATGAACTTATTTATCTTCCTTATTAGAAAAACAGTCACAAACCAGGAATGATAAAATAAATGATCATAAAGAATGTGTCCCAGTGTATAAAGTTATTTCAAAAACTATAAATATTAAAGAAGTTATTAAAAATCTTAGTAATAAAACTTCTTTATAAATTATGAGTACTAATTTCCACTCCTAAGCTCCCCTAGAAATCCCAGAATTAAAAATTTGGGTAATTTCTGGGTTTTTTTTTCATGACTGAAATTTCAGCAACTAGAATTTTTTTCCCAAGCCCTCATTCATGAACTGTGCTACACAAAACATATCACGAGTGCATCTTTCACACTGAACATCAGAGTCTATAGTGGAATATGTAATAAAGCCAAGTACCACTTTATGTATAGCTCAGGTACAGCAAAACTGCAGGAAATCTACACAAAAGATACAACAGCTGAAAAAGTCAACATTTGCACATTTTTCTTCCTAGGTCTTTTCTTTTTCACTGCTTTCTACTCAGCACATCAGTAAACCAGAGCTTGGGCTTCTCTTGCGACCTACTAAATAGCCCATTTCACCAAAATGAAATAGTACAAAGAGCTACATGAAAGAGGTTCCAAGGTTGAAGTTCTTGATGAGAACAGGGATGGCAGCTGTATTAATTTGCCAGTCACAAAGCACTACAAAGTCATTCATTCACCATCGATTAAAAAAACCTCCAAACCCAAGACCCAAACCAAAAACCCTCAGCTCTTCTTCAATAACACTCGTATACAATTAGTTCCAGAACATCAATCCAAAATTATGCCCTTGCCTTGTCATAAAAAATGGAGTGAAAAATAGAAAATGTGAAAAATATGTCCAACCTAAAGATTTTTTTATGCAGTGATTAGGAAAGGAAGACCCCAACACCGAAACAAGGTCATACAAAGGACAGTTAAGAAGGATGAGCTGGCAACACTATTGCTCCCTGTCACTCCTCTCTCAGCTAGGTCATGGACAGCAGCCACGGTAAACTCATTTTGGTCTGACAGTTTCTTGGGGAAGGCAAGAAAAGACCAAAAGAAAATACCTTTTGAAACCTTGTATATTAAAACCAAATACCGTTCCCTCTAATGTGCCCACAGAAAAGATTTAGCACCACTTACAGCTCCTAGAACTCTACTGATCTGCCTTCTAAATGACAAACACAGATTATCGCAGTTAGAAGATGAATAAAAAAGAAGTACAATGGAAGTCATGATCAATCAATTTCTGTTACGCCACTGTCTTCTCTTGAGACAGAACTTTCAGTAGAAGACTCCAAAGCATACACAATTTTACTCCAGGGGGAGAAAAAAACGAACCCAAAAACTCCAAACCCAAATAAAAGCTGAAGCACAACACAATGTTATGCTGCAAGGCCATGCAGCGAATGACTGGTCTGGCACAGAAATGAAGATGATATGCATATCCCCTGGTGTTTAGCCCAGCATAGGACTCTACAAAAAAAATCAGGGAATAGTTCCAAGTTCAGAAAAACATTTCCTCATGCAACACCTTTGCAGCATGGAAGTGTGAAAACAGCATAAAGAGAAATCTCTGTTCTCACCCATTAATTCCTTTTCTCTGCAGCAGTGATGACTAAACTTCCTACTTACCATTGCTTCTAACTGGTCAAAAAGGTGAAAAGAAAGCCAGTTCAGGGTTACACAGTAAGCTTATTTTTGCATCACTTAGTAATGGAAAACGCAACCACATTTGGTTTGGATATTAGGAAAAATCTATTCCCCAAAAAGGTTGTCAAGCCCTGGCCCAGGCTCCCCAGCGAAGTGGTGGAGTCCCCATCCCTGAAGGGATTTAAAAGTTGTGTAGATGTGGTGCTGAGGGACGTGGTTTAGAGGTGACCTGGCAGTGCTGGGTAACGGTTGGACTCGATGATATTAGAGTTCTTTTCCAATCTTAACGGTTCTATGACTCTTTGTGTTGTGTACCTAATTCTCTCAGGAAATAGAAATACATATAAACATTACAATCCTTTTTGACAGCAAATGCAAAAGATTAATCCTATAGACAGAGTACATACAAAATAGTTAATTGTAGAAGTAGAGACAACATAAACCAACAGAGAAATAAATTAATTAACGTCCATCTTTCCAACAAGAGCCTATATGCCAATAGAAGACACTGAATAGACAAGTAAATCTGACAGTAAAAAACTTCTCTAATACAGCTCAACTCTTTGCACCCCATAAGACAACGTTTGATTATTAGAAAATAAGTCTCTGAAGTCTGCCTTAGAAACATCGATATTAATTTCAGCTCACAGCCACTGATGTTAAGTGCCAGGCTTACCATCAAAGATCTTCCCTGAATTTAAGTACAAGCATTTGTGTAACTTCTGAGTATTCCTATTTCTGTATAATCCTTCTTTCAGAAGCCATATCAACAAGTTGGTGATGGACAAACCCACTGTAAAACAGGGTGCTAAGTCAAGAGGTTCTTACTGGTTTCCAGAAAAGGGGACAAGCACAACCTATTAGAATGAACTGGTTACTTCACCTCAGCTGGAGAAAAGTTTTATGACTGACTTCAAAATGAGGGCAGAAAGTATTGCAAAAGAGCACTGAAGAGGTCTGCTTTCCAACAATAAACTCAAATTTTTCTATTCTTCAGCCTCAATATCTTTTAGAACACTTACTGCTGTGGTTTTTTTCTGAAGGCCTGAGCAATTTTGATAGGAATCAAAAGAGCTGTAATTTTCCCAAAGATACTGTTAACTAATGATCAATCTTCTTGGATTAACCTATTTACTCATCTGGTCCTTCAATAAAGTTATTTTTATGTCTCTGTTACACACAGCATTAATCTGAGAGGATTAATAGGTTTTAGGGAAAAAAGGCACTTAAGTTTTGTATGCTTCTTTGAAATGTTTTGATTCTGAAACACAATGTTTTGAGAAAGATATTTGGAATTGCTGATCTCCTAGCAACAGGAAGGCGGCAGAGATACACACTTGAGATCAGAGACCAGGTGACAATACAAATCTGAGAAATCCTCTCAGACCATTTGCTCAGTTACACTCAGCTCTGATTTTTAAGATCTGTGATGGACGTAGTTCTCTTCAAGTGATCTCAATCAGTCCCACTTCTGAGACAGATGCAAAAAGAAGATATGAACCTTTCTAGGGTCACACGGATAACAGTTGAAGGTGGATCTGAATTGTACAGATTCAATACTATTAAGTGGATAACTGCAGCAATACACAAACTCCTTTTTAACAACAGGGTAACCGTTGCTTTATTTGCCTCCAGAAGTGGCAGTACATATTAAAAGAGAAGAATTCAGAGAACACACTTGGTTTTTATGTAAAAACAAGTAAAAAATTTGTTTTGCCTATGACATTTCCTCCATTTATTTCTATTCTTTAATATTGCTGAAATAACGGTATATTGCTTATTTATCCAATGATCAATTTCCATAGCCATATGCTTTCTAGGTCTATATGCAGCTTATATTGTTCAACCTCATTTACAATACATAAATTTACTAATAAGTAGAAGCATTCTATTCAGACAGTAGTAAAATTCAAAGCCGTATATTATCACACTTGTATTACTGACATAATCACTTCACATCATCCTTTTACTTTCTTAAATTTCATAAAGAGTAAACATCATGTATTTTCCATCAGCATAAAAATCCCTGATGGTCTTAGCTAGGAAATCAATGTATGTGGATTTAAAGATACAAGATCTATAGCTTTGTCCCCAAATAATTATTAGTAAACTGATTTCCAAAATGAGGGTGCACCATTTGTAATTAAACTGACTGAAATGATAACATGGTACCATTCCAAAGACTTAAGTCAGCACCAGAAGATACAGAAGAAGTGTTGCTCCTCTTTAAGGACAAGGCACACATCTGCCTTTAAATATGTTTGGTTTGAGTTTTGAGTTTTCTTTTGGAGGAGTGTTGGGTTTTTATTTTTTTTCCTCTTGGAGGGTAGTTAGAGACTATGGTAACAGCAGTGGTAAAGATGTCTTTTTTCCTAGTATTTATAAACAACTTCAGAGGCAAACCAAATCATCATGTAACACACCTTGACCAAGAGACAGCAACTAGCTTAGATTAAGAAAACAAAGCTTAAAAAGCACTTGAGTGTTAAGGAGCACAGGCTTCTGAAGCACTAGTTCTTACTACACTGCCTATTAATCTTGAGGCCAAGAGAAAAAGCTTCTCTCTAAGACTCTTAAAGGGTACAGACTAGTGTTTAGCATGCAGCTGGTACCCTCAGAACTGTATCATCCATTCTGGTCTGTTCAAATATAGACTGAAGCTGAAATATTGTGGGGGTAGGCTGTTATATGCATGTTATATCCATTTTTGTTTTGTAATAAGTGGTAAGGATTTACCAGAGTTTTAAAAACATGCTTTCCCAAACGCACAACTTTCTATTAAGAAATCATAGGTACCTACATAGTGGAACTCATCACTGCAAGATATTGCCCAGTTAAATATAAATGCTCAAAACTGGAATACACCAATTCATGGAATATTCATGATGATAAATTAAATCAGTCCAGACATATTCTCCTTTTCAGGAAGTCACAGCACCAACGACTGCCATTCTTGGGAAAGGCAGACCAAAGAAAAAAGAAATTGCTTTGTTAGTCATACCCTTCCCCTACGCAGGAGCCGTGTCAGGTAAGGGTATCAGGCTGACAGAGGACATTTCTTCCATTATGTTCTCATAGTAAAAGGTGAAGAATTTTTTCTGGTCAATAAGAACTTCTTGACAGAAGGGTCAGCAGCCCATCATTCTGGATGAGCGACTGTCTGTGCATTTGACCATGACAGTCTATGGTAACAATATTTCAACAATAACAGTACTATGTGATGGTCATGACCTTATCATCATGCAAGAGTTTTACCTGAATAAACATCAGACACGGCTCCTGCTAAAGGGGAATTGTTCCTGTAAAACACACTAAGAAACATACTTAAGTATGTTTTTTACATTAAAAGTTTTAATAAATTAATTAAAAGTTTCTATGTTCTTCTGGAGCAAGAACAGAATGCTAGAAACCTCACTGTATCAAGCTTATCTCTCTACTGAGAAATAAACTTTGTCATATTACAATCAAGCTAATTTCGACATTAAAAACTAGGTTTCCTCAAAATTACATTATATACTTTAAGTTTTATTCTGTTTGCTTGCTGATCAGAAAAAAGGAGAAATAGGGTATTTAAGCTACTCTTCCCTTGTTACCACTGCTAACACCAAAGCATTGAACAATTCTGCAGTTTAGGTATGTCAGAAGCAAACCTTATTTTCTGACTCTGTATGCCTTGAAATGACTTAATCTTCAAAGAAAATAAAGCACTTTGTGTGGCAACATCAGATTTTGTTCTTGCAATGTCAGTGAAGCCGTATGGCGCTCACATCAAAGTTCATACCAGTCAGGTCTTCTTGCAAACAACACAAATTAATAAATGATCACTTAAATTAAAATCTCATTTAAAAATAATTGTGGGGCCTGTTTTACACTTGCAAAGAGTATAAATTTTCCAGAAAAAGTACATGCAAAAATGCATAGATGAAGACAAAATACTACAGGCATTTGCAAACAGATTATATTGTATATACAATGCTGCAACAAAATAAATTTCTGGGTACCACAGTCTCACATCCATTTTTTTAAAATGCTAAGATCTCAATCTCTTAATTAGCTAATTTCTGATGATCTCATGCACTGAAAAAGAAGAAATGTAAACTAAATACTCTGTAATGAAAATTTCTGTGCTTTTATCACACTCCGTATCACCATTTCAACCCCATTTTGTCGGCTAGGGCAAAAGTCTTCTTTTAAAGATGCTCCCCTTAATGCCAAGTATGAAGCACTGTGCAAAAGGGATACGTATACTATTCTTAGCTCTTTCAAAACAAGGAAGATAGACACATCCACTGTTTTGAATGGGATTGTTGCTACAGACCCTTCTTAGGCAGAAAAAGGAGGCTAGATCACAATTCTCCTAATGCATTCCAAACGTCTTCCTTGTATCTCATTTTTTAAGGTACGTGTACAGCATCTCACCATGGACACAACTAACCTTGCCAGTCACAGCAAGAGTCCATAAAGGCTGTGTAAGCCTCAAAACATATCTGATACTGAAACAGGAGATCCAATATATCACATATTTACATGATCAACTACACTGCTGGGTGGGAATTCAAAAGTAAGATGGCATTCATGGTTATTGGGAGACAGTGATTTCTGCAGCAGTCAGATGCACAGGACTAATTAATTTCTGAGCTGTCATAACGATTTTTTTAACCTGGAATCCTGAACTTGCAGATTTGCACTTGCCTTTTTTTTCTCTACCCTCCAATATGGGACATGGTCAGGTGGTTAAGTGGATTAAATGTTACCATATTTCCTCTGAGACCACAGTAGGAGGCCTGACTGAAATGAGATGTCAGGTCAGTTCCCCAATGGGCATTTTATATCATAAAACCATCACATCTAACTGAATACTGATATAAGAGGCAATATAGTCAATTCCCACTCAAGGGAAAACCAAGATTGACTTAGAAGTGAAAAATATGCTTCCTTCTTATTGAAGAGTGGTCTCTCTAGGTCCTCTCAAGGTCACTTCTGAGGCTGCGTGTTAAGAGTTCTTATGACGCCTGCATAATAACTTACAGGGGAAAACCATAAATAACAGGTTTGACTGTCAGTGAAGGCACTCCTCCAACCTTCACAAAATGCAAATACTCTGTCCTCCACCTAAAATATTACCTGTATCTAGACATAACTGTGCTCTGTGCTGACAAACCTCAGCCAATGCACATACTGTGATTATTTACAATTGCATGGCCATCATCAGTGACAATATGAGGTTTTTGGCTGGTTGGTTGGTTTGTATTTTAAAAATCTGATTATGAACCTGATTTTTGGAAAAATCTGGTGTAAAAGTGAAGTGAAATACGGAACTATTAATGAAAAACATTACTGATTACTATATGGCATCCTAAGTCAAATTAGGAAAGCAGTCCCCACAAATCTTCACCTAAGGTTCCACTGACTGTTATCATATGACTCTNTGCAAAGAGGGTGCCAATTATATTTATAATGAGGGCCTCAGTGTTTTTCTTTTCAAATTCATGCACAGGCATTAAGAGGTACAAATGGCTAAGAGTAAAGTTTTGATTTTGGCGTTTTACAGCTTCTTCAGCATTATGTAAAGAAAAAGAAAATGAAAAAACCATAATGCTAA
>VYZX01034262.1:0-12567 GCA_013401335.1 Brachypteracias leptosomus
AAGGGGCAATGGGCACAAACTGTTCAACTATCCATATATCAAGTTCCTGATATATGCAATTTAACTTGGCATTGATAACCAGCATCCTGAAGCCCTTGCTTGAGATTTTACCTCTGTTAATTCCAACAGACCATGACTTGCACCTACAGGATTTATAGTATGCTTAAAAAACAGTATTTTTGTCCTTTTGAGCACAATACTTCTACCAAAAGCATTAACTCCCCATTAAACTTATTTCCTTTAAAGTACAGAGTTGAAATTAGCTTTTGGGCCTTCTGTCAAGTACTTTATGTTAGATAACCATTTGCCATCCAGATTTCATGTTCTGCAAGGAAACAGCAATTCCAGGGCTATTGAGTGTGGAACATGTGTTTGTCAGCTGTAGCAGGAATGAGTTTTCTATTCCATTTTCCAGGCTAAGAAACAGAACCACTGCTGCAAGAGTTCATCTCAGCTTTGAGAGGACTCTATCCCACATATAGCTTAACACTACAGCCTCCAGTTGCTCAGGGAATATTTGAAGGTCTGCTATACCTTTTTCAAATAGAGTACTAAATAGCTAAAAACACAAATAAGCATTTGCAGTTCTCCCTGGAGACCACAGCAGATTTTTTTCCCCATGCTTTATTAAATTTTACGATGGCTGATTTGACTTTAAACCTTTCTGATGCAACCAAGACTTTGCAGCCTTGGCTGGAGCACTGAGGAGCTACCACCACTTAAGTAGCTTTAAACACTTCTCACACAGGGCATCAAAATATAACTAAGGGCCAAGGATAATGAGTCATACTTGTGACAGCTCAGGTGATTGAAAAGGAGCAAGTAACTCCGTCCAACCTGCTATTCTGAAAAGTAGTGCCAAAACCTTTCTGGTTTTTGACCCTTGAGATTTGGGTCACCAGCAGTCTGTTGCATTTGGTACTGAACTCAGGAGAAGGGCAGAGGTGTGCCTGCATCCTACCCCCCTGCCTGCAAAATGTAGGTCCAGCACGTCTGTAGTTTCCTCAAGTCAGTTGAGTTCAAGGAGACCTAAGTCTACATTTTATCTTGCATTTCAAAGCAGTGACACAAGTTGAAACTGTAGACAAAGAGGAGGCTAAGCTTTGAGGTGGTTCAGCTCTGTGTGCTTTGAAAGCGACCCGTTCACACTGCAGATATTTGGCAGTTTTGCTGCCTTAGCAACACTTTCAAGGACATGATAGTGCCACAGGAGCTGTCCTGAAAGTAACAACTCTGAAGGGTGTCACAATTCGGACTTCTGACTTTAAATGAAGTGTGCTTAAAATGCCCAAGACCTCTCTTGAAAGCTACTGAACCACACTCGACCTCTTCTTTTCAACACACTGTCCACCTTCAGATGTTGGCCAAGAGGACCAGCCCTTTCCTCTCCAGATGTCAGGAAAGCAAATAACCCCAGGGCAGCAGAAGGGATCTAAGCAGCCTCTACAAAAGCAGAGGAAATATTTTGCATCAGACAAAATACATCTGAGCCCATACACCTGAGTTCTGACATCAGTCTTCAGCTGATGATTGTGGAAGTCACAGAGACAATAGCAATGAGCAGTGTCTAGTGTTTGGAAGCTTCCCTCTTCAGTGCAGAGCTGAGGACAGTGGTTCCAATGGCTAACAGCTCCTTAAGACCCTGCTCCTACTTATTTTTCAAACTCTTCCATTCCTTCTATCACTTGTTTTGAAGGAGGGGATATAAATTATGCAGGGGAGGATCCATTGTAACTTCTAGAGGGTTGTGATCTTTCAGAACTTTCAGAGGGTTGTGATCAGCAGTGTAGAGTCTAGCTGGAGGCCTGTAGCTCACGGTGTTCCCCCAAGGTCAAGACAGGGTCCAGTCTTGTTCAACACATTCATCAATGACCTGGGTGAGGGGACAGAGGGGACCCTAAGCACGTCTGCTAATGATACAGAACTGGGAGGAGTGGCTGACACTACAGAACTGTGCTGCCATCCAGTGAGACTTGGACAGGCAGGAGAGCTGGGTGGAGGAGAACCTCATGAAGTTCAACAAAGGCAAGTGTAGGGTCCTGCAAGTGTAGGGAGGAATAACCCCCGGCACCAGGACAGGTGAGGGGTTGACCTGCTGGAAAGCAGCTTCATGGAGAAGGACCTGGGAGTCCTAGTGGACAAGTTCACCATGAGCCAGCAATGTGACCTCATGGCCAAGAAATTTCAGTCAAATCAGGCTCATCACAGTGCAACTGTGTACTGGAGTAGTGTCTCCATTTCTGGACTCCCCAGGTCAGGGGAGATAAGGAACTACTGGAGAGAGTCCAGCTGAGGCTACAAAGATGCTGAGGGGACTGGAGCATCCCTGTGTGTGATGGAAGCTAAGCCTATGTCTCTTTACTATGTGCTTTACATAATTCAGACCTACTGAATATGATTTAGGTCCCCTTAGTTCAACCTCTCTGCTAGACAGTTTGTGCTAACAATTATCCCTGCGTGTAATAATTGTTGATTGTTCCCCAGGAGCCTCATGGGACTCAAATTATTATTGGGTATCAAGCTTCAGTTTATTATACTTGTTCCCAAATTCTGTTTTGCAAATGATGGAAAGTTACACCGGAATGAGAAAAATCACACCCAGCTTAGTAAAAACAACCCAAAGCTTCGTTTTTCTGTCATAACAGTTCTGTGATGGGTACACAGGAAAGAGATTTTCCAGTTCAGTATATTCTTAGCAGCAAGCAGCTGATGAGCAGGGTCCCATGGTGCCCTTGTGATACTGAATATAAGTCTCACCACCATAAGAAGCTTGTTCAAAGCTTAGAATCCCAGAGAACATGGTTTTTTATGTTAATGTTATGATACATAGCTGGTGAAGGGCTTTTGAACCACCATTAATTACTGCAGAGGGAATAATATGGCTTTAGCAGCTGGGAACATTTCCAGGACTCCACCATTAAGCCCAGTTTATGAACAGAACTAGGTTGGACAAACCTGGTCAAACCATAAGCGAAATAAGTGGAAATGTGCCAGGAGCCCTTCCTCTAGACAAAGAGCCCATGGGATTTTCTTACCTCTTTAGGAGGAGGCTACAGCTACAGCAAGGGGGCATGCAAGGTGACACACAGAAGCAGTGAGCACCAGAACCTTTCAAGGGAATCCCTCTTGGGATCCCTCCACAGACCGCACTGCAGTGCAAGCCCCGTCTCTGCCCTGACACTCCTTGAGCTGCCAAAATATGAGCTCTAATCAATGAGCTGTTCAGCAGCTCAAAGAACTAACACAGACACAAAGTAAATCCCACCGCTTCTGTGGAGACCATGTCCTAGATGGAAGACTCCTCTGGGGATCCCTTTCTGACACAGTGCAGTGCTCAGGAATATAGAATCACAGAATCACAAAGAATTCCAGCGTGGTAGGGGTTGGGAGGGACCTCTGGAGATCATCCCATCTAACGCCCCTGCTAAAGGAGGGTCACCCAGGATTGAATCCAGGCAGGTTTGGAATCTCTCCAGGGAAAGAGGCTTCACGACCTCTCTGGGCAGCCTGGGCCAGGCTCTTGCACACTCACAGGAGTTTTTTCCTCATGCTCAGAATAGTGAGCACTTGGAATGAGGTGCCAACTGGGCTGCTACATCGTGCAAGACATCCCAGGGGGGAATTTCTCACATGGGAATGCTGAAGGGCCAGAGTCACTACGCCAGGCAAATGTCACTGATTTTGAAGGGTGAGTTCAGAGGAAAGGCAATTTCAAGTTACACTGGTGTCAAATACAGACACAAATAAACACCATCAGTAGAACTACTGTCTTTGGAACACAGCCAGACCTGTTTGTAGGAAGCAGCAGGGCTGTATTCCAGGTACAGATACAGGGCTGTATTCCAGACGTTGCTGCTGGGAGTCCAGAGCCATCCTGAGGGCACAAGTGTTGAAGTGAGCAATTCTGCATGCCCACTGTGTCTTCCCACAGAGTTTGGTGTTACAGAATCACAGAATGGTGGGGGTTGGAGAGGACCTCTGGGGATCATCTCGTCCAACCTTCCTGCTAAAACAGGGTCACCCAGAACAGGTTGCCCAGGATCACATCCAGGTGGGTTTGGAATCTCTCCAGAGAAGGAGACTCCACAACCCCTCTGAGCATCCTGGTCCAGGCTTTGGCACCCTCACAGGAAAGAATTTTTTCCTCCTGTTTGGATGGACCCTCCTGGGTTTCAGTTTGTGCCCATTGCCCTTTGTCCTGTCACTGGGCACCACCATTCTTTTGACCCCCATGGGCCCTTTAGCTATTGATGAGCATTGATCAGATCCCCTCTTAGTCTTCTCCTCTCCAAGCTAAACAGCCCCAGGGTTCTCAGCCTTTCCTCATCACACAGATGCTACAGTGCCCTCAGCATCTTTGTAGCCTCAGCTGGACTCTCTCCAGTAGCTCCTTGTCTCTTTTGAACTGGGGAGCCCAGAACTGCACACAACACTCCAGATGTGGCCTCCCTAGGGCAGAGTAGAGGGGGAAGAGAACCTCCCTCAACCTGCTGGCCACACTCTTCTTCAGTGCATCCAAGAAGAGTACTGCCTGACAGCACTCTTCTTCTTGGCCAGGCACAGCTACAGTCAAGTGCCTGCTCCTCCCTTCTCAAGCTACACCCTACTGCTGGCTGTTTGTCTGATGTTAGTATTCACAAGTGGCACTTTCCCTGCCATAGCACACACGAGTGTCAAGGGCAAAAAGAACAAGATTTCTCATCTGAAATGTAGGGCAGTGCCAGGAGCAGCCCTGACTACTTTGTTTCCATGCTCTTTTGCATGGCTTCACTGATTAGCAGTGGCTCACACTCCTCCTCATCACAGCACAGAAAATGTTTTGCTCCTTTTCCAGACAAACATGGAGATACACAGCTATGTTCTGCCACTGCATGTTTGCAGCTGCTATTTAAACTGTGCAACCTGTCACCTGGGATCCACGTTAAGGGATGCTGGGTTAGACACTTGCACAATTAAAATAAGTCATATAGGATCTTCACCAGCAAGGTAGCTCATGCTTCTGATTTCTATCTTGCCTTCAGACCAAAGGGAACATTTGTGGCAGCACAAAGTCTGCAAACACTCCTCTGCTACCCTCCTTCCCTGGAGGAGGGCAGGGAAGAACAAGGACAGATCAGTGCCTCTCACAGTGGGAAGGTCCATACTGCTCTTTGGATCTCCAGTAATGGAGCTTACTTCCTTTCTCAGCCACAGGCACATCTCACTGTGACAGCACTGGGATCATGACCTTCCACAATGGTTACCTACAGGTCCTTGTAGCATAGTGTCCAGGGCACAGTTTTGCCAGACCTCATTATTTTGTCTTTACTGTATCCATTTCTTACCCTGTTTTTTCATTCCTTATCACTGGGTGTTACAGCACTGTGCATATAACTTAGAATCATAGAATCTAACCCAGTAAAGAGTCCACCTTTCTACACCATGAGCTGCCAGCTTCTCCAGCAGAATGCTGTGGGAAATGGTGTCAAATGCCTTACTGAAGTCCAGGTAGACAACATCAACTGCCTTGCCCTCATCCACTAAATAGGTCACCTGGTTGTAGAAAGAGATCAGGTTGGTCAAACAGGACCCGCCCTTCATGAACCCATGCTGGCTGGGCCTGATCCCCCCCCTTGTCCCGCACTTGCTGTGTGATTGTATCCAAGGTGAACCTCTCCATAATCTTCCCTGGTACCAAGGTGTGCCAGTTCTGAGATACTCAGCACTTTATTGAGCTTTTATCATGGCTAAATATGATTACACCGAAAGTGTCTCTGAGCCTGTTGCTGTTGTCACTTTCTTGACGAAGAATCAATATTTGCTTCACCACATAATTGCTCATTAAGCTCGGCTCTCACTTCCCCTCTGGAATGCTGACAGGTCTTAAAGGTTATGGAAAAGTGTAGGTTCCATTGCTAACTTTGAACTTCCAGACACGTGCTATTGATTTGATGCAGAAAAACCACAGGAGGGGTTACTCTAGATTAGTTCAAACTAATCTTATTGAACAATTACCTTAAGTTTTAATAACGTGTCTTATGAGGAGTGTCTGAGGGAACTGGGATTGTTTAGCTTGGAGAAGAGGAGGCTTTGAGGAGACCTCATTGCTCTTTACAACTACCTAAAAGGAGGCTGTAGTGAGGCTGGTGTTGATCTCTTCTCCCAAGTAATTAATGACAGGATAAGAGGTAATGGCCTCAAGTTGCACCAGGGGATGTTTAGATTGGATATTAGGAAGAAGTTCTTTACTGAAAGAGTGGTCAGGCACTGGAACAGGCTGCCCAGGGTGGTGGTGGAGTCACCATCCCTGGAGGTGTTCAAAAAACAAGTAGATGTGGTGCTTCAAGACATGGTCTGGGGGTCAGGGAGATGTTGGAGAAAGGTTGGACTTGATGATCCTAGAGGTCCTTTCCAACCTAAATGATTCTATGAAGCTGTCACTGGATTCACCCTGGTAGAAAATTCAGGATGTTAGTTGAGCCCTGACTCGGGGGTACCCACATCACAAAGGGTTTTACTGCATAAGATTCAAGTTTTTGGTGAAATGAAGGTGCTTAGGCTTTGGATAGCATGGTTAGAATTTAGGACTTAAACTCATATTTCTTTGTGAATAAAAGTTTATTTTCACTGTACACGTTTTAAGTCCCTGCTTTAAAATTAAAACACAGATTATGATCGTCCTGAGCAAAGCTACAGCACAACTACAGACCTGAACAATGTCTTTGGTTGAATGAAGATAAGAGTTCTGCAAATCTGTAAATGGTTTTACAGTGAAACTTTGATTGAGGAGCCACAACCTGAGCAGTTTAAGTGATGGTTCATTTTAACATTTCAGAAAATTTGAGGTTAGTGAAAATCCAAGTCCCTGGGGCTAGAACTGAGGGGTGGCTCTGGGATGCCTTTCCCCATATGGTGAACACACAGAGTTATTGCTGGTTCAACACTCTGCAGCAGGATGTTAGTGTGTAGTTCACTTCCAAGCAAAAGACCCTTAAAGTTGGATCATTTGACCTTGCAAAGGATTTAATCTGTGCTCCCACCTCCAGAAATGCAGGTTGGCTTTGCCATCCCACCTTTTTTCAAGCAGATTTGGTACAGAACAGCATTTTCCCAGTTATGACAGGAACACTGAGGAATGAGCTACAGCTCCGACAACTGCTTGTTGTTGCTACTCCATAATTAGTATTGTTTGAACTAGTTGGCATTTCTCCTAGAACAGATTTCACACACTGTGAATGAGGTTAATTCATTAGTTACATTTGTTTCAAAGCCTCTGGAGCACTCTAATCACTCTGTAATAGTAACTGACTGACCCAAATCTTTACCCAGCAAAAACCAGAATTTCATCCCAATTTGTTACCAGGGGAAGCTTAACCTATTTCAGTTTTAACCCTGACATTTACTGCAGAGTATGACAAAGATAATTCAGGAAATCTTGTTGTTGTTTCCATATCTGTTTTCCATATGGGGTTGATTTCAGATTTTATGGCAATGTTGGTATTAGTAGGCACAAAGATGTATCTCTAACGCTCCATCTCCTGTATTTTTCCAGACACACCCTGCATAGCAAACCCTGCTCATACCAATGTGAACAGCCAGGGTTTAAGATCATGAGCAGACACTGAAACAGCCCCAGTTAAGTGAAATGTTGTCTGTAACTATCAGCTAGACTTCTCTTAGAGCTTCTCTGGGCTGGTCCAGGAGTCCTCATGTTCCCCATTTTCTCAGCTAATCCCTTTTCTGCTATTCTGAGCCTCTGTGTCTGCCTGTCTGCAATATTAGAGTGTGCTACATTAAATCCTGGCACAGACCAGGATAGGATGCTTCAACTTTTTCTTTTTCACCCCCTAGTCAACATTTCAGCTCCTAGTTTAGTAACTAAAAGCTGGTCCTACCTTCCCATTTCAGCAGGCAGGAAAGCCTGCTCCACCATGTCAGAATAAAGCATTAGAGGAAGGTAACAGTGAGTGGTCAAATGAAATTCCACGAGAGTTCTCCATTTCCAAGATCTATACTTAAACATCAGCTTAATGGACTGTGAACCCTGCCAGCAACTTCTCTGTGGAACTTTTCTACAATCATGTTTACATTAAGGTCAAACTCTGCTGCTTCTTTTTACTGACACATTCAGGCTCAGATCCAAAATCAAAATTTAATTGTCCATCTGCCTTAAGTCCAAGCTCATCAATTGCATATCTTCAAAATTCCTTCCCACACTTTCTGTAGAGTTAGGTCACAGTGGCAGACTGGAAATAGCATGAAGTGGGTAAATGTAGTCACCTGACAGGAGCTAAAGCTGTTTGAGATGTCGATCCAATGCTGCTTTCCAGTTCCTGAATTCCTTCCAGGAACAAGGTATCAAAATCAGAATGAAACCATCCCATTTAGCTTTCTGTAGTCAAGGCAATGAGGGGATTTGCCAGATGGGGGGGAGGAGTAGGAGGCTGGCACAGATGGAACTTTGTTAGAGGCCTAAGCACAGAACCAACTGCATGGGGGAAGGCTGGGTCTGGAGCACAAGTCTTGTGAAGAGTGGCTGAGGGACCTGAGGTTGTTGAGCCTGGAGAAAAGGAGGCTCAGGGGAGACCTTCTTGCTCTCAACAACTCCCTGAAAGGAGGCTGGAGCCACATGGGGCTCGGTCTCTTCTCCCAAGGAACAAACAACAGGACAAGAGGAAACGGCCTCAAGTTGTGTCAGAGAAGGTTTAGGTTGGACATGAGGAAAAATGTCTTCCCCAAAAGGGTTGTCAAGGCCTGGCCCAGGCTGCCCAGGCCAGTGGTGGAGTCCCCATCCCTGAAGGGATTGAAAAGTTGTGTAGATGTGGTGCTGAGGGACATGGTTTAGTGGTGACCTGGCAGTGCTGGGTTAACAGATGGACTTGATGATCTTAAAGGTCTTTTCCAACCAAAACTATTCTATCATTCTATGAAACTTTACCCTCAGAAAGGAAATCCAGTGACAGAAGTGTAACCTACACTGGGGCCAGGGCATGATTTACTTGAAGCCCACCAGCCCTTCTATACTTGTCAAAACTGTGCATTTCATCACCCTCCCAGACTGGAAGACAAGCACCAGTTTCAGTGATCATCTTGCCTTTGACAGAAGCAGACCCAGAAAAGGTGTGAAGGCCCAAGTGAGCTGTGTCCCAGACCAAACCAAACCAAATCTCAACTTGTCAATGCTCACAGCAGTGGTGCCAAAGTCATTCTCTTTGCCAGTTCACATTAAAGGTTGATGGAGCACTTCAGATGCCAGACTCTAGAACAGACTCTAATAGCAAAGAGATGAACCCAGCATTGCTCTGTGCATCACAAGCAGACTTTCAGGCTAATCTCAGCTGCAAGCACAGGAAAATACTTATTGTTATGACTGCCTTATATGAGAAATCTATGTAAGCTGCAACAGAAGATTGCTTTAATTTTACAAAGCTTACACAAAAGCTATTATGAGTGAAAAATCAGGGTAGCAAAAGCTTCACAGGTCTACGGATGAGAGGATCACAAAAAGGCTTTATATTCACACAGAGTTTTAATGCTGTAATTATTTGTGTGTAGTAGTTGCATTCATTTACAGCTGAGATGACTCTGGGAGATGTTTTCCACATCTTAACCTGCCGTGAATTTTTGAGCTGGGAGAATATAAAGCATATGGCAGCAGTGGAAACCATCAGCTCCCCATACAACAGAGGTTATTGCCTAACTCTTTGCTCTGCTGCTCACCTCTGGCATTTTCTGGAGAGATGACCAATGTGAGGGCAATAGTTCTGCCCCGGATCAGGATGGAGAGAGGAAAAGGGGAGAATTATAGCTTTCATCTGCAAGCATTCCACATCTTACATTTCACAAGTTTTTATTGTCATCGATACCCTGAGTGACCCTCATTAGTGGGAGCAGGGACTATATTCCTTATTGTCCCTGCTTTTTCTTTTTTTTTTAAACTCAAGAATTTCCTACTAGGATTAGAGAATAAACAAGAAAGCAAATAAAAATTATACCACTTTTTGTTGAGAAGGAAAGGGGAATAAGACACAGGTATCTATGACCACATTTGCCCTCTTCCCCTCAACTGTTTAAAGGAGCAGAAGACAACCTTTGCAGTAGCCAGCACTGACAAAAGCTTCAGTCCCTCAGCTTGATTTAAATATGCCCCTACCTAATGATTTGAATGGGAAATATGCAGTAAGTGATTATCTAGGGAAAATCAAGCTCCCTTTAGTAGCTACAACTGTCAGCTCACTTTTCCTGGTTGCAGCTTCCCCACCTACAAGGGCACAGTGGTGGTCACCACTGAGACCTCCCCACACTGCCGACACCCTGAGGATGTGGGGTCTACTATGTCCTCACCGTGTTCCCTCACTGCAGGTGACATCTTCCAAAGTATCTCTGGTAGAATTCACAGGCACTGACCCAGACAGGGAGGTCGGGCTCCAGCAGTCCCTCAGCCCCACCCCTGTCCCCTGTACTCATTGCTGACATACAGACAGTTTATTTCACATTCATGTGAGGGTGACAGCTACTTGCTGTTAACCAGATATGTCTGTTCTTCAAGTAACACATTCAGGAGTATCCAAAAACTCAATCTCATACTGCAGCTTGTCACTGTTATACTTTGTTTTCTGCTGTGAGCCACCACATCCAGAAGCTTAATGCCTAAGTTTTACTGGGACTATTTAAATACCAGATACTAGTTACTATGTGTATGGCATAAACTGGTAGTGGCTGCTTACCTCAGGCATGGGTTATGTGACAAAATTCCCTTCGAGGCGACTGATAGAAGCAGCACCACAGCTGTTAACTGAAGGATCTCCCTACAGCCTCCCAGGTCACCACGGCTTTACAGGGAAGACCTGCAACAGAGCATCAGTAGATAAGCCAGAGAACAAATGCCTGCTAGGACACCAAGTGCTGTTGCCCATGATACAATTTAGCACTGATTTTTATGATACTCTCATTCTTCCTCTCCCTGCCAAGCTTAGGAAGCATTTTTCTCTTAAGCTGTTCAGGTTAAGAACTCGGTTACAGCAGCAGAACAGCTATTTCCACCCTGGAAGATCACATGATATGCATCACTTGCATTCCCAGACCTTCTTAAATAGGAACAAACCAAACCAAAGCAGGCTGAATTTTTAAATATAGGTCAATGAATTTAGTTTTAAAAAACCTTTACTTCTCCTGTCCTTAAGACCTATCATGACCAAGCACCCAACAGTCAAGGCAAAGATTACTCCAAAAGATGAAATATTTTAAAAAGACAAAAAAGGTAGTTGCAGGTAACATAAGCAAGGAGCTTAGCTGCTTCTCAGCCATGCCAGGCCAGAGCTGTATATCCCAGTTACAACATTTCGTTATGGTATTTTTTTGGGAAAAAAAGTAATATTGAAATCATTCCATTCATTGCTGTATGTCAGTAGAATAGGTGGGTACAATTTTCCTGAGGTTATCCCTTACCAAGGTGTCCTTAAGCTGAACTGGTTTCTATATTAAAGTTTGCTCCACGTTTTACAGCTTCGGAGCATAAATCCATCAAATATTGAACTTAAGGATGGATTCATCAGGGCAGATGCCTAACTCTGCTGATAGCTGGCTTGAAAATGATATCAATAACACTTGTTTAGGCTAGTGACAGCAACCCTTCATTACACCGTAATTTACCTAGAGTAAATGAGGCATTTCTGACTCTTCCAGGCTTTCTGACCGAGAACGCTGCTGTTTTCAACACCGCTGTGTCTTGGGCTGGGGTCGTGAGGAAGCTCGGGGCACACGCAGCGTTTCACACGCTGGAGGACGCACCACAACGCGCAGCCACACACAGGGTAGTGCCTGCTGGGCACCGACACCGCTGCTGCCACCACTTCCAGCTGGCAGCGCTCTGGATAGAGCCCTTTATGCGCCAACCCCTCAGTTTGATCCTTTCCAGGACGCCGGTGGCCGAGCGGAGCGCGGCAGCGCTTCAGGGGCGCCACGGGGCCATGCTCGGCCCCAGGCCCTGAGGGGCTCCAGCCGGCCCCCACTGCGGCCCGTCCCCCTCACCGTGGGAATGGGGATCTTCCTCCACTTGCCCGCGGGGCGGGCGGCTGCGGGGTCAGGGGGCCACCGGGGGGACAAGCCCCGGGCTCCGAGCCTCCCGCGGAGACGGCTGAGAGAGCGCCCACCCTCAGGGGAGTAGGCGGCGGAGGGAGTGGCCGCATTACATGAGGCCGCATCACATGACACCGCACAGCGAAAGCACACGACCCGCGAAAGCACACGACCCGCTCGGCACCGCGACCCTCCCCTTTGCCCGGGACTACATTTCCCAGTGTGAAGGGGCGGGCGGTGCGCGGGGCGTGGCCAGGGGCCTGCGCGGTTACGTTAGGCGGGGGCGTGGCCAGCGTGAGCGTGAAGCGGGCAGAGGAGAAGGACGTACGGGGGGAGCGTGTGGTGGAGGGAGGGGGGCTCGTCCCGGGGTAGCGGGGCCGCGTGCGCCGTCGCCGGGCACGAGGAGGGGGCGCGAGGCTGAGGAGGGGCCCGCTCTTGTCAGGGGGTGGGGGGCGGTGGCGGGAGGCGGCGGGGACCACCCGGGCGCTGCTGCGGCGGTGGGGCGGGGGC